>CM076570.1:701200013-701651476 GCA_034641835.2 Pinus albicaulis
AGAACAACATAATGGTTCTCCTTGACACCGACAGTACCCACAATTTTTTAGATTTGACCATGGCCAAAAGACTCAACATATTTACGTTTCCCATGCCCAATATGAAGGTATGGTGGCCGATGGTAAGAAAATTGAGAAGGTAGGGAAATGCCATAAAGTCAAATTGCAGATTCAAAATTTTAATTTAGAATCTCCATTCTACACTGTGCCATTACAAGGAGTAGATGTGGTCTTAGGAATTCAATGGCTACAAACCTTAGGTACCTATTTTGCCAAACATCAGAAGCAGTTTATAAGCTTTAAATGGAATGGGTAGAAGCACAAGTTGTATGGATTCCCAGCCCCAGAAAATCAAATAATATCGTCACCTCAGATGACAAAGATGATTCGAAAAGGAGTGCTAGCCTATATAGTAAAATGTCATTAGTTAGAAATGTTATCTACAAAAAGGAACCATGAAGAATCACTAGCAGTACAAGGAATAGTTCAGACACATGCAAAAGTATTTCAAGACCTACCAATGAAAATGTCTCCTAATATGGAAATCAAACATCCAATAGAAGTCAAGAGAGGATCCAACCATGTCAATATCAAATCTCGTCGCTATCCACATCACCAACAGATTGAGCTCGAGAAGATGCTCCACGATCTTTTAAAAATGTGGGAAGCAAGAGCTCGCCTCTCGAGAAACCCAGGCATTCGTCAATGATGTCCATCATTACGTATGCTTTGAGGACAAAGCATATTTAAGAGAGGGGTAATGTTATGTATATTTTATTAATTATTATTTAAATATAGTTGTCTTAGGTGTATTAATGTGGAAGGGAATGATTCTTCGCCAAGGGACACCATAAGGCTGTATTTAAAGCCTTGGTGATCCCCACTTGTAATCATCTCATCTTTTATCAATAATAATATATACTTATTCAAGTTTACCAGAGTTTTTACACTCCATAAATCATCCTTATTTAGGGAAGGGTTCTCCTGTAGCAATGCAACCCTATTACTCTCTTTTCTGACCCATTCAAAATTCACTTACAACTTCCAAATTCAAAGGAATGTAATCCAACTTTGTCCTAAGGAATAATGCCCAACAATTCCATCAGAATGTAGCGTGTTACCAGGGATTGAAAATTATGTGAGCCATGGTGGGAGGGGACTCAAAATTATGTGAATGTGACATGCTATGCTAATGGAAAGGAAACACATAATGTCATGGTGGGAGGGTCGAGCAGTTTATGGAGAGTAAACTGGCTACATGGAAGGGAGCGCAGTGTAATGAGGCAGTGTTGACTGTAATGAGGGCTAAGCAACATATGAGGCAATGTTGATTGTAATTTCGACAACGTATGAGGATACTGTGTATTGGAGGAGGCCAAGACATGATATGCCAAGCCATAGTGTAGGAGTGTTACACTGGGAGAAGCGAAAGTATTAGTGGAAGAGAACCCATTGAGACTCGTCCATGTGTGATACTTTAGGTTTCCATCATAAGAGTTGGTATTCGAAGTACTGTTTCTGGTGAGTGCAGGAGAATAAAATCATTGCACCGATAAGCTCTCATAAGGAGAGAAATTACACCCAATAAAATAGGAGCAATATAATGGTCTGTCTGAGAGCACAGTAATGGAGGCCAAGAGCGGTGATAGGCAGTTGACAAGAGAGCACTGATGGAAGGATTGTGGTATGATAGAGTCTTGTGCGATGGTGAGGGAGAGGAGAGGAATGTGCTGAGAGGAGAGAGGAATGTTGTTGACTGTGCCAAGAATAAGATGAATATGATTTGTAGTGGGCAGCGAGACAATTTTGTGAGGAGCAGGCAGAGAGACAGTTCTGCCAGGAGCAGGCTGGAGTTACAAGGGTAGGGGAGCAAAAAATTGACTTGTCTCTGATACCATGTTAGAAACACATGGACAAGACAACCAACATATGAAGATAAGCGTGAGATACATCTATTATTCACAATGATACATATTTATAGTACATTGGAGTGACCCTTGGATTCCATATTCCAGGGTCTCTTGGACTCCCTTTGATCATTCACCTTCCACACTAACCCTAGGAGGATAAGGTGTCCAACAATATTCCTCTATTTTGAATGCAAGTTTAAAGATAAAGAATTCATTTTTTATGCTCTTTATATTACAATCAACCTTTTATAGTCTGTCGATATAATAACATAATTCATGTCCTACATGCTTTGTTATGATTGAGATGTGTTTTTCTTCTCATCTTCACGATATCAAAACTTTGATGGCTGCAAATTGCTGGATATCTAGCCTTTCAGAGTATTTGTTCATATTAACTAGTCTTGAAAACCTTAATTGACATCTTTATTGTGACTCCATGCCCAATGGAATTCTATTAAACCCTACCAAACATTTTTTTAAAGGTCAAAATTTACAAAATATATGGCCACTGATTTGAGCACACAACCAATTGTTGAAGTGATATTGGACAAATGAGTTGTACAAAGAGCCCTCTCTGAGGTTGGAGGGCCAACTTATGATCTCCAACATTGGTTCAATATTACCTCTGGGTTTTCCTTTCACAGGTAAGAAAATTACAGAATGATAATATTCTGGCATCATTGCTAGGGGGAGAGGCTTCAAGTCACTTTCCTAGAAAAAATGACAAATATCAGATCTGATTTCTGATAGTGAACATAGGTCACACACACAAATATGGTTATGCATCATTCACCTGATGACTCCATTGTTATGATCCAAAGATCAAAGTATCAATGGCAACTCCAATGTCCAAAGAATCAATAGCCTAAAGAAATTCTTGGTAGCTCTACTGTCTCAATATATATTCTCAATCTTCAAGGTATGCTCCTATGAATCGTGCTCATATTACCGGTTTCCCAAATAGTTTTCCTTGTATATATTAGAAAACATATTTTCTAAGATTCAAATATGAATAAGGGGACAATTTTTCTTTACATTCATTAAGTTTCATATTCATATGCACAAGTTGGAGGTTGAATTGCATGAACACCACCTCATGAAGATGTTTATGGCTACCTTGGAAGGAAAAGGAAGATCATTGTATGAAAGGTTACAATTTGATAGCTTATATTCTTTAAAATATTTTCATGAAATATTTTTTGAAGATTATAGAGAATGTTTTCAATCTTTATTGCTAGTTGAAAATTGCTACAATCATTTCGAAAATTTCACTCAACACTTGGAAAATTATTATGATGATGAAGAGTTTACTGAAGAAGAAATCATAGAGGTTTTATATGAAAATCCTTTTCATTAAAAAGAAGAGATTGTAGATCATAATTGTCATCATATTCAGGAAGATTTCCAGGAGAGCATAGTTGATCCCTTGGCTGAAAATGAAATAGATCAAAACCCTAATGATGCAGAAAATGTCGAGGATGGAAAATCAAAATATTCTGGATATTTATTTAAAAAAGAGATTCAAATTCAGAATTCTGAAATTTCATATATGGAAACTCAAAGCAGTGAGTCAAATTTAAACATAAAGTTTCAAGAAAACAATTATAACTTAGAGCTTAATGGATACAATGATAAACAAGTTGTTTTCTTTGATTCATTTGGAAATAAAGACGATATTATTGTTGAAGTATATGAAGTAAAATTTTTGGATATTCCTCAGATACATGCTGAAACTTTTACATCTGAAGATGAACAATAACATACAAATATTTTCCTTGATCTAGATGATAGGAAAGAACAATTTGCTGCCATTTTATTGGAGGGTGATCAAATTCATCACATAGAATGACCGACAATTAATCATGAAGGATATTTTTATCTTTTTTTGATCATCAAGTAAAGGTATTTTTTCATGCTCTAGAAGATCCTTTTGCAAGTCTGTTGGAATCATCAATGATGGTAGAGTTCGTTTTGTTCATTAATAGAGGGAATGGATTCTGATTCTAGTTTGAGTTGCCATTTCTTATTTTTTTCTTTATGCTTAAAGAGAATGTGGGAGAACATATATTAAGCATCCATTTACTTACATGGTTTCATTGGAGTTTTGAGATCACTTTGATTCAACAATTGTCTCAACAATTTACAGTAGGCTGGTTTATTTTTAGTTAAGCTCATAAGAGTGAGCATGCTTTCAATTTTTAGATCACAACATGGCTTTCAGTTTTCAGTTGTGATTTTTTTTAAGTGTAAGTGTGAGTCAACAATTTGGTTTCAGTTTGAATCTCAATCATGTATAAATAATTTCATTTTTAGTTTGTTGCAGTGTATGGTTTCAGTTCTTAGTTTGAGATGTTTCAGTAAGTAACAGGTACATGTTGCAGAAACAGGTACATGTTGCAGTATCAGAGGTTTGGAGAAACCAAATGAACTAGGCACTTGGTCTACGAGGGTTCTGATTGCCTCTCAAGGTGAAAACATCCCTGTTGCAGTTGGTTTTTATCACAATTTAGTTTCAAATTAATGGATTTAAGGGTAATGGCTTGGATCGATTATTTAAATTTTTTCACAAAAAATTCACATGCGCTAACAGATAATTTGTTGCGCTATTTCAATGGGTTTAAAATAGAATTGCTGACAGATTAAATGGTAGCAAGTGGTCATTTGCTTAAAAAATAGATGTTGCAGACAAAATTGTGTTTTTGGTTTTCTTTGTGCCTATATATGCTCTCGGTTTCTGATGTAGGGTTATTTGTTATTTTTAAATAAAATAAATAAAAATATTGGGCTCAATGACCTCCAAACTTAAATTTCATTTCAACAACTAAGTCAACAAAATTTTCAAGCCAACACACACCAATAATGTAAACCTTTTGTTGGAGGAAGCAAAAAAACTCAAATAATTTTTTTCGTAAAATTGTCGACAGTTAATCTGTCAACATTCCTTTTGAAAATATTTTGACAGAGCGTTGAAAATTAATTTGTCAGCGACTGGAGCAGATACATTTTTTGAGGCGACGATAAGGGGTTCTAGTCATGATAAAGCGCATTTGATATGGATTCACGCACCAGACTCTTATTTTGGTAAATCAGGCCCGAGTTCCACTGTAAGGTTAGTATTTTAAACGTAATGAAAAAGCAAGGGATTTTAGAAAATTATTGCAGTATATCGGTGGGAAATTTTATCCTTAACTTCAATCAGTCAAATACATGCAAATAATACAAGTGGTACTAAATCAATGTTACGGGATTATCTCCATATTTTGATGACATAAACTCATCATTCCAAGGGAAAAGTTTCCAAAGCATGCTTTATTTTCGCTTGACATAACTTTGTTTTTTAACGCTGTTTTTTCTGTAAAAGACAATAACTTAAAGCAAGGTTTCTGAATATATGGAAACAAAATTTTGAAAAAAAAAGAGGTTTTTGGCATGAACAATCTCGTTAATAAAAACCTCTTTCAGTTTTTACACAACTATCATGGTTTGAAATATTTGAATGGCTCTTTGTATCCTGTTTTTCAGTAATTTGCCAGAATTAATTTTTTCTATGTTTAGAAAAAGGCCTAATCAACTTTCTGTTGGAGAGCTACCTCATCAATTCAACTTGGGGATCATATATTATCTCGTCCTAGATTTTGTTTGATTTAGTAAGTTAAAGATAAACAAAGAGGTTTGAGATCCATTATTTTTGGATCTTGAACAATTTGCAAGTATTTTATCAAGTAAATCATGAAAGAGGACCAAGGGTTGAGTTTTTTGGGAAAAAAATGGTGTATGTAAAAATTATTTGGTTGTTAATAAAGTTTTCGAGCAAGAGGACAAGAATTTTGCCTCAATGATTCTTGTGTTGGCTATTTCTAGTCTGTCTCTCTGTGATTTTTTCTTTCTTTCATTTATCGTGATTTATATTATTCTGTTTTGAATTCAAGTTTAAAGATAGAGAATTAATTTTTTATGCTCTTTATCTTACATTCAAACTTCTATGGCATGCTAATTTTATAACATAATTCAAGTCCTACATGCTCTGTTATGATCGATATGTGTTTTTCTTCTCATCTTCACGCTATAACAACTTTGATGTCTGCAAATTCTTGTCTAGCTATCCTTTGAGAGAATTTATTAATATTAACAATTCTTGAAAACTTTAATTGACCTCTTTATTATGACTCCATGCCCAATGGACTTATGTTAAACCCTACAAAACATTTTTATTTAAAGATCAACATTTACAGAGGATCTAGACATTGATCTGAGCACACAACCAGTTGTTGAAGTGATATTGGACAACTGAGTTATAGATAGAGCCCTCTCTGAGGTTGGAAGGGCCAGTTTTTGATCTCCAAGGTTGGTTTAATGTTACTTTCGGGTTTTCCTTTCACAACCAAGAAAATTACATAATGATAGCAAGGCCTTAACAATTTATTAAAAATACTTGGAGTAAGAGGAACATGGGTTCTAGAAGAATCGTCAAGCAATATGTGCCTTTTTCTCTTATCAAATATCTTTGCATACTAGGAAATTATTATGAATAAAATATTCATAAAAAATATATTAATTAACTAATATTAAAATAATAATATGAATAATAAATTGAATAGGTAAATTAGTTAATGATTATTAATTATGAAGGGAAAAGTGTCAAAATTTGTGACCATTCACCTTCGTGGCCATTCAATTCCTATATAGGCACGCCGCCACAAAGGATTGTAATCATCATTCATTTTTTCAATACAATACAATTACTTATTTGACGCTTACAAATACAAGAATAAACACAATTATATTCTTGCACCAAGTTTCTTTGCTTCATTGGAATCATAGCGTTAATCCTCTCGCCTGTGCTGGTTATTACACTCTGATGTCTATAATTGGTCCACTGTTTCACTCTCCATCCACATTGTTTTTGTCCACCAAGCTCCTCAACACCCCGCTTTCCATCGTCTCACTCTTTGTCTTCTTTTCTTCCAATCTTCTGCTGCCAATGAGACCGTCACATATTTGTCATCCACTCTGCTGTCATATTCTGTCACATTGCGTATGCCATTGTCCTTTTCCTGTGATGTTCCTCGACCACACCAAACCCTGACCATCATTAATCCACAACATCGTTACCCATCTCTTCTGACTGTGCCTTCGCTGCCTGGTTGTGCTCCTTGTTCATCGTCGAATCCATGTGATTCCCATGTCGGGTCATCCTTAGGTGCCAAACCCCTTATCCGTTGATTTTCCTTCGTAGTTTTTTGTCTTCCGATGAATTTTGTTCTTCGTGTAGATTTCATTAATTATCATGGTCAACTATGTAGTTGCTCTGAGCATCTATCCATATCTGGCAGGTTATACCATTAATCGAATTGTTGTCATCGATCAAAGGAACATGTTGATTCACTCTTGTCAACCATTCATAGTGATACATTAAAAAAAATATACACGTTAAAAGGTATATAGGTGTATAATAATTATTATGAGGTTAAATATTATATCACTTATAATTATTATATAATGTTACAATTATATAATTAATTTAATTATATACTTAAAAAACGACAAAACTATTATTATTATTATATTATATATATTATATATATTATAATATTTAATTAAAAAAAAACGACGTGGGTTCTACTAAGAAAAACCAGAACAAAATGGTGAATAACGAAGAACTACAAGTCAATATTAGCCATTTTTGAGACGACATCAATGACATGCGATATTGTCTTAGTAATTTAGAAAAAGCACATACATGATTTAATGAAGGCCAAAAGAAGTTAACATTGATGATGGAAAATATAATACAAAGAGACGACAAATTTGAGGAAACCACCAAAATACTTGATGGACATAACAAACGACTTAATCAACTAATGGAAAGGACATGCTTGAAATGAAAACCTTGTAAGGACCAAAATCCAACCTATAAAACCGAAATGTGCATGAACCTGCTGATCCACCTAAGATATGCTTCTTAGGTACCCAGTATTACACCAAATTTCCAGAAAGGGACTATTAACGGATTAAAAAGGAGCTCCCAAAATACGATGGTAAAGACCATAAAGGAGTTATTTTCTGGGTTAATATAATGGAAGCCATTTTTGAATCAAACCCACCAATAAGCGAACGAGAAAAAATCATGACCGCATCCAACAACTTGGAAGCAAATGCATATAATTGGTTCCTATGATCGTCCGACAAATGTGACGCCCATTCCTTCCTTTGGAATAATTTTGTGGATGCCTTGCTAAAAATATTCTTCGATGAAGAAGAAGATGATGTCTACGAAAAAAAATTTCATAAAAAAAAAGGTGTTTGTAAGTGAATACACCCATGAATGGGAAGTATTGGCTGCAAGACAAAGATGATTTACTGATGAACAACTACTTAAAATGTATAGATGTGGATTTAAAGATTATATTTGTACATAATTGAAATTGTACAAACCATAAACTATCGAAGAAGCTATACATGCAACAAAGTGATCTAGGTGGATATTGGTGGCCACCCACCTATTCCACTTAGGGCCTCACCATTGTTTCTTTCAGTTTTTTGGTTTCCTTAATTGTAGCATAATTTGCTATTTTTGGCAGTTTTTCAGGTCCTCAACTTCCAGAGCCGTTTTGAGGCCCTAAACAATGTTTTTTAGGAAAACCGGGATCAACATGGGTCATCAATTAATGTTGTTCACTCAAAAGTTGTATTCCTTGGATAGATATTTCTAACGAGGTATTGTGCATGCCAAATGGAGATCATATGCCAAAGTTATGACCTCGGGAAGTTGATGTACCAATTTACCCAAACGAGGCCCATAGTTTTAGCGCTTCATCTCCTAGGGTTAGGTTTTTGGATGTTTAGGGTTTTCCATTGTTTCTAAATAATAAATAGGTCTTTGAGCCTCATTGTAACACCTTTCAGAGGCATGTAGCCACCACATATCTTCTCAGATATAAGCTACAACCACTCAATCTAGTTTATTTCTATTATGTCTGTAAGCTTATTTCAGTTATTTGATATTAATGAAATGAAGTATATTTTCTGTTGCATCTCTGTGTTTATGTTATTTCTGTATTTTATTGCATTCTTGCATAAATATGGATCACTGGTATTTGAGCGGTCTGATCTTTCTCGATCTTTATTTGCATGTCCCCAATGAGATAAAGGTATAAGGAGTTAGGGTTTGATCTGGCTGAACCTTTGCAAGATCAACCTCAAAAACCCTGACGACCTCCCATGGCGGAGGAAAAGAAATACGAGGGAGCAAGAGATCCTATCAAAATATTTCTCAAGGAGGCCCTCGAGAAGCAGAGGAACACGATGATGGATAAATTATCCCAGATCCTTCGACGACTACCCACTGGTGGCACATCTTCATCCGACAGCCACTCTGGAGCCGCCACTCCTTTTAAGGTACAATTTAACTTCAACATTCCCATATTTGAGGGTCAAATTGAAGCAGACGTTGTAGATAGATGGTTGAATCTATTAGAAGGATATTTTTCGGTTCGTGAATTTTCCAATAGGGAAAAATATTACTTTTTCACTCCTCAAAGATGCCCCCCCTGACAAGGACTGGTGGGAAACATATTGTTAGCAAAAGGATGAGGGGGAATCCTCCCTGTTCTCGGTTGCACCCACTTGAAATTCTTTTTGAGATGCCATTAAGGAATAATACTACCTCGTGTGAAGCTATGAGGATAGGTACATACAATGGACTATGATGCGGCAACAAAGGGATCAAGATGTGCATGAGCTGATGAATCTATTCCATACCCTGCACACAAAGTTGGGTATCGAATATTCAGAGAACAATTTGGTGCTTAAGTACCGTAGTTGTCTACACATATACATCCAGGAGGAAATGGAGTTCCTTGACATCTCGTCGCTTGGTGAAAAATACCAGTATGCTGCCAATATTGAGTAGAAATTCAAACAAAAGAAGCAATACTTTGGATATGCGAATCAGAAGCAAGGTAAAATTTCCCCCAAACTATAGAACAAAGGAAAATTCCAAGGCGGGGCAGTGTAGGAAAACACGTCGAAGCCACAAGTAAAGAATAACACCATGAAGCCAAATAAGGACACGAGAAAGTGGTGTGAGTTCCATAAGATATCCACTCACAACATAAATGAGTGTCGGGCCAAATAGTCACTGGTGGTCACTGAAGGTTTCTGAATCAGATGCATGTTCCGACTCTAAGTAAGAACCCAGAACCCGATAAGGGGAATGAAAAAGGGAAGTAGATTATCGATACAGAGCACAGTGCCACTATTTCCACCACCAATATCTAGAAGGAAGAACCCGAAGATCCATAGGAGGGGAGTGCCTCTTTCATTCCCATATGTGGGTGAAGGGTTCCCTACTCCAGTACATTGTCGACAACAAGAGCCAAAAGAACCTCATTTCAGCAAAGGTCGTGAAGTGACTGGCATTTTCAATCATAGCACACCCACAAGCATACACCATCGGGTGGCTTCACTAAGGAAGGGATCTCTGAGTCAACCAATAGTGTCGCCTTCCCTACAGGATCAAGCCCTTCACGGATGAGGTATTATGTGATATTTCTCCTCTTGAATTTTGTGATGTATTATTAGGAAAACCATACTTGTGGAAGCTACATGTTGTGTATGAGTCTTGACATCATGCTGTTATTGTTACTTTGGGCAATAAGTTGTACAGGATATCAGAGGTAGCACCACCTATCACCATCTCTTTGATCACCATGAAGAAATGTAGTAAGCGCATTACCCAAACAACGGGGTTTTTTTTCCATATGATATGCCCTCCGAGCAAGAAGAATACTGTGGCTATGACCTCCAGACAATGCCCCTCCACACGAAAACAACAGATGGAAAAGGTCATGGAGGAGTATGGGGACATCTTCACCTCACCTACAGGGGTGCCTATGCACTATCAGGTCGAGCACTCCATCGATCTAACCCCAAGCGCGCCGCTACCCAATGGACCTATCTATCGGCTCTCTGTTCTGGAGAATGACAAAATCAAGAGGAAAATTCAAGAGCTGCTGCAGAAAGGTCACATCCGGTTGATTTCATCGCCCTGTGGGAGCCCAATTGTGTTGGTGCAGAAGAAGGATGGGACTTGGGGACTCTCTATTGACTATCAAGAACTAAAATAATATAATTATCCATAATAGATATATGATCCCACAGATTAATAACCTTCTGGAAAAAATCAAAGGGTGGAAATATTCTAGCAAGATTGACTTGAAGTCTAGGTATCACCAGGTACCAATCGAACCCTTCAAAGTGTGGAAGACTTCCTTCAAAGCCAAGGAGGGCATTTTTTAATGGTTGGTCATGCATTTTGGGTTGAGAAATGCTCCCACAACCTTCATGAGAGTTATGGATAAAATATTGTGAACATTCAATAACTCTTTCGTGGTGTGTATTTTGATGACATCTCGATCTTCATACAGAGTTGGTAAGAGCACCTCCACCACATTCGACATGTCCTCCAAACACTGTGGCAACACAATTTGTGTGTCGATTTGGAGAAATTCACTTTTGGCATGACCTAAGTTCAATATCTGGGGTACATTATTGATGAGCGGGGGCTGCATGTGGACCCAGCCAAGATCCAAGTCATTCTGGATTGGCCAACCCCTACCACTCTAACAGAGCTCCTCAACTTTCTGGGTCTTGTCAATTTCTACCACAGGTTCATGTTGGGGTTCTCTCATATCACTTGGACTTTGATTCAAGTCACTAAGGGAAGAGCGAAATAAATATTATTTTTTTCTTAATCTCAACATAAGGCATTCACAAAGTTTAAGCATTGCCTCTGCTCTGCACCAGTGCTCACATTATCAGGCTTACAACAACCATTTGAGATCAAGATAGATGCCTTTGACTATGCTATTGATGCAGTACTTACTTAGCAAGGGCATCCAGTGGCATATCATAGTGATACACTTTCAGACACAATCCAAAAGTATCCCACCTATGACAAAGAGATGTATTTCATTGTGTAGGCCTATTGAAAATTGAAGCATTAAATTTTAGGGAAGGAAATAGTCATCCACATAGATCACCGACCCATGCAGTTCATATAGACACAAGGGAAGTTGCAGAATGATCCCCATTATAAATGGGCCACATACTTGCAACAGTTCCATTTTAACATCAAGTACAATAAGGGTAGCACCAATAATGTTGTAGACTGCCTTAGCCGATCGATGATCATGGCATTAACTACTGTGCTCGACTCTTGTGGGCATTAGACTTCAAGTTGGACGCATCTCTACAAAAGTGATCCAGAATTTGGAAGAAAGTTCCAAAATTTCACCTCCAGGATGCACTTTTATGCCACTTAGGACACCTTTGTGTTCCTTCAATTGAGCGTGCATATCGCCAGTCAGCCATGGGAATCCATATCCATGGATTACATGTCAGGCGTTCCTTCTACCAAGCATGGCAATGACTTCATTTTTGTGGTCGTCGACGAATTCTCTAAGATGTCCATTATGGCAGCCTTCAAGAAGAATATCACAACAGAAGCCACTTCTAAACTCTTCTTTGACTGAGTGTGGGTACAATTTGGGATCCCGCAATCCATTATCTCAAATCGGGACAGTAGGTTCCTGAGTACATTTTGGTCAAGTCTCTAGTCGATGCTGGACACCAAGCTCAATAAGTCCACAAATTTCCACCTCCAAACTGATGGAAAAAAAGAAGTTATCAATAGTGTTAGCGCTAGAATTAGCACATGGATTGTAACAAGCACTTGACCAGACACATCTTAAGCTCAAGGGATTTTCTTATAATCATATTAAGTTTTTTGGAAAGTGGTTGGAACTTATTCACACTGAAAGGGGTTTTGAGAAAATAAGAATCTCTTCACACATATGAGGGCATTAGTGTATGATGTGGTATAAAGATTGAGTTTGTAGCCTAATGGTTATAATAATGGAAGATAAACAATGGATATGTAAAATAGAAGTCCACTGCTAAGAGGAAAGGGTGACACAAATTCTAGATCTGAAATGTATAGTGAAAGGATGCTTTAAAAGACTTACAAGAGTCTAACTCTACATTTTAAGAATCCCATTACAAAGAATGCTTCCAACTAACATGACCTCATGAATAAGGAATTCTTGATGAATCAAGACTGAAAAAAACATATTTACATGGATATTAGATCAAAAGACTTATAAGAACATGAAACTTGAATTAATTCGACCCCAAGGAATGCTTATGAACAATCTTCAATTCATACTAAAGCAGGAAAGCTTGAAACAAGACTTACAAAAACAAATCAATATGTTCTAGAGGTTCACACGACTGATAAAATCATGAGATATAACTTTTATAATAAATTTGGAAAGATAGATAACCTATGTAAAAACAGTAGGAAAAAAAATACACACACCATACAGTTTATGAGTCCTCAAGAGTGCATCTGGATATATTATAAACTCCAAAATATACAACAGAGTATACAATAATATGAACAACCAACAAAACCCTTCTTCATTGCTTTTCATAGCGTATATACAAAAATATGTTTTGTTAAAGTCTCCACAAAAAGTGGAAATTTGTTTTAGAGTCTTTATTACAATCCTTTACATATAGTAAAGCTTATCTTAAACATAACAAAAAAGTAGTCTGAAATACAAATGAAGACAAATCATGATAGTATGGAGCTCAAAGTGGCTGAGTTAAGGTGGTTGAGTGCTCCTCATTTCCTGGAAAACTTCCTCCACAAAAAGTGAAACTTCCAACTGAAAAGGACTCCTGGACCTTTATCTACAAAAGTGTAGGAGTAACCAACTGAAATGACATCTGGAAGACAGATTGAATGGATGAGACTTGGAAAAATAACATTACCATTGAGGTTGAATTCAATTTATCACCACTTAGTGTCATTCTTTTGAAACTAGAACCAAAAAGCAAACTTTCACCTTCTTATACAAATTCCGAAAATAATAGCTACTTTTCTGAAAAAGGTAGCTATTTCTAAAAATACTGTGTATAAGACAAAAATGATATGATTCTTTAGATTTTCATGGTTTTGTACATTCAATCATTAAAGATATAGTATAGAAGAAAGAATCCTAATAGCTTCTGCCTTGGTGACCCTCTTGTTTGGCTTTCTCTTCTGTACTTGCTTTTTCTTATGAGTCTTCTTCTTCCCTGATCATTTTCTAGGCTTTCATCTATGCTTATTATTTTATATTTGAGAGTAGGGTTGGCTATGAGTTTGCTTGCTAGTATGAGCTTATTATTTTTTCTTGTATGAGGCTTTTAAATGTATGGATTAGGAATGTAAGAAGACCCCCTTCTTCCATGGACAACTCTGCTTGACTACCTTTCTTCAAAATATGATTCACTAAACTCCGTTTCACTGCTATCTTATTCAAAAGATGAGTATGAGTGGATTATAGCTTTCTTATTCCCTTTGGCTGAAGAAATGATAGATGAATAAAGATGGACTACATTTGGTTATTCTACTGTAGTTGTCTCTAAAACTTTTCTTTCCCCCTTAGCTGGTGTTTTAAGAGAGGAAAATACTTGTGCAAGTGTAGGCTCCTCTAGTGCTGGAGTGGAATTGTATTATTGATTCTCCTATCTAGCCTCTAGAACAGGGCTTAGTGTTAAGGTTTTAGGGCTGACTTCCATTGAATATCCCTCTGTCAAATCAAGTTTCTTTTGCATTTACTTTTTGAAGAGGAAGCTACCTCTTTCTTGCCCTTAGACATAGCATTCTTGTCAGGTAGGGTAACCTTTTGTTTGAGTTTTCTTGCATGCTCCTCCCTGAAAGACCCTAAGGTCTGTGGCTCTTTAGGTATTCTTCTAGTGTAAAATTATTTGGTTGGTTTCACTGTAGGTATAGGAGTGATGGTTGGTATAGGAGTGGTGGTTTGAATTCTAGCTCTCCTAGCTAATTTCCTTGTCTATATGCTAAATGGTGTAGAAGATTGAAAATTTTGTGAAGGGGTAAACATAGGAGTAGGGCTTGACTACTGCTCTTGGGTTTTTTTCCTTATAGGCCTTCCTACCCTTCTCCTTGAGTTAACACTGTTGAAACTTTCATCTGCTAAAATTTTTTCCCATGTGGTTCTCTTTTTTTCAGATGATAAACCACCCACTTTTTTATTAAACCCCTGTGATAAATATTGTGAAGAGAATATTCTGGGGTTCTCTGTATTTTTTAACAGAGATTTAGAAAGGAAATATGGTAGGTTCATAGGTTTAGAGCTCGAGATGTGAGTTAGAAGCCTCATATGTTATTGATGCACAGTGGAAAACCTACCCTCATAGGTAATATAACGCTGCACTGTGGTAATAACATCTTGCCACTCAGGCCTAAAATAAGAAATTTAAAAAGTAGGGGTCAAATCTATGTTTTCATGCTCAGGCTTTAGATATGGATTTAAATCAACTTTAAGTAGATCTTTCCTCTTGTACCAGGACTCACCCGTAGCTGATGTTTGGGTAGCCCTTGCAATGATAGTCTCTGTGATCCTGAAGGTCCGAGACCCTAGCTTAACATGCTCTCCATCGAAAGTCTTTGAAAATTCCTGAGCCACTGCAACATTTTCTCCTAAAAATTTCTTTAGAAATTGATACTACCTTGCTGCTTGGAATTGAGGCTTTTCACGGTGATCAACGAAACGAGTATTGGCTGGTTCTGAACGGTTCACCTTACCACCCTTACCCATCCTTTTAATAGTTAACTTAACCACTAATTCACACATGTAAAACAAGGAAAAACAACCCTCCACGAAGCCCTAACTGCTGGCACAAGGTAACAAACTGTTTTTCTGGAAGATAAGAAACAGTTTACTGTAGCTTTCACGAGGGTAAATGGAAACAGAGATTTGCATACCCTAAATTATGACGAGAGAGAATGATACGAAACTAAAATTATTTAAATTATGGTGCCAACTCATTCCACCTAAAATTTCACTCCATCACATTATTAGCTAATAGCTACTCGTGCCTCAACTTTGATATATTTTACTTTAATGAGTAGCATTAGATTTGACTAGCCTTAGCAAATAAAATAGCCAACTCCTTTTAATGAATCCTCCAATTGGAAATAACCACCTTTCAGAAGAGTAATACCTCTTGTTTTAGTAGACCTTCAATATTCAAAGAGAAGTGCCTTTTCACCTGAGTAATGCCTTTTTTACCTCCTTGTACAAATTCTGCAGGAAATAGCTAATTTTTTGAAAAAGGTAGCTATTTCTGTGTTGCTTGTAAAACCAGTTTTTTTGAAGAAAATAGCCGCCTTTCTAGAGAAGGTAGCTATTCCTGTGTTATTTCTAAAATGATTGATGACTCTGAAATTTTTTACCTAGGCCTTGGATAGAAGACATCATGGTGAATAAATAAGACTCTTCAAGCTAAACCCATGAACTTATCTACTCAAAGTAGTTAAAAGACTTATTAAAAGAAAATTTACCCTAATAAATCTATAACACAAACAAATTGTTGGACTCAAAATTATTTTGGATTTTGTTAAAAATGATAAAAAAATAATATGCATTTTAACCCTCCAGGGCCTTCAACCATAGGTTAGGAGACAAGAGAGGATCAAAGACACAACTTTCAATGATGACCAAACTTTGAAAAAAAAATTGCAGTGCTAACAAACATGATGATTGTGCACATTTTGCGCACGTACAACTTGAAGCATCCATGCACATGAGATGAAAGCCTCCCCTACGTCCAACACAAATATAACCGGGCTATCCATAGCTTAACTGACCACAAAAAATTTCAAGTGGGCTTGGGATTCCAGCCACTATGTCTCATTGATGTGGCCATACCATTTGCAACTACTCAGGCAGATTCGACTCAGGTCCATTTCGAAGCCAACAAGGCGGACAACTTCATTAAGTGCATTCAACACATTCCCCACAATTTCATGACATATTAGGTAGAGCCAATGATAATTACAAGAAACGAAATGATCAACATCTGGTGCCACACAAGTTCCAGGTGGTTGACCAAGTTTGGCTACATTTGCAGAAGGAGCGCCTCGCTGGACCCCATCGCAAGATTCACCCGCTCCGATATGGGAAATACACCATCACCAAGGATATTGGGGACAATGCCTTCGAGCTCAGTATTCCACCATTCCTTGGTATGCACCCAATGTTCAATGTGGACCACCTTCAACCCTACTTTGCACCATTACTCAACACATCACACATGGTAGAACAACTCACAACAACGGAGATAAACCCCAAATTCACAGAACATGCCACAACTGATCGGATCATGGACAAGCAGATCAAGAATACTCGGATGTAGATGATCCAGTGATGCAACAAAACCGAATTTTGGACCCCTAAGTAGAGATGGTCAACTGATTCCGTGGCTCTGTCAAAATTTATTTCTCAAAACCTCTTGCTTTTACTCCACGTGGTCTACTTATATTTTTCTTCCTTGGAGGTTATTTATCAAATTCGTGGAATTTTATAAATAAAATTATCCACAACCTTTGCAATTTTATTTATATCTCTGAACCTTATATTAATAGCCCGACACTTTATAACTAACCGACGTTACAATAGACCTTCGGCCCCGGGCCCACATATATATCAATGTTCCAATCAAATTCACGCACCGTACCTGGTTATCTTCCGCGCATCTTCCTTATGCAACTATTGTCCGATGGCTTCCCTCCAGATCGACGGCGTACCATGATATCGCTCGGCTCCCTGGGTCGAACGTTAATGTGCGATGGCATGCTTTGAACGACGGTTTTCGTGGGTCCACCTTTGCCACGCATCGGCGGTTCTATGGAATCGCTCCTCAACTAGGAAATACCACTTACTCACCAAAAGCGGTGCGATATGGGAAATCCACCTTCATAAAACCACTCGCGGGTTTGGTATAGTGCTTGACCACGGGTGTAAGTCTGGGTTGTGTTATTCTTTTATCCGCTCCATTTACTAACTCAGGGTTTAGTCCCGGTTCTGGACTTCAATTAACAATAAATGAATTCATCTCTTTATTAAACGGGATTCGCCATTATTAACAGACCTCGCCTACACATGGGATTTCTTCACTCACTCAGACAATTAGAGAGAAAGAAATGGACAAAGAATTATAGAGGTTTCGTGGTGACTTGATTCACCAAAATTCTGCACACAATATCAGTTCAACAGTTACACACAAGACAATGTTCAATCACCTCACAATCAAACGAATTTCCTCACAAATAACGACTCAAGACAGTTAGATAATCAACGGAACTAAAATTCATTTAACTAGAAGCAATTGTTAATACACAGATTTTATTGCAGAAATCTCTCTCTTCCTCCTCCTCAATGCATCCGAGGAATACAACTTATATACATCAATATATGACTCTTCGGTTCCTCTGATAGGACTGTTCTAGAAATGAAAGGTCTAATTACAACTTATTCAAATAACTAAACTGAAAGATGGATCGAATCCAACTATTCGACTTCTACCAATCCTAACTAATCTAAATAAATACAGTCAACTGAGGTATTGACACCTAGCTTTTACAATTCAAGGATTTCGAACCCTCCTAGCCACAACATGTGGAAAAACCTCCTACATTGTTGGCTAATGTCTAATGCCATTGCATCAGACTCCCGAGGGCAATATTCTTCATGGGCTTCTGTCCATGAGCTCTTCCACTGATCTGCCTATCTTCTGCAACATTCCTTCAGTCATCCAAGTGGCATATTCCTTTGGCTTGTCCTTCCATTTGATTAAGTACCTAAAGTACTCTTGTCCTCTGGTCCTTTTGAACACTCTTTTGTCCAATATCTTCTCTGGCTGCAATGGTTGTGCTGGAGGTAGCTGCTCTTTCCACTCAATCCGTCCCTTGTCTGTTGATATTTCTTCTGCACCATCATCTTCATACTTGTACAAATCTGCAACATTAAAAATGGGAGATATTCCAACATCAGGTGGCAATTCAATCTCATAAGCATTTGTAGAAAAATTTCTAAGTATGTTGCATGGCCCAATATTTTTGAACTTCAGTTTGTTGTACTGCTTCCTTGGGAATCTCTCCTTTCTCAAGTGTGCCAAAACCATATCTCCTAATTCAAAATGAAATTATTTTCTGCTCAAGTCTGCTCTGCTTTTGTATTTGATGCTGCTGCCTTGTAGTTGCTGTTTCACTTGTTCATGTATGGCCTGGGTCTCTGAAGCAAATTCCTCACCATCTGCACTCCTTAGCTCTGCCCTTCCCAGATTTCTTAACTCTAATATTCCTCTGGGGTGCATTCCATAAAAAATGTGGAATGGAATTTTCCCTGTGCTCCTATTTGGTGAGTCATTATATGCATATTCTACCTGGGGAAAAATATGATCCCACTGCTTGGGATGCTCTCCTGCAAGACTTCTTAGCAAATTTCCCAGACTCCTATTCACTACCTCAGTTTGTCCATCAGTATGAGGATGATAAGCTGAGCTGAAACTCAGTTTGGTACCAAGTTTCTTCCACAGTGTCCTCCAAAAATGACCCACAAATCTAGTGTCCATGTCTGAAACAATACTCTTCAGCAACCCATGCAATCTAACAACTTCCTTGAAAAACAAGTTAGCAACATGGGTGGCATCACTAGTTTTATAGCATGGAATAAAATGTGCCATCTTGGAGAATCTGTGCACCACAAAAAAGACTGCATCATTCCCTCTCTGAGTCTTGGGCAACCCTAGAACAAAATCCATACTCACCATGTCCCAAGGCCTGTCTGGAATAGGCAAGGGAGTGTACAATCCTGCATTTTGGCTCCTTCCTTTAGCATATTGAAAGATTTTGCAATTCTTCACAAACTTATCCACTTCTGCTCTCATCTTGGGCCAGTAATAGAAGTGACTCAGCTGCTCATAAGTCTTATCATTACCAAAGTGTCCAGCCAGTCCACCACTATGCTTCTCTTTGATCAAATTTTCCCTCATGGAACATCTTGGTACGCACAGTTGGCTTCTTCTGAATAAAAAGTCCTCCTACAAGAAATAATCCAACCACTGGCTTCTATCTATCAAAACAGGGTTACTACATGCCTCAAATGCTTCTTTAAAATCTGATTCTGTTTTATACAATTCTTTGAGAAAATCAAATCCTACAACTTCAAAATTAGTTTCTTGAACAAGCATGTGCCTCCTACTCAAAGCATCAGCTACTTTATTTACTTGGCCACTTATGTGTTTCAAAAAAAAATTAAAACCTTGGAGATATTCAACCCATTTGGCATACTTATGCTTCAACTTGGGTTGATGTACAATATACTGCAAAGCATGATTATCAGAATATAATACAAATTCCCTAGACATCAAATAATGTCTCCACTTTTTCAATGCCTGAACAATTGCATAGAATTCCTTCTCATAAGAGGAATACTTTCTCCTGTTGTCATTTAGCTTCTCACTGAAATATGCTACAGGCCTATCATCCTGACTCAACACAGCTCCAATGGCCTCCCCACTGGCATCACACTTTACTTGAAATGGTTTAGTAAAATCAGGCAGAATCAAAACAGGCTTCTCAGTTATCTTTTGATTCAAAAGTTTAAAGTTCCTTTCTACTTTAGCATTCCACTTAAATGGTTTTTTTCTCTTCTTTATTGTCTCAATTATGGGTGCATTAATCTTACTGAAGTTTCTTATAAACTTTTGTAAAAACTGGCAAGTCCATGGAAAATTCTTACCTCAAAAACATTCCTGGGTGAAGGCCACTCCACAATTGCCTTAACCTTTTCTGGGTCCATCTTCAATCCTTCTACAGAGACAACAAAACCCAAACACACCAACTCTTCCTTCATGAATGAGCATTTCTTTAAATTTATCAGCAGTTTCTCTTGGTGCAGCTTTTTCAAGACATGATTAAGATGCCTCAAATGTTCTTCTTTAGTTCTGCTGAAAACTAATATATCATCCAGATACACTATCACAAATTTACCAATGAATTCTTTCAACACTTCATTCATAAGTCTCATAAAAGTGCTAGGTGCATTTGGACAACCCAAAAGGCATTACCATCCATTCATATAGCCCTTCATTTGTTTTAAAGGCAGTCTTCCACTCATCACCCTCTCTTATTCTGATCTGATGGTATCCACTTTTTAAACTATCTTTGAAAAATATTTAGCACCACTCAAACAATCCATTAAATCCTCAATTCTGGGCAAAGGGAATCTGTACCTGATTGTGATCTTATTTTTATATTTGCCCATTTGCAGCTCTATCTCACACTGCTCTTTTACAACCAGCTGGTGCCCTTTATGCAGCCAGGACACCCTGTAGGGAGTTGGATGCTCCCTTGTATTCAACTTCAGCTTTTCTATCACCTCAGTGGAAACTAGATTGTCTGTGCTACCACTATCAATGACTAGCTAGTAGCATTTCCCTTGGAATTTGCATATGCCCCTAAACAAAGTCTTCCTTTGTGCAGGCTCAGTGACCTCTTTGGCTTGCTTCAACAAGACCTTATTTACCACCAAGGAATCTCCCCTCTCTGGTAGAATTTCTTCTTCAATTTCTGCCTCTTCTCCAGCCTGGGAAACAACATCATTTCTTGGACCAGCACCCACATTCTCTGGACACTCATAGTGATTATGTCCCACTTGCTGACATCTATAGCACCTCAACTCTCTACCTCTGCCTCTGTCTCTGCCTCCTCTTCCTTTTCCTCTATAAGGACCCCTTCTGCCCCTTGCATCCTCCTCTGTAGATGCATTCTGAGGTGAGCTACTGTTAGCTCCATCCCTGGGTGTAGTAGGCTTTCCTCTACCACCCTGACTTCCCTTTCCCCAGAAAGTACCTCTCTTTTTGGCAGACTGTTTCCTCAGGAGTTTATCCTTTGCTTTCAAGGCCATCTGATAGGCCTCTTCCACTGTATTAGGAGACATAAGACCAATCTCATCTTGGATCTCCAGCTTGAGACCATTCACATATCTGGCAGTCTTCTTTGGTGTGTCTTGGAATTGCTCAGCCCTTATGCTTACTCTGTAGAATTCCTCTGTGTATTCTTTTACTATCAGCAACCTCTGTCTTAGGTTCTGCATTTGCTTATACAATGTCAGCTGATAATCACTAGGCAAGAATTTACCTTTTAATTTAGCCATCATTCTGGTCCAGCTCTTGATAGGTTGCTTGCCAACTCTCCTTCTTTCTGCCTGCACTCCATCCCACCAAAGTGCAGCATGTCCTTTCAGCTTTGTCACTGCAAACTTGACCCTTTTATCTTCGCTTATTTCTTCATAATCGAAGCACTTATTCATTTCATTTATCCAGTCCACCAGTTCCTCTGGATTCAGCCCTCCTGCATAACTCGACACTTCAATTTTGGGCTTAACTGCAGACCCCAGAATAGTTCTAAGGAGCCTCATGTCAGGAGGAATTTCAACATTTTCTTCAGCTTCTTCTGTTTCAGGTTCACTGGTGTCTTCAGGATCTCTGGGCTGTCTTCGCTCTATGGCATCCATTCTGGCCTCGACCCTCTGTAACGTCCCCAACACCTCTGCGTTGGCAACACGTCTCCTTCTACCAGCGCCTCTACCAACTCGGACTGCCATGTCAGCTCTCTGCAAAACTTCAAAAGCAACAGCTCTGATACCACAAATGACGCAACAAAACCGAATTTCGGACCCCTAAGGAGAGATGGTCAACTGATTCCGTGGCTCTGTCAGCGTTTCTTTCTCAAAACCTCGTGCTTTTACTCCACGTGGTCTACTTATATTTTTCTTCCTCGGGGGTTATTTATCAAATTCGTGGAATTTGATAAATAACATTATCCACAACCTTTGCAATTTTATTTATATCTCCGAACCTTATATTAATAGCCCGACACTTTATAACCAACCGACGTTACAATAGACCTTCGGCCCCGGGCCCACATATATATCAATGGTCCAATCAAATTCACGCACCGTACCTGGTTATCTTCCGCACATCTTCCTTATGTGACTACCGTCCGATGGCTTCCCTCCAGGTCGACGGCGTACCACGATATCGCTCGGCTACCTGGGTTGAATGTTAACGTGCGATGGCGCACTTTGAATGGCGGTTTTCGTGGGTCCACCTTTGCCACGCGTCGGCGGTTCTATGGAATCGCTCCTCAACCAGGAAATACCGCTTACTCACCAAAAGCGGTGCAATATGGGCAATCCGCCTTCATAAATCCACTCGCGGGTTTAGTACAGTGATTGACCACGGGTGTAAGTCTGGGTTGCGCTATTCTTTTATCCGCTCCGTTTACTAACTCAGGGTTTAGTCCCGGTTCCAGACTTCAATTAACAATAAACGAATTCATCTCTTTATTAAACGAGATTCACCATTAATAACAGACCTCGCCTACACACGGGATTTCTTCACTCACTCAGACAATTCAAGAGAAAGAAACGGACAGAGAATTACAGAGGTTTCGTGGTGACTTGATTCACCAAAATTCTGCACACAATATCAGTTCAACAGTTACACACAAGACAGTGTTCAATCACCTCACAATCAAACGAATTTCCTCACAAATAACGACTCAAGACAGTTAGATAATCAACGGGAACTGAAATTCATTTAACTGGAAGCAATTGTTAATATAGAGATTTTATTGCAGAAATCTCTCTCTTCCTCCTCCTCAATGCATCCGAGGAATACAACTTATATACATCAATATATGACTCTTCGGTTCCTCTGAGAGGACCGTTCTAGAAATCAAAGGTCTAATTACAACTTATTCAAATAACTGAACTGATAGATGGATCGAATCCAACTATTCGACTTCTACCAATCCTAACTAATCTAAATAAAAACAATCAGCTGAGGTATTGACACCTAGTTGTTACAATTCAAGGATTTCGAACCCTCCTAGCCACAACATGTGGAAAAACCTCCTACATTGCTAGCTAGTGTCTAATGCCCCTGCATCAGACTCCCGAGGGAAATATTCTTCATGGGCTCCTGTCCATGAGCTCTTCCATTGATTTGCCTATCTTTTGCAACATTCCTTCAGTCATCCAAGTGGCATATTCCTCTGGCTTGTCCTTCCGTTTGATTAAGTACTGAAAGTACTCTTGTCCTCTGGTCCTTTTGAACACTCTTTTGTCCAATATCTTCTCTGGTTGCAATGGTTGTGCTGGAGGTCACTAGAAAATTTGGCAGAAAGTTCGACGGCCAATTCTTCGTTATTCCGACACATAGTCATCGCAAGAGCGACAGTTTGAGGGTGGGCAAAACGTGGTTTACCATGCCGTCTCAGTTCCGACGCAATTAAAAATTGTCGCACTATCGACACCTTTTCCGTCTCTTCCAAACAATCGTCACGCTTCCGACATTTCCCAATCCGTCGCACTTCCGACCTTTGTAAACTATCGCACTTCCGACGAAATGTGGTCCGACGTTTTGAATGTCGCTCTTCTGACGTTTGTAAACTGCCACAATTACGACGAAATGTGGTCCGACGTTTTGAACGTCGCTCTTCCGACGTTTGTAAACTGTCGCAATTCCGACGCAATGTGGTCCGACGTTTTGGACGTCGCTCTTCCGACGGTTGTAAACTGTCACAATTCCGACGAAATGTGGCCCGACGTTTTGGATGTCACTCTTCCGACATTTGTAAACAGTTGCAATTCTGACAAAATGTGGTCCGACGTTTTGAACGTCGCTCGTCCGAAGTTTTTATATTGTCGCTCTTCCGACGTTTCTAATCTGTTGCAATTCCGACGCTTACGAGGCGTCGATATAGTGACGGAAGGTTCAATTTAAAAAAAATGAAAATGAAACTTTAAAAGAGGAAAAACGATGTTTTGAATATATTATATGAAGTAAAATAGTCCATGAAGTCATTACATTTTCACATCTGAAGATTGGAACCCAAATATCCATCCAGAAAAGTGGAAGTCCCACCCCAGACAATGATAGAAAAATACCCCATGTCACATACACGGACATGATATAAAACCCAGTAACGGTCCACATGGAGATTATCGACAAATCTGAGAAAGCATCCAAATATGCCCGAGGCATCTATAAGAAAGTGAAATAGCATTATGTAGAATAGTAAAACAACAGATAGAGTACCGACGTCCATTGTTCCAAATACAAATTAAAGTACCCAAAATCCTTGAACAGAGAAAAACGCTAATCATGTGAGGAGTGCGATATGTCCAAAATATAAAAAGACCATCGGACCATATCAATAAACCAGCAACATAGACCAGCATCGCTAGTTTTGAAGGCAGAGTGATAAACATTAATCATTTTTTTTCACAAGAGAAAAAACGTTGTTTTGAATATATTATATGAAGTAAAGCAGTCCATGAAGTCATTACATTTTCACATCTGAAGATTGGAACCCAAATATCCATCCAGAAAAGTGGAAGTCCCACCCCAGACAGTGATAGAAAAATACCCCATGTCACATACAGGGACTTGATATAAAACCCAGTAACGGTCCACATGGAGATTATCAACAAATCTGAGAAAGCATCCAAATATGCCCGAGGCATCTATAAGAAAGTGAAATAGAGTATGTAGAATAGTAAAACAATAGATAGAGTACCGACGTCCATTGTTCCAAATACAAATTAAAGTACCCAAAATCCTTGAACAGAGAAAAACGCTAATCATGTGAGGATTGTGATATGTCCAAAATATAAAAAGACCATGAGACCATATCAATAAACTAGCAACATAGACCAGCATAGCTAGTTTTGAAGGCAGAGTGATAAACATTAATCATTTTTTTCACAAGAGAAAAAACGTTGTTTTGAATATATTATATGAAGTAAAACAGTCCATGAAGTCTTTACATTTTCACATCTGAAGATTGGAACCCAAATATCCATCCAGAAAAGTGGAAGTCCCACCCCAGACAGTGATAGAAAAATACCCCATGTCACATACAGGGACTTGATATAAAACCAAGTAACGGTCCACATGGAGATTATCGACAAATCTGAGAAAGCATCCAAATATGCCCGAGGCATCTATAAGAAAGTGAAATAGCAGTATGTAGAATAGTAAAACAACAGATAGAGTACCAACATCCATTGTTCCAAATACAAATTAAAGTACCCAAAATCCTTGAACAGAGAAAAACGTTAATCATGTGAGGAGTGTGATATGTCCAAAATATAAAAAGACAATGAGACCATATCAATAAACCAGCAACATCGACCAACATTGCTAGTTTTGAAGGCAGAGTGATAAACATTAATCATTTTTTTTCACAAGAGAAAAAACGTTGTTTTGAATATATTATATGAAGTAAAACAGTCCATGAAGTCATTACATTTTCACATCTGAAGATTGGAACCCAAATATCCATCCAGAAAAGTGGAAGTCCCACCCTAGACGGTGATAGAAAAATACCCCATGTCACATACAGGGACTTGATATAAAACCCAGTAACGGTCCACATGGAGATTATCGACAATCTGAGAAAGCATCCAAATATGCCCGGGGCATCTATAAGAAAGTGAAATAGCAGTATGTAGAATAGTAAAGCAACAGATAGAGTACCGACGTCCATTGTTCCAAATACAAATTAAAGTACCCAAAATCCTTGAACAGAGAAAACGCTAATCATGTGAGGAGTGTGATATGTCCAAAATATAAAAAGACCATGAGACCATATCAATAAACCAGCAACATAGACCAGCATAGCTAGTTTTGAAGGCAGAGTGATAAACATTAATCATTTTTTTCACAAGAGAAAAAACGTTGTTTTGAATATATTATATGAAGTAAAACAGTCCATGAAGTCATTACATTTTCACATCTGAAGATTGGAACCCAAATATCCATCTAGAAAAGTGGAATTCCCACCCTAGACAATGATAGAAAAACACCCCATGTCACATACAGGGACATGATATAAAACCCAGTAACGGTCCACATGGAGATTATCAACAAATCTGAGAAAGCATCCAAATATGCCCGAGGCATCTATAAGAAAGTGAAATAGCAGTATGTAGAATAGTAAAGCAATAGATAGAGACCGACGTCCATTGTTCCAAGTACAAATTAAATTACCAAAAATCCTTGAACAGAGAAAAACGCTAATCATGTGAGGAGTGTGATAACCATCTGCAGAAACCCAGGCTCGCTTGTAAGATCAGGCTCGCTTGATTCCAAAATTGGTAACCATCTGTTGCATCCGAGATGTAAGGTTCAGGCTCACTTGTTTCCATTAGTAGCCTTCTACAGCATCCACCCTGTTCATAGCAAAAATGTTCCTGTAGATATACAGAGAAAGAGTATAATACGTAGACCATATAAACATGGCTCTGTATTTCAAAAAACAGGTTTAAAATAGAAACAGGGCAGCATTTTTTTTTCTAAGTAAAGTTAATCTATTAACAGTGGGAATAAAATTACACCAAAGTCAAAATCATTGCCCAGACTCGTGGAAAATTTGTCATCAAAAAATCAAAAAATTAAGAAGACCACCCTCATACGGGGAAACCAGTCTTGAACATTTAATTTACAGAATTCAAAAATATTACAAAGGTCCAGCACAGTAAAATAATTTAAAAGCAGCCCAATTAAGTGGGCCGCGAAGCAGGAAAAACAAATTAACCAAACTACTCCTCCGGCTCCTCGACAATTCGGCACCATCCTTCGGAAGTTCTAGGATCGCTAGGTGCTACCTCCACATTCATGCCACGGCTCCCCTCTTGAATGCCCGAATGCTGGCCGGCTTTTTCTGAGCTTAGACCCACCGGACGGGTGCATTCTTCCTCCGTTTGGGCCTCCTCGCGGAAAACCACAGTGACTGAAGCTGTAATTCGTGGGCGGTTGAGAGAGAAATTAAAGGAAAATTGCGCAGTGCACGTCGTGGGAGAAGGTGAACTAGCGATGGGGAAATGAGGAGCAGGGGAATCCATACGGTGGCCAGATCCTACAACCCGACCCCGCCCACTCCTAGTATTTGGATAGTGACCTGCATAATCACTGGACTGGCTGGAAGGCAACTCGGTTGATGGGCTGGAGGGAGCGCGCAGGAGTTGACCTCTAGTGCTCCCCTTGCGGCAACAAATCCTTTGACGCACGCGAGGCATGGGTGTAGTCTCGCTAGCAGTGGGCACAAGAGGAGACGGAGAAGCATAATTCCAAGAAACAGAGGAAGATAGACAAGGACCAGACCGAGAGAAATGAAGATATGCAGCAAGGTCTACGCAGCAGTTCAGTTGGCCACTTCTCCTTCTCGTCACAGTGAGCAGGCAGTGTAACCCAGCAACCGGCTCGTCTGAAAAACCATAGCGAAATTCCATTTTATCAATGCAATGCAATCGAAGGACGCTTGTCATAATTAATCTCTGATCATTAATGAGAGACGAAGGCCGGATCATATTGGAGCATGCAGAATTGCTAACGAGAGTGGAGGTCCGATCTTGAACATTGTTAAAATTTAATGCGATTTGACGTGAAAACCTTGGAATTTAATTGAACAACGTTAAATCTTAATGCGATTGATATGAAATCGCCACATCCATGTCCCATCGCCTTAAACGCCATCGAATGCACCCGCAGCCGGGAGTAGGGCAAGTTTTTATTAAGGACACGTGGCAGAAATTGATTAGAGCAGATCTTTGTTTGGGCCGCTCGTGCAGTGGAAATCCGGACCCAAAAAAGATTAGGGCGAATTTGATAAGAAATTCGCGTCACAACTCTCCCTCTGTACGCCAGCCCAACTTCGGACCCGAAAAAGATTAGGGCGGAATTCATTTGGTTTTCGCGTCACAAAATTGGCCGACGTCAGCAGGCTATTTTGGAATGCGAATTTGGTTTGAATTATGGTTTATCGCTGTTTGAAGTCCGGCGGGCTCGACTTAAGAACAATTTTGTTTGATCCCATCTTATAAAATTTGTGTTGGTTTTCTTTGATAATACACATATTTATAATAAATAATGGGAATATCACACTAAACATGTGGAAAAGTTATATAAATTATTGAGAACAATCATTTTTATGTAAAAATATCCAAATGTGCTTTTGGGAAATAAGAATTCGAGTATTTGGTTCATATTGTTTTAAAGGAAGGAGTGAAGTTGGAGCCTCAAAAGATGCAAGCTATTACAAAATGACCTATTCCTAAGAAAATCAAGGTTCTTAGAAGATTTTTAGACTTACATGATATTATTGATCATTTTTTAAGAATTATGCATGCATTTCAAGTCCACTCACATATCTCTTGAAGAAAATATCATTTATATGGAATGATGAGGCTACTTTGGCATTCTCTCATTTAATGGATGCCATGTCTTCTACACCAACATCGGTTGCACCTACTTTTGGTAAAACATTCATAGTAGAGTGTGAGGCACTAGGACAAGGAATTTACGTAACATTAACAAAATAAGGGATATCATTGGCTTTTAAAATCAAGGAATTCAAAGAAAATATTTGGTGAAATCTACGTATGAAAAATAAATGGAAGCAATATTACATGCAATAAAAAATGGGGATAGTATATCATTGGGAGGTACTTTAAAGTCAAGGTATACCATGATAGCATAAAGTATTCTTTGAAGCTATGGATTTCATTGGAAGATTAACAAAAATGAGGAGAAAAAATGAAAAGTTTTAATTTTGAGATAATTTGCAAAAAGGGTAAGGAAAATTTAGTACATGATGCTCTTTCTAAAATAGAAGAGGCCTCAAATTTATATCCAATTACATTTTCTATTCCTAGGTGGCTAGAAGAAGCTTGCCATAATGGAAAAATGACAATAGTACTAAACAAAAACTAAAATTTATAAAGGATAGGATGAACTCTATGGAGCATTGGGAGTGAAAGAGAGATATACTTTGGTGCAAATGTAGAATATTTTTATGCACGCAAGCATATTTGAATAAACAAATATTAAGGGGGTCCCATGTCTCTCTGATGGTAGGACGCAGGGTTCCTTAAAACATCTCAAAGGATAAAAAAATATATTTTTGGAAGGAATGAAGAAAGATATTCAAAATTTTGTAAGAGAAGGTCAGGTTTGCATAATAAATAAAAGAGAGATAGTAAAATCTCTAGGGTTACTTCAACCATTCTACATACATATTCAAAGACTAGAAGATATATCAATAGACTTTATTACAGGGTTACTGAAATATAAAGGTAAGTATTACATTTTTGTGGTCATTTATATAGACAAATTTTGTATATTTTTTTTGTAGAGCTCAAAGTACATAAACAACAAGCCAAGTGGCAGAAGTGTCCGTGAAAGAAATTCATAGTCTTCATGGTTTTCCTAAAGTAATAGTAACAATAAACTTTTGGAAATAATTATTTAATATGAGTGGAGAAACACTAGCTGCCATGAGTTCTACATATCAAACACAATCAAATGGTCAAACAAAAATAGTTAACAAATGTTAGGTTATATACAATGTTACTCTTTAGAAAAGCAACTTAGTATGCCATAATTAATAATCATTCCCTGTTCACTTTTGTTAATAGGTTTATGTCAGACGATGATGCAGGGGCATTAGGCACTAGCCAAAAATGTAGGAGGTTTTGTCCACATGTTGTGGCTAGGAGGGTTTGAAAAAGTTTTAGTTGTAACAGCTAGGTGTCAATACCTCAGCTGACTGTATTACTTAGACTAGTTAGAGTTTTAGGAGTCGAACAGTTTCAGTTAGTTGAATTATTATAATTAGACCTTTTGATTTCTAGAACGGTCCTCTCAAAGGAACCGAAGAGCCATATGTTATGTATATAAATTGTAATTCCTCGGATGAATAAAAGTAGAGAGGGAAGAGGAGAGTAGAGAGGGGATTTATGCAATAAACCTCTGTGTGTGAAAAATTGTTTCCAGTTAAATTATTTCCAAGCTTAGTTGCCATTGAATTATCTCGAACTGCTAATTGTGAAGAATTGTTTAACTGTGAGGCGATTGGGTACTGATAATTCCATTCTTCTGTCTTTGAATTCTCGTAAATCATTGGATAACCCTGTGAACTCACCCCACCCAAAGGCGAGGTTTGTGTAGAGAACCGGGGTCGTGAACACTGTTCAAATATAAAAATCCCACTTAATAAAGAGACAAAATTGTTGTGGTTTCAGAACCTGACCCGGGGATTGGACATGAGTTAACAAACAAAAGGATAGCGGAACCAAACTTGCACCCGTGGTCAAGCCCTGTACCAAAACCACGAGTGGAATCACAAAAGCGGGTTGCCCATGTCGCACCGCTTTTGCAGAGTAGGCGGTATTTCCTATTCGCGAGCGATTCCATAGGTAATGCGACACGTGGCGAAGTCCCCGGAAAACCATCGTTTAACCCGCACCATCACACGTTAAAGCCCGACGTTGGAAGCCGAGCTAAATTGCCAAGAGTTGTTGATTTGGAGAAGGGCCATCGGACGGTGGTCGCACGTTGAACTTGCCTGGAGGTTAACTAAGGTGTGCGGAGGATAGCCAGGTACGATACAAATGTTTGATTGGTTATTGATATATATAGGTGGGGCCGGAGTATAATGAAATTGTTTAATTAAACGATTGGAAGATAATTAGCATAAGTCTGGAGCGTGATTGTTGTAAGGCTGGGTGGTGAAATATAGAGCCGAAAGTTCATTACAAGTTATTTATTTAAAAAGAAACGTGGAGTATAAATACAAAGTGTTTAAAGTTAAACATTGGTTATAAGGCTTGGAGATAATATAAAGTCAGGAATATAAATTAAAGTCCAACCATTGTGGATGGTATTTATTTATCAAATTCTACGAATTTCTACGAATTTGATAAATAAACCCGAAGAAAGAAGAAGTCAATTAAGACTCAGGCTGGAGGAAAAGAACGGGGTAAACCAAGGGAAAATGCTGACATAGCGATTGTAGACACACTAGCTCTCCTTAGGGGTCCAATTTCAGTTTTGTTGCGTCACACGATGATCTCTCTTCTCTGGCATTTACTTGTATTGAAGATCACTATTCTAGGAATAAGGAGTTATTTTCTCCAAAAATAACCCTAGCCAAACATTGACAATGCATCAAGAATATCTTTCTATTCTTCATAAGTACATATATTCTACTTCTAAATCATGTCTTGGAAGTGGTTGTTTTGCTGGAAATTATTCACCAGTTGGTTTCATACCAAAGTCTTTTTCACATTTTCAGCATCCAATACATGAAAAAGATAATGGTTTAAAACAACATAAATATTTGAAATTTTGCAAGAATTGCCTGGCGCACTTTGAATATGAATTTTGAAGTCAAGTGCATGATCTTGTATAGGATCAAGTGTCATTTTGAATACCAAATGTTTCACAAGAAACTTCTCAACATGCTACCCTGCAGTAAGGATTAAATGACAATATTGCATCAACTATTTCCATAATAAAAGTGCACCTCGGCCATAAGACTAAACAACTACAAATGTTGTAGATCTAACAAGACCACACAATCAAATGTATTCCCCAAGGCCAATACTGTATGAAAAATGAAAAGGAGTTTGCAACCAAAAATACCTTAGGCAACTAATTCAATTAGATACACCAAACCATCAGCAAAAAGGAAAACCAGCCTACTTGGCCCCAATATTTTCAACTGGGTCCTCTAATTCAATCAATAAAAAGGCCAAAACCATAGCATTGAGATACATTTCATTACACTGTCAATAACAATAAAATTTGACTCAGCCATAACCCTTTCCTTTTATTGTTTTGAAAATCTTTATGCATTACTCTAATGTGGCTAGTCCATAGGCCAAGTAGACCACTGGGTAACAAATATGTTTTCACCTTTGAGTTTCAAATTATGCCTACCAAATCTAAGACATTTAAGAGGGGGAACTAATACAATGTTAAAAAGAAAACCAGAGCACACATCTACAAATTACCTCCTTAGCTACTGTCACACCATCATTAACTATTTTCGGAGAACCATGCTTGCTCTCCAAGACAACATTTTGCCCTTCGCCCCAAGGGTGACTCCAACAAGATCATCAAGTTTGTTCACACTGCCTGCAAGACAAATTGACAATGCTTTCAGTAAGTGTGCAATTGAATGCCAAACCATATGCCAAAACGACCCTCCATGTAAAATTAAAATAACACATTAAAATCGAATATAAGTGGACAAGGAAAGATCCACCGCAGTGAAGTTTCACGTGCAGGTGACCTTCCTTTAAACATAATTTTTTCTCTGACCTACAATTTTTTTGTCATTGAGCCATCCTTGTTGAAGTACAACTCCTTTTCCATAGCTCTTGTATTAACTACCTTCTCTCTGTCGCGTAATCTCAGAGTCCCTCTTCTGCTTGAGCGATTAAAGGAAATGGGTGAAAAAACTGAAAGAGAAGATAATTGTCTGCCATAATTATCAAACATTGCACCCAACTTCTTCCCCTTTCCATATTTACCCAATGAGGTAGATGTGGAAATTGTTGTCATAATGCCCAAAGAAAAGGCCATCTTCTCTTAATGTGAATATAGAATTACAAGATCTTCATATTAGTATGAACCTTAAAAAACATGACTCCCATTGCTAAAAACCACTTTTAAGTTGTAACAGGCAAACTAAACAACTATCGCAAATTTTGGAAACTTCTGGAGCATTAAGAGAGAAAAAACCAAAGAGAAATACAACCACAATCCTCATTTTAATGAGACCGGATTATATATTTGCATTAAGATAATAGAAAGAAATCACGACTATATTAAGGCCAACACAAAACAATCTTTAACCAGTGTCTCTCGCGGCCTTCAGGTTGCCATGCTAGAGGTTGCATATTTTTAATTTAAATTCTTGACCTCTCGTGCCCATCTATGAATACATCCAATGGGATATCTACATCAAATGCTCCTTTATATCCCCAAAAACAAATTCCCTACTACAAGAGCACCAGTATTGATGGATCACCCCACACCATCCCACCCACTAGAAACGGTGAAAAAGGAAACCTGAGAAACCTTTTGAAATATCTCAAGATGACTATATGGGTGGTTCTTATGAATCAACCAACCATTCAGAACATGCTCATCAATCCAAACCATGAGTATTATGTGACAATATTCAAGCAGGCACTGAATCGAATTTTTGAAGCTATGTTAGAGAAACCCTAAACTCTCACTGAAAATAGGTGAAATATGGCACCACTCAGAGATTGACATGTGCCAATTGGTACAAGTGGTATACAATTGGCATGCTCAAACAACGAGGTGATGCAGGAATGACATGAGGGAGAAAATATCAGAAAAGCCCCAAATCTGGAGAACTAAAGCTCATCACCAACTTGAGATTGACAACTTTACATGATGTAACCTATGAAATCGTAAATGGAGAAATCATAGTAACAATAAAGTAACCTATGTAACAATAAGGTCAGATTCATCCTAGGAGTGGTAATGGGAGAAATCATAGTGAACAACAGGAAACATGCAGAGTTGCTTACAATCAAATAGATGAAAAAACACATACAAAAAACCTAGATAATAATCATGAACAAGCTTAATATTGAATTATGAATTGTAAAGGAACTTACAAAATGTGACATTACGAACCTGGTCAAACGCACAAGCAAAAATATCCTAGACATGACCCTGGTTGACAAGTTGTATTGCTCATGATGCAAGAGGATTTGTACCTGCACTGCCAAGTCAATCAAAATCCATCATTATCTATACAATAAATACAAGTAATTGATGTAGTATTTTTACTCTAAGATGCATTCTTATGATAATATTAGAACATATGTTGAAAATGTCAAAACATACTTGAATAAGCTCCTCTTCGTTTCAAGAACAATTTATTGGAGTCGCATGAACTTGGAACAAGCCTCCCACGATCTGAAAGAGTAGCAACTAAGTCAACGGTGACTTTTTTGTTGCTACGCTGGATCGAGGGAGGTTTGCTCCAAGATTAAATCGCTCCAATAAATTATTCTCTACTAAACAGGGCCAACCACATGAAGGTGGAAGCTCTTATGGCCCCTCTCCCCCCCCTCACATCACTCTCAATTCCCCAATACCCAATCTATATTTCATTTTTTACTTTCATGAGCATAAAAAAAATATATTCAATAACTAATAAAAAAACAATTCAACAAAAAGTACGCAAAGAAACATTGCAATTAATGCTTGACGTAAAAATAGTATGATAAATGAGTTTTTTATATAACGCAAAAAACGTTCCAAGTATGGTAACGTTTGTCTTATAATAATACAATATTTTACATTATCGAATTTTCTTTTTCTTCTTCCTATTTCTAAAGCTCCTAATTACATCATCAATATCATCATGCTCTTCTCCTGTTTCGTGCCTTTCGACCCGCACTGCTGACCTAGTTGCGTAGTCACGATGTCTGGTCTCATCCAGTGACGGGGCATCGCCTACAAAAACAGATAATATTAAATTTTAATTGTCAGTTTTTAAATATCATTGAACTAGTTCGGTAATATTAATAAAAAAAAAATGCAATGAGATTATTTACCTGGTGCACCAGTTGTCGCTGCTGACCTAGTTGCGTAGTCACGATGTCTGGTCTCATCCAGTGACGGGGCATCGCCTACAAAAAAAGATAATATTAAATTTTAATTGTCAGTTTTTAAATATCATTGAACTAGTTCGATAATATTAATAAAAAAAATTGCAATGAGATTATTTACCTGGTGCACCAGTTGTTGCCATTGGGACTGTTGCCCTGTCTTCCTCTCTGGTGGTAAGATCCTCAAGGGAAACATTCTCTGTCATTTAAACAAAAAACGTTATAAGGACAACCATCAATGTATAATTAGAAAAAATTATAAGTGGAAATTAATTACAGTCACGGCCCTCACTGATAGTAGCATTGTCGGCCTGGTCCCTACTACAATGATCGGGTTGCACGTGAGGATCATCTACATCTGGCTCTAAAACTGGGTTATTTGCCTCGTCGGTAGTGCTGCACCCCTGATTTAAACAAAGTTGTTAGACATTAAATTTATGGACGAAAACAAACATATTGAAAGGTTAATGTTTTACCTTATCAGGCATTCTGGATCTTGGGACCTACCCCAAGCTTCTGCGACGTTCAACTACAGCTTGATAGCCGAAATGGAAAGCGATATTTTTATCTTCCTCTGTAGTTTCTGTTCCGAAGTTATCACCCTACATTACATATGATTGTGTATTTTTAATCATATTTGATAGGATTACAAAAACGTTGGAAGGCGATACAATTAATTATAAGATGTTTAGCTACTTAATTACAATTCTTGCAGCTAATTTCAAGTAGCCGCCATGGCCTAGCTTGTGATGGCCCTTTTTTTCAATCCTAGCTTTGGTTGCCTTTGAGGTGTCAGGAAACCTAGCATCAAAAGATTGAAGTCAGATATGACGTAGCACACTTTATTTTAGACATAGAGAAAATTAAAGCTATTGAATTAAAGTTGTAATTTACCTTGCGGGTCCAGTTGGCATTTTTCCTTCTTTCTTTGCCCTTTTCTCTTTTCCGTCATGGATGAGTGCTCTCCACTCACTCTCTGAAACTGCGATAGGACGCTCATATCTAGGGTTAAATTGCAATTGCATCCTATAGGTGTCCCTGGTATATTTCAAATATTTGCCGGCTACCTGAGCCACCGCTTTTCTGTCAAATGTGCCGACCCCAAAAAGGGCTTCTAGATAATCTAGAAGTTCTTTCTTCAGGTTGGAATTCTGGGAATTCCACCCTGTACGTATGGTTGGGCCAAAAATTACCAACGCATGGCTCTCCAGAATCCTGTAGAACTCATTGTTTCCTACACAGAATAAAACCAAAAGAAAAAGAAGATATTATCATTAGTTTAAAAATAAAAATCATGATAAATATGTTTTAGATAAAGTACATGAAATAGTTAAAATATTAAAATTTACCTGGGAGTTGTACATGCTTTATAGGGAAACCTTCATCGTTCACCAACAACGTGCCATTAATGGTCCCTGTGGAGCTGACACGTGTAGCTCCAGGAAACGCAATAATGTAGTTGGCCATATCGGCCTCATCATTGCCAACACGTTCAGCGGTTGGCTGGGTGTCTGCTTGGGCAGGGTGTGTTTCTTGGCTAGCACCTAAAGGAGTAGAAGGTGTACGAGAGGGTTGTTGGGAAATCTCTTGCCCTTGTGTCCCACTACCAACATAGGGTTCATCAGAAGTGCTGACTACATACAAAGAAATTTTGTTAGTTTAAATCGATGTAAAAATTAAAAATCAAACTATCACAATTCATCTCATACGAACGAAAAATATCCTTTTGAACTTTTTATTATTACCTGATATATTTCTAGCTGGCTCATAAGATGTTTTATCCTCTCTTCTGTTTCAGGTGTTTGAGGCGCGTCTATCAAAGTATTAAATTCCGACCTTGCATCTCGTGCCTTTTTTTGCAACAAGAACACTGGAGATAGGGTTGAATAAAGCTCTTCCTCAAAGAGGGAATCATCAGGCGTACCATGGCTAGGTGTCTACATATTTGAACAAAATTAATATTATTTCAATTATGTAAATAACTAAAATACCTGAAGATAGAGCAATGTTGGCACTTTACATGTTCTTCCGCTGGCCTCTTTCCGCGATCATCTCGTCTCGGGGTTGTTCCTGCACTGCTCTGATCAGTCTGCCACATTGCAATAAAATTATAAATGTAAAAACTTGAAAACAATATCTAACTTGAAAACACAAAATGAAAACTGAAATAATTTCTAATAAGACACCGGAAGATAGAGTTAGAGTTTCAAATATGCCTTGCATTGAGTTCAGTCCTGGAAACATGTCATTGCACATTAAGGCACCCAAACAAGAGACGAGTTGATAATGAAGACCTTATTGAATATATTGTTGGAGCAACTTCTAGTAAACTTGTTGTGAAGACCTTGAGGATATTTTTGGAGCAACATTGTTGAAGCTGATGGTATAGCATTGTTGGAGACGATCTTGAAGGGCCTTGAAGTGAAGCTTTTGGAGCAACTATTGAAAAATCCTTAGAGCATTTAAGTAAGACACTTTCTATCTTCCATCACATTTTTCCTTTCAATATCCTTTAAACGATTTTGTTGATATTTAATGTTTGAAATCATGTTATAATTCCTTGATTATATGTGTTTGGGGACTTTCCCTTTGAAATTACCCAAAAATACCCTGGCAATTTTATCTTCAGGATGCATGTATGACCCTATTGTTCAATATTTTGATTGATATTAGTAAACATAGAGAGTTAGGGGGCTCTTGACTTGGTTTGGTTGGGCCATTAGATCCCTAACATCTACTATGGAGAACCCCCCTTGAGTTGGAGGAGAGCTAGCCTGAAGTGAAAAGAGGTTGGTGAGGTGACAATGGGGCTATTGAATTACACATGGTATCACACTTTAGCTTTAGGACTTTATCTTGAGAAGTGCGAGATTTTGCTATATCAATTCTCAAATTGTTTACAACACTATTGTTAAGAACCAATAAGAAGTGACATTGAGGGGTTTTTGGGTATAAGAAACAATACCATTTAAAAACTAGGGTTCTCAGTCCTTGGCATTCCTTCACCTGGGCCTAGGGGCACACTAGAATAATTTCACACTAAACCATGAAAACTTAAAAGTAACTTAACAGATCCATAAAGTAATAATAATCATAATTCCTAATTTCCTATTATACGATATGATGCAAATTATTCAAACATGAAGCAATGAAGACATGCAATGTCTGAATTTCAAGATTGATGAGCCAATACAAGAAGTTAGAAACTACAACTTTGATTCAATACTCTGTGTCCTAACTCCGGGAAGGAATCTAGTTTGTAGGAATGAAGAGGTTGTTATCTTTACAATCCCATCCCAACATCAAATTCAGTGATAAGTTTCTATGAGGTTCTGGGTCAAGGAAACATTCACTCCATGAATGATATATTTAAGTAGGCTTCTCCTATTCTGGGAAAACACCATACCTATAATGCATTCACTTGCATGTATAAAGGGAAAGGAAAACATGTTTTCATACAACAGTGACAAAGGCATCTTGGGGAAGGGTATCTTCACTTTTTATTTATGTTGTTCACCCACACCACTCTCGTGTTTTCACTAATCCTGTTTTATCATTTTTGGATTCAAATTAAGTTAAGGCCTTAAGTATTTTTTGACCTTTCGGTGTAGTTTTCATAAGTGGCATGTATGGATTTTCCATTAATTCTACACTTTTTCTCTTCATGCGCATGTTTCCCTGGAAATCAAATGCATGATTTAGTCCCATACATTTAACAAGTTGTTGGATCAACTCCATTGGCAATATCATGTTTCTTATTCAATCAAAATTTATCTCAGTTAGGGTAGGTAGGAAGGTTTTCCCTTTGTATTAATAGGGCACTTCTAGCTTGCATTTTTATTATATCTTCAAATTTAGTGTCGTTTCAATTAGGGCATGAATTTTTGCAAATTTCAAGGTGAGAATGAACAAAGAAATTTTTTTGTGATGGATGACTGTATATGACTCCATGGCCAGAGGAAAAGGCACTAATCTACTTCTTCAAATATCTATAGTTCTCATTCACCTCATACGGAGATGGTCCTTGATTTTGAGCCAAATGTTGCAGCAAAAAGTCCCCCCCCTCCATAATTTGATATTCAATGGAAATTTATTAAATTGATGATGGGGCATGATTATGGAACATTGGCACATACATATGTAATGGAATTCCAAGATCATGATATATGTTTGCATATGTTTATGGAGGTGGTGGAGCAAAAAAGAGCTCAAATAGAGTTGAAATTTTTCACATAAAAGGGACTGTGGGCTTGACTAATGGTTCCATTTAAAAAATGATATCTAGACAGAGAATAAGTGTAGCATGCAAACATGCATTGAAAATCCATCTGAGTTTGCATTGTATTGCTTATGATGGATTCAAATTTGGGTTTCAAAATGCCAGGTTATGGCATGATTTTGTCGAGAAACCCTTAGTTGGATTCTCATGTTGGTTTAATTTATATTTTAAGTTTGTTTGCAGTCTTTGGGTGATAGTAACTCATGAACTAGGTTACCAATGTGTAACAATCATATTTCAAGAATAAAGTTGTGATTTTTTTATATTATTATTATTATCTATTAGCTACGAGTATTGACACCTAATGCCTGGAATTTTGACATCTTGATAGCATGGATAATTTTGAAAATGTTTCTATTAATGTTAACATAATAACTATCATTACGTGTCTTCAATTTTGTCACCATAATAGACCTGTGATATGGACTCATCACACAACTTCATATGCTATGTCCCAACAAGTTCAAACTGGTTGAACCTACCTCATAGTGTGGTTATTAAGGACAAGTTGCTTGGTATATAACTCGGTAGCATAGACCGCGTTGCAGTTCTAAAAAGAATCCTCAAGTGTCAAAAAAGCTTCACAATATGTTCTACTATAAAGCCTTTTGGGATACCTGAAATAATATATGTATCATTGATGAATTTTAAAGTATGACAAGATCCAGAGGGAAAGGAAATCAATGGAAGAGTGATCCACCAATGAGAACCTAGAATTTAGCATCAGATGAGTTAGATTCTAGGAAATTGAAACCCTATAATTTTAATTAGTGATGAAGGACATCACATAGGTAATTATATTTTCATGTAGAATAATCTGTTAATTCAAATTTAAACTACAAAATATGAAAGGCATACCATAAATTTTTCCACGTAAGTCCAAACAACCTATAAAAAGGGAAAACCTTCTTTTTCCATGGGAAATAATTTACCTTTCCTTTTCAAGATAATCTAAATCACAAAAAATATGAACTATACTGCACACATTCTTGGATAATGTGAAAGTGGAAAAGGAATACCCTACACAAGTGATGCACACATGTACATTTGAACACTAATAGATTTTGTAGTTGAAATGCAATGCTTGTTTTCATTTAAATGTAGGGTTTTTAAAGCAGGGAGAAATAATGGCTGCCAAATTAATAAGAGTTTCTTTGGGAAAAATTTAAATCTTGTATTGGGTGATGAAGATAATAGAGGGTATTTAATCTTGATTCTTGACATCTAGAGAGAACCCTACAACCTAACACAATCCAATGGAATTGACCAAAAAAACCCAAATAGAGTCAACCCTATTATAGGAGAAAGGGCCTGCAGTAAGAACTTACCATTTTGCAAGAGCTGAGGGAGAATGCTGTTCTGCAAGAGCTGACGGAAAATGCAGGGCGAATGCTATTCTGCAAGAGCTGAGGGCGAATGCTGTTCTGCAAGAGCTCAGGGCGAATGCTGAGGGTGAATGCTGTTCTGCAAGAGCTGAGGGCAAATGCTGTTCTGCAAGAGCTGAGGGCGAATGCTGAGGGTGAATGTTGTTCTGCAAGAGCGGAGGGTGAATGCGCGCGTGATATCAAACGTTAATGTAGCACACATGTACATTTGAACACTAATAGATTTTTGTAGTTGAAATGCAATGCTTGTTTTCATTTAAATGTAGGGTTTTTAAAGCAGGGAGAAATAATGGCTGCCAAATTAATAAGCTTTTCTTTGGGAAAAATTTAAATCTTGTATTGGGTGATGAAGATAATAGAGGGTATTGAATCTTGATTATTGACATCTAGAGAGAACCCTATAGCCTAACACAATCCAATGGAATTGACCAAAAAAACCCAAATAGAGTCAACCCTACTATAGGAGGAAGGGCCTGCAGTAAGAACTTACCATTTTGCAAGAGCTGAGGGTGAATGATGTTCTGCAAGAGCTGAGGGCGAATGCTGAGGGTGAATGCTGAGGAAAAATGTTGTTCTGCAAGAGCTGAGGGCGAATGCTGAGGGCGAATGTTGTTCTGCAAGGGTGGAGGGCAAATGCGCGCGTGATATCAGACGTTAATGTAGCTATTGCGATGGATACGAAACAATAAAATCATTTTTATGTAGCGCGCATATAAGTTTTGTATTTTTATGTAGCGCGCATATAAGTTTCGTATTTTTATGTAGCGTGCATATAAGTTTTGTATTTTTATGTAGCGCACATATAATTGTCGTTATACCGACGGTGGAAAAAGCGTTGCTACTGGGACGACTGCCTCCAAATGTCGCAATTGCGACACTTAGACGTTGTGTCGTACTTGCGACGTTTGGAGGCAGTCGTCACAATAGCGACGCTTTGGGCCATAGTGTCGCAATTGCGACGTCTTCCTCCAAACGTTGCAATTGCGACACTTTGTCTAAGTGTTGGTATTGCGACACTTTTCTATAAACGTCGGTATAGCGATGGTTTCGGGCGGGATGGAAAAAATTTGGGGAAATTTCCGACATTTGGTCAAAAGCGTCGGAATTTCCGCCAAATGTAGTAGTGCCTTATGCTTTGAAATCCATTTAGTGTTACTAAGTTTTTGATTGATCATTGATGCATTGACTAAAATAAAAACCTAAACCATGTAAATGATTTTTAATTGAACTTAAGTGACCTAAATTGATGACTAATACTATTATAGTGTCCTATAAGTCAATTAAAAATATAAATGAACCTATGGAATTAATATCTTGATACTATTTTTTGGAAAAGTGTCATAGTAACTATTATTCCTAACCCCGAATTTGACCAGAACTAGATCTTGATAAGCTACTAGGAGCAACCCTCCTACTAGCTTACAAATATATAAAATGGAGAAACATCATGTTTATCCCAAATCATATTTTTGGGTCAACACATAACAACTCTTTATTTATTTTCATTGCAAATCCTTCTAGCTACTTAATGTAGATTTATTCTTCTATATCCCAATGTAGGAATGTTGTCTTCACATCCATCTGTTCTACTTCATAATCAAGAGCATCAACAACAGATAATATAATATAAGCTAATTTGGGCACAAGAGAAAAAATATCACCGAAGTCAATTCCCTCTACTTGGAAATAACTTTTTGCAACTAACCAAGGTTTTTTTTTTCTCCACTTTTTCTTATGTAGGCAACTTCTTCTTAAACATCCATTTGTTGCTAATGGGATTTCCTCCAATGAATGAATCCACTAAATATCAAGCTATTTTGTTGTCCAAGGCTACCATTTCTTCAACCATGGTCTTAGTCCAGAATTTTCCATCCTCTAAATCCATTTTCTCCCTAAGAGTTCTATTATATTGATCAATAATAAGTACGAAAAATTGGAATGAATTAGGTGAAGTATAATTTCTTGGCTACCTTCTTCCCCAAATCAATCTCCTCAATGCCATAGTATGAGTTATAATTCTTTGTGTTCATATTCTTATATAGAGTATGATTCATCATCCTTCAATTCAAATTATATTTTCTCTATATGGTTCTCCCTTGTTAGGACTTCCTATTTGAAATATTTTATTTCTCTAAATACCACATATCAAGTATACACAACATTCTTAACTTATAGGTTCCCAATATTATAACCTTTAAAACCATATAATATCCAATAAAAATATACTTTTCATCTTTATTATGTTGTTTACTACTATTGTCCTTTGGAATTCATACATAAGCATAATAGCCAAATAAATTTAAATGTTTAAGAGAGTGCTTCTTGTTATCCCATACCTCATGTGATGTCTTAGCATCCAATACCAATGAGTGTGATCTATTTATTGGGTAACACAAATTACCTATTATATTTTCCCAAAATTTCTATCCTAACCTGACACCATTAAGCATGCTTGTTGGGCCCTACTATTGTTACCCTTTTCCACATCCTATCCTAATGTTTTCTATACAACCTATCCTACTTTACCTATTTTTGTACCTTGAAACCCCTCCATGTTGACTAATCTGGGTTACTTTACAATGGAGGTAAGAATAATTAATTATGGTTGTTTTCGCATGTCTTTGGTTGATTTGATTAGGTGTTGAATGAATTTGTATTTCTTGACTTGTGATTTGATTGATTTATAGATGTGATTCTTAAATATAGGGATGGTGCTTTAGTACATGACAGGTCATCAAGGACCCAATACCAGCTCAACAAATATATCAAGAAACCATTTTGTACTCGGTTTAGTACTATATTCGGTACTCTACTCCATTCGACATTCTACTCTATTTGGTACTCTACACTAGGTTCGGTACTAGTAAACCAGTCAATCGTCTCGAAGATAGATTATTTTGTTAGTGAGCTTGGTGTTGGTTATCTTAGTCCAAAGATAGCATCACAAATGAATAATTTAGATACGATGAGGATGAATTGATCCTGGGGATTTAGATTAGCTTAATTTAATTCAGATCACATCTATATTTACTTTTCTTAGTCATATTTTTGTAACTATTTATCCAGGTCTGAACTATTTAAAGAGGCCAATGTTTGTATGAGAGGTTACGCATATGCATAGAGTGAATTAGTTATGATATGATTGATATTAAACACCATTTGACTCTGCTTTGTATAAAGCATTCACAATTCTGGACTTATGTTTTATTTCAAGTTTTAATAAAATTGTCTTGGCTTTTATATATATTTGTGGATTTATGTATTTCCAATTCATAGGTTATTGAGTTAATTTAAAATTGTTCCAGGTCATGGAAAGAGTCCACCACAGACCTCGGTCAAGTTCTGTAAAGATTTTTGGTTAAGTAGAAGACGTGTTTTGAATTTATGTAGCAAAAATGCACTTAATGTTTGTTTCTATTTGTTGGTAATTCTTAGCAGGGAAAATTTTAAGGATACAAATTTATTTTAAAGTTTAGAAACCTTGGCGAATCTACCTAGTCGGAAACATACAAAGTATAAAATTTTAGAAGATATTTTTGTAAAAATATTCAAATTTATAATGATTTTATATAGTGTTTGTAAAATTTTGGCAATTTTTAAGGTAAAATAATTTTTTAGTATAAAATTTAGGTAAATCATTTTTAGAGAAAAGTGGAAATAGGAAAACCATTTTTTTGGAAAAAAACATGAAAAAATAGCCCACCTATGAATATTAGCCCCTAAAATTTTCCCTGATTCTCAGAATTTCTATACTTAGAATCGGTATTAGGTTTCATTTGAATTTCCTGTAGATATGAAGGTTATGATAGCAGGATAGATGTCTACTGAGTATTGTGCAAATTTATAAATCGTCTTCATAAATATCTTCTCCAATTTTTCGATTTCTTTGGTTGATTTCGAGATCCTGTAATACACTTCAGTTAGTACAGATTTCAAAAAATAAGTTCTTACAGTTTTAAATCAAATCCTCCATTCTAAATGAAATGACTTAGTAATGCATAGATCCATATGTTTTTAGAAATAAAATCTGATAGTTGATGTTCAGGGATGATGTGAAGATTGATTAGGAACAGTGTGTCATGTATTTTATCGAGAAACAATGTGTTAATATTTGAGTGCAACTATGATCCAAACTTATGTAGGAATGCAGTAAAACATATAAATAAAAATCAACACAGATATGCAGTAGGAATAACACTTCATTCATTAATATCAAATATTAAAAAACGTTTACAAACAAAATGGAAAATAAACTAGCTCGGGTGATGGTAGCTTATCTCTGAGAACATATGTGGCGGCTAAAATCCTCTGAACTGTGTTACAATGAGGCTTGAAGGCCTATTTATTATTGGGGAAAAATGGAAAACCCTCAACATCCAAAAACCTAACCCTAGGAGATGAAGCGCCAAAACTATGGGCCCACTTTTGGTAAATTGGTACATCAAATTTCGCGGGATGTAATTTTGGCATATGATCTTTGTTTGACAGGAACAATACATCGTTAGAAATATCTATCTGAGGACTACAACTTTTGAGTGACCAATATTGGTCAAAGACCTATGTTAATCCCTTTTTTCCCCAAAAAACACTGTCTAGGGCCTTAAAACGGCTCCGGAAGTCCAGGACCCGAAAAAACTGCCAAAAATAGTAAATTGTGCTACAATTAAGGAAACTGACAGCTGAAAGAAATAATGATGGGGGTCCAAGTGGAATAGGTAGGTGGCCACCAATATCCACCTAGATCAAATAGTATGTCATCCATTCGATTTCGTAGTTAATTTTGAGTTAGATTTATTGATTTAAGGATTTGAGAGTTATTTGTTTTATTGCTCATGTAGTTAGGAGACTGGTGCCATTTGAATACTTAGTTAGTTTCGAATTGTTCATTTGATTACTCGCTTAGTTTCGAATTAGAAAATTTATGTGTTTTTTTCTCAAGTCACTTAGTTGATTTCCACTCGATTTGTTAGCTAGGAAATAGTATGAATGATTTCTCAAGAACATTTATTAGTTTATCTTTCGATGTGTAGCACCCTGGGATTAATTTGCATTAGCAATTTTTGAATATAATGAATTATTGAATAGTATTGAGAACATGGTTTGTGGTAATTGTTAAGTTTTTCTTTTGAAAGAATATTTAGTTGGTTGCACCAAAATTGAAGATAAATTAGTAATTTGGATTAGATGTAATAAATTTCTTCACTTCAGCAAATTTGGTATGATCATATTAATTTAGGAACAATGTTTGGTAATTCTGCACTTAATTTTGTACTAAGTCAACATAGTGTAAATCTAGATTTGAACCATAATTCCTTGTAATTCAAATATTATGGACTTTGGTTGATAATTTTAAATTTAGGGAATTCAACGACATATAAAAACCCTAACATTTTTGCGAGTCTTCTCAGGGAGTTACAAACGATCCAGGTAATATTTTTGTGTGATAAGGATTTTTGCAGGGAAATCAGAGGGCGAAGAGTGTACTGTTGTTAGGATATTCCGACACATAGCAAATAATAGTTTGAAGGTTTCTGTGGTGTGATTTTTGAGCTGGGGAATTCAAAATCTCCATAGTATTCATTTTTGCGTCAATAATTGGTCTAGAGTAGAGTTTGGTAAAGTGTGTTTCTTTACTATGTGCATTTGTAACTTATAATCCAACGGTCACGATATGTAGTGATCTGACGGTTCACTCTCTCCTTGGTATTACCGACACTTGATCCGTGGCTTAGCACCCAATTGGTCCATGATATTTATTTAAAGAGCATGGAGGGTCATTTATCTGGTAATCGTTTATGAGAGAAGCTTATGTAAATTTCTTTCTTTATATTAATAAATTTCCTGAAGTGGCCACATTGGCTCAGGTCGTGGATTGTTTCCCTCTTCGAGGGTTTTAACCACGTCAAATATTGATGTAATAATCTCTGATCTATTTGTGAGTGGTGAAATTTTGTGTTTGATATAAGGAACTTGCCCTGTAAATTCCCACATAGTATCAGAGCCATTTTGAGGGTCGCATCCATTGTTGATCCAAATATGAAGCTGGTTTGACTGCATGTGACTGTCGTTTTCCTGATCTACTATTTCTGACCACTTTCAGGCCGAGATAACTGCTCTGTTCTTTCTAGAGTGTCTGTTATAGTGAGGAAGCCCTTTCATTCCATGCGAAAAGGTTTTTTGTTGCCCAAGTTGTGTCATTTTAGATCTAGAGGTATAAAGTATATTTTTTGCAGTTATATTTATTAATCCTTTTGTTTGTTATCATTCCCTTTGTTTATTTCAGTTTATATTTTTTAATTGTCGGATCTATACCCTCTTCTCTGTGTATGCTCTTTTATCTGTGCTGTGTGCAATCTCGACAATTCAGAAACAGGAAGATGAAATTTTCTTGCTACATATTCTCTTTCCCCATGTCTTTGTGTGATCTTGGTAAGACTAACCGCGAATCTAACGTTATATTGTAAGGCTTGTTTTTTGCACAGTTTAGAGTTTTTTATTTGTAGGAAAAATGCACACACATCGAAGAGCAAAAAAAAAAAACCCTTCCTCCTTTCAAACAATTACAAAATCCTTTTACTAGCTCACTTGGTGTAAAGTTAGTTTATGAGAATAAAGGTCTTGGGTTCAAGTCTCTTTCTCAAGCTTCCTTTTCCAAAAATATTTTTTTAAAGTTACTTTTTTTTATAAAGCCCTTTGGCAAGTTGTCGGTTTTAAAAAGAGGGTTTTATTTAAAAAGCACATGTAAAAGTGAATCTCTCTTATTTATAAAAGCGGGTCACATAAAGTAGTATTTTTTTTTAAGTGAGATTATTGTATTAAGTTTGGAAAAGGGGTTTTTTTTTTTTAAATAGAACTTCATAATCAATTTTCAACCTTTCATGTAACTATTCAGAATCTGTAGAAATTATACAATATGCATGTATATTACTAGATTCTCCTGATCTAGCAATTTAATCCTTATGTTAAATACAAAATCCTTCTACTTAATTCTTTGCAGAAATTAAATCGCCAATTACAAACACATGAAGAAAAATCAATCACACATAACAATATGTTTTACCGGGAAAGCTTAAAGCTAAAAACCCCAACTATCATATATTATGTATATCAAGGGATCATGAAACAATCTCATATATCTCATACAAAGCTTAGCTCATAGAGCTCTCAGTACAATATAAAATCGTCTCTCACTCACATCTTCACGGTACCTCGTGCATCAATTTCTTATACGGCAAACACTCCATATGCAATCATGAAGAAGAACCCTAAATGAATTCAACCTTTACCTTTCTTGCACTGCACAATACTCATAAGCATCTACAATGTGTGTGTAGATGCATTGAATGCATCACTATAGTCACAACTGATATTCCATCTCACCCTTTCACCTATCTCTCCATTGGGTCTCCACTGGATCTGACATGCAAGTAGTTAACTGCTGTATTTCTTCAGTTGCAAGTAAGACACTACTTGTGAATTAATTAAATAATTAATTCACTCATCTTTCACTAGTGTATGTTCAGTTACACCTAGCACAACTGAATTTAACTCACTGAACTGAGTTAAACTAAATAACAACTCACATAACTACCCTTCCATCTCTGTTACGACTTGCCACAATCAGTTATAACGAATTCCTCCATGCATGAGTCACCAACCACCCTAGGAATTGCGTAATTCCTTTAGCCCACTGATGTGCTACGTTTGTTCACTGAAATAGAGTGCTCCAAGAGAATATGCTACTATTTATTGTCTGATTATTATTAAGGGCTAATAATAATCGACATGCATTCTATTTTTAGATTAACGATCTATAAATAGACTTCGCCCATCTTCTAAAAATATAAACTCATATAAAGATAGAATTTTCTCAACCATCTAGAATCAACATCCTGCTAATTTTAGAATATGCTCACCATTCTAAAAATAGACATACACCTAAAAATAGCCTGTGTGGGCCCCACCTAGTTTAGATGATTATTTTTCACTAGGATCAAGGAATGATGTTTCCGGATGCCACTTTCACTGTTTCTTGTTGCAATATTCAACACTCCCTCTCAATAAGAAAGGATTTTCTTTGCATGCGCCCTGCAACTCCATCCATCCACCCTGCAACTCTTGTATGCAACACTTCCGAATCTAAATGGCCTCCAAACAACTGAATCAGTATAATGCATCTGTCATCAAAGTCTTATGACCTCTGCTTAGCTATTGCACATGTATTTAGGAACCACTACACTATTGAAATCTGCACCCATGCACTTTGCACTTGCTGTCAACTCTAATCCGCGCTCCAGTATCCGACACTGTCACTTTGATCTGACTACATCAATCCAACCGATCATGCTACTGTTTCTCTATTGGCTCCTCATGGTCAGGTTCAATTCATGAGATCCACACCATCACAATGAATCCTGCCCAAAAATCTCTTCTTGGGATTACTCATGCATGTCGCCCCACCTCTTACCTCATGGAATAGCTGCATGCACTCCCTCTGCCCATCTGGCACGAAATTTCTCTACATGAGTGGTTTCTCCCACTCCATGATCCTCATCTTGTGTTTGCTCCACATCCCAAGGTTCACTCTTACCTACATGAAAATCCTGCTCCCTCTCAAGCTTCATTTGCATGTATTCCTCGCACTTCCCTATAGTAGGAAGATCCATAGAAATCCCATCTACTTCAAATCTATAGAGATTCTTAACTCAAATCCCAACCTTATTGGCTTGCCCTATTGCTTTGTGTCGCAGGAAAACTTTTCCTTCACTAAAGAAAACATCACAGCCTCTATCCTCTAACATTGGGACTGAGATTAAATTCTTCTTTAAACCTAGAACATGCAAAACATATTTTAAATGAAAGAGTTTACCTGACACCCTCTGAAAGGTAATGGTACCAGTTCCGGTCGCACTGTATTGTCCATCATCACTCAACTCAACATGCATCTGGAGATCTTTCTCCATCAAGTCACTGAACAATTTCTCATCTCCCGTCATGTGAAAGGAAGCACCACTATCAAAGTACCTCCCCAATCCTAATGCACAAGACACAATGCATGTGATCAATGAGAAGTCAAGCTCAAATTTTGAGGCAAGGGCCTCACCAGCTGCAGCTTTAGCAGCCATCTTGTTCTTCTTCTTATGTGGACAATTTGTGGCAATATGTCCAAACTCGTGATAGTGAAAACAATTCACTTTGGAGATGTTGTGCTCCTTTCCATCGTCATCGGCCTCAGATCTAGAATGGAATTTATTCCCCTTGGAATCCAAAGCACAATCCTCTTCATCATCATGCATTGATGAAGATCCATCCCTGGTGTTCCGCCTTATCTCGTCCTGCACTAGATTTGACCACAGTCGCTCCCAATCTAGCAGGTTCTCCCATCCATTGACAGAGTCTTGATAATTGTGCCATCTCTTTGGAAGCCCAAGGAGAGCCAATCTCACTAATTCATCATCCACAACACTAACTCCTACACTCCCAAGCTCATGCCTGCATTGGACAAACGTTTTCAAGTATACTGGAATAGTGTCGTTCTTCTCCATCTTGATTTTTCTAAGTTCATCCTTCAATGCCAACTTCCTATGGTCACTGCTACTTTGGAAAAGATCTATCAAAGCCTTCCACATTGCAATGGATTGTCTTTCCCATGAAGGCTTGACACAATATGGTCTTTCATGCCTTCCAACAAAATCCTCCTCGCCCTTGCTACTTTATTTTTCCATGTGTCAAGTACTGAAGCATCCACCGAAGTGGGCTTAGGAACATCGTTATCGATGAACTCCTTCAATCCATTATCTTCAAGCACCACCTCCATCTTGTCCTTCTAGGCTATGTAGTTCAAGCTTCCCTCAAGTGCATACTCCAACTGCAACCCATTGAAAGCCATTTCAATTTTTACTCAACTGTCGCACCAAGAAATTCTTGTAGCAATTTTGAATTGTCCACCAGCACAAAACTCAGCACCGCTTCAATATTGCAATCTCTAGTGATTAACACTGCTCCAATACCATGTAGAAATGATACAATATGCATGTTTATTACCAGATTCTCATGATCTAACAATTTAATCCTTATGTTAAATACATAATCCTTCTACTTAATTCTTTGCAGAAATTAAATCGCCAATTACAAACACATGAAGAAAAATCAATCACACATAACAATATGTTTTACCGGGAAAGCTTAAAGCTAAAAAACCCAACTATAATATATTATGTATATCAATGGATCATGAAAAAATCTCATATATCTCATACAAAGCTCAACTCATAGAGCTCTCAGTACAATATACAATCGTCTCACACTGTCTTACAAAAATTTTCACCTCCATGCACCAATTTCTTGCCTCCTGACAGCCTACCTCAACTGCGAAATCCCTGTTGAAGAAGAACCCTGAATGAATTCGACCTTTACCTTGCTTGCATTGTGCAATCCTCATAATCATCTCCAATGTGTGTGTAGATGCATTGAATGCATCACTATAGTCACAACTGATATTCCATCTCACCCTTTCACCTATATATCCACTGGGTCTCCACTGGATTTGACATGCAATTAGTTAACTGTTGTATTTCTTCAGTTGCAAGTAAGACACTACTTGTGAATTAATTAAATAATTAATTCACTCATATTTCACTAGTGTATGCTCAGTTACAACTAGCAAAACTGAGTTTAACTCACTAAACCGAGTTAAACTAAATAACAACTCACACAACTACTCTTCCAACTCTGTTACGACTTGCCATAATCAGTTATAACGAAGTCCTCCATGCATGAGTCACCAACCACCCTAGGAATTACGTAATTCCTTCAGCCCACTAATGTGCCACATCTATTCACTGAAATAAAGTGCTCCAAGAGGATAAGTTACTATTTATTGTCTGATTATTATTAAGGGTTAATAATAATCGACATGCATTCTATTTTTAGATTAGTTGTCTATAAATAGACTTCACCCATCTTCTAAAAATAGAAACTCATCTAAAGATAGAATTTTCTCAACCATCTAGAATTAGCATCTTGCTAATTTTAGAATATGCTCACCATTCTAAAAATAGACATACACCTAAAAATAGCCTATGTGGGCCCCACATAGTTTAGGTGATTATTTTTCACTAGGATCAAGGAATGATGTTTTCGGATGCCACTTCCACTATTTCTTGTTGCAATCTTCAGCAACATCTAAAACACATTTTTTTCAAAAAGGCATAACTTCTTCGTCTGGAAATCGTTTTTTTGAACAAGCCTAATTTTTCGAGATCTTTCCATTGGAGTAGTTAGTTTCAGCCTTTTCAGCTTCAGTTCTTTAAAAAAAAATGGAAAGTGCATGCCCTGTTATTCTTAACAACAACAATTATTTCCAATGGATATCCCACATGATATACTTACTTAGAAGTAAAGGGCTTTATAGAATAGTCACAAGACAAGAAACTAAACCTACTAATGGAGATAAAGCCGCTAAATGGGAAAATAAACAAGATCAAGCACGAGGGTTGATAGGAATGTCCATTGCTCAAGATATTTAATTTCATATCTAAGAAATTGACACCCCTGATGTAGCTATGAAAAAAGCTAAATACTTTTTTTGGCATTCAAAATGAAATCAGGGCCCACCAAATTGAAAATGAGTTGCTTACTTTGGACCCGAATAATTTCTCCTCTATTGAATATTTTTTGTCCAAATTCAAGACCCTTAGACTTCTTTTATAAGGTTGTAAGGTCAAAAAGGAATATGGTAGCCTTATCTATTCCATTCTTGCTAAGCTTGGACCTGCATACTCTTTATTTTTTTCCACCTTCCATTCCATTAGAGAAGCTCTCATTTCTCAAGGAACAACCTACAAGTCCCCCTCCTTTGATGCCTTTTGTGATTCTTTGATAAGAGAACAAGAAAAAATCTTACACCTTGGTCTTATTAATATTGGAAACTCTTATAAGAAAGCCTTAGCAGCCCAACAACAACCATATCAAAAAAATCCCAAGAAGAAGTATCCTAAAAAGAATGGTCCTAAACCAAACAAGTGTCTTAAGTAATTTCAGCCAAAAACTGAAATAACAACTCAACAAACCGATAAGGAAATTAAAAACAAAGGAAAGAAAATAGATAGACATTTCCACTTTTGTAATCATGATGGCCATGTAAAGTCCAAATTCTTTAATAAGATGGAAGCCTTGGAAGCAGAAATGAAGAAGCACCACATCAATTTGGATAACTCTTCAACTTCATCTTCAGGAATTTCACATTCTGCTTATGGTTTTCAAGCATGAAGATCTGGTTATGCATTAAATTTATCTTCTTCTTCTCATTCTTATGAGTGACTCATTGATTTTAGATCCTCTACCCACATGGCCAAAAATAAAGCCATGTTTTCTTCTTTAAATGATTGTAACACCAAAAATATTTATGTTGGTGATGATAGATCTCTTAGTGTTATAGGATCTGGAACCATCCATCTAGATAATGGTAAATTGAATGATGTATTTTGTGTTCATACATTGTCCTGCAACCTTCTATCTATTTATCAGATAACTCATTCAGGTGAAGGGAAAACTGTAGAATTCTCACCTCATGATGTTATAATTAAGGACCTCAAAGATCCTAGACATATTTTAGCTACTAGCATTGCTGATGATTCCACAAGGTACTATAAATTTGACAAATTTGGGTCATCATGTCTTCCCTCCATTTTTGTTGCTCATAATGATGAAGTGAGCAACCTTTGGCATGAGCGATTTTGTCACTTAAACTATCGCTCTCTTCAAACTCTATGAAAATAAAATATGGTGACAAGTCTTCCTATGGTATCTTGCCGAGATGATGTTTGTTCTAGATGTGTACTCGGAAAACATCATAGGGATAGTTTTGAAAAATGTGCCTCTTGACACGCTTCAGTCCCTTTGCAGCTTGTGCACAGTGATTTATGTGGTCCACTTCCTATTGTTTCTTTCTCTAGCTGAAAATACTTCTTAAATTTCATTGATTATTTTTCCAGATGCACTTGGGTATACTTCTTAAATATCAAGAGTGAATTTTTTAACATGTTCTTGGCCTTTAAGGCTTTTGTTGAGAAACAATTTGGACATCAAATTCTTAAGTTAATATTAGACAATGGAGGAGAATATGTTAACAAAAAATTTATCAAATTTTGCACTGATCATGGCATTCAATTGCAACATATTGTTCCATATACTCCACAACAAAATGGTGTAGCTGAAAGGAAGAATCGCACCTTAAAAGAAACAGCTAATTGTATGCTTCAATCTAAAGGACTTAGTCTTAATTTTTGGGCAGAAGAAATTAACTGTGCAAATTACATCGTGAATAACACTCCTACTAAGGTTTTAGGGAATATAACTCTAGAAGAATCCTGTAGCTCGATCAAATCAAATGTAAGTCACTTTCGTGTTTTTGGAAGTGAAGCTTGGGCCCATATTCTAGATGTGAAACATAAAGCCTTAGAACCTAAGAGTGAAAATTGCATTTTTGTTGGATTTTTTGAAGATGTCAAAGGATATAGACTTATTCAACCAAAATCCAAAAATGAAATCATTAGAAGAGATGTAAAATTTGATGAAAATATTCCGGCCTGCGAGCCTAGATCGGCAGGTGTGCCACCTTTGGCCCATGAGCCTGATTCGTCATATGTGCCACCTCTCTCTATCTCTTCTATTTTTGACAACATTCCTTCTAGTTCGGATGATGGCAGCGATGATGAAAATCCTCCTCCACCTCCTCAAGATTTTCGTTTAGCTCCACAGCTTCCAAGATGGGTTCGCTCTACTCAAGATGCAGCAGGTTCTCTAGCAGGTGACCCTGCAGATCAACGTCGTAGACATTTTCAGTTCGAAAGAGCCTCTTCCTTATTGGCTCAAGTTCTATAGAATCCTGATCCAGAAACATTTGAAGAAGCTTCAGGTAATCCAGATTGGGATGAAGCTATGAATGAAGAATATCGTTCCTTATTGGCAAACGATACTTAGGATCTTGTTCCTCTTCCAAATGGAAGAAAACTTGTCAGATGTAAATGGGTTTACAAAAAAAAGTTTGGACCAGATGGCAAATCAGATAGACATAAAGCTTGTCTTTTTTCTAAATGATTTTCACAAGTTGAAGGCATTGACTATACTAAAAGCTTCTCCCCTATTGCCAAAATGAATTATATCTGCCTTGTTATTTCCCTTGCTGCCTCCTTTAAATGGGAATTCCATCAGATGGATGTTAAATCCGCCTTCTTACATGGAGATTTGCATGAAGAAATTTACATGGAACAACCCCCTTACTTTATCCAAAATGACTCTAGCATTGTTTGTCACCTTAGGAAGTCTCTCTATGGTCTCAAACAAGCTCCTCGAGCTTGGTATGCTGAAATGGATAGATTTCCCTTAGATAATGGCTTTTCTAGGTGTCATTCTGACAACACTGTCTACACGAAGAAAGTGGGTAAGTCCTTCATCATCATTGTTCTTTATGTTGATGATATTATCCTTACTAGTAGTGATCCCAACCATATAAACCATGTAAATTCTAGCCTCAAAAATAATTTTGAAATGAGAGACTTAGGACACTTGCATTATTTCCTTGGTCTTCAAGTCTTGTAATCCAAAGAAGGTATTACCCTTTCTCAGTCCAAGTATGCCTGTCATATTCTATGCCACTTTCACATGGAAGACTATAAGACAACCCCTTCTCCCTTTTAGTCTGCATTCAAGCTTTCAGTCACTTTTACTACCCCCGAAGTTAATGCCACCTTATACCATCAAATTGTTGGTAAACTTTTATATCTAACCCATACCCGTCTTGAATTTTCCTTTGTTGTTAGTCTTGTTGCTCGGTTTATGCACCAACCTCATGAAAGTCACTAGAAAGTAGCTAAAATAATACTTCAATATATTTGAGGTAAATTTCAGTTTGGGATTCATTACATTGCAGGAGCATCTCCATTTTTTATTGGTTTCACTTATTTTGGTTGGGCTGGTGACCCTGATGATCGATAGTCTACTACAGGATATGTAATCACTCTTGGTTGAGGACATATTACATGGTCTTGTAAGAAACAAAGTGCCATCTCTCTTTATTCGGAAAAATTTGAGTATTGTGGTGCAGTTAAAGCCGGTAAGGAAGCCATGTGGCTTCGTCAGATCCTATCTGAATTTGGTCTTCATCAGCAGCATCCAACTACACTTTGGTGTGATAATTAGAGTGCCATTCAGCAATGAAAAGATCCAGTTCTGCATCAGCGTATGAAACACATTGAGCTTCATATACACTTCATCAGAAAGCTCATTCATGATCGTTTTCTTGAAGTGCTTTAATTTTTAACCAATGATCAAGTTACCGATATTTTTACAAAGGCTCTCACAGAATCAAAGTTTACCAAAATTCGATCTATGCATGGAGTTCAGGAAAGATATCATTAAGGGGGGATAGGCTCTATTGCATCCTTCCTTCTCCTATTGTGTCACCTTTTTAAATCCTTCAGTCCTATCCCAAGTTGTTCTTAAGGGGGGATGTTAGAATATTTTGACACATAGGAAATAGTCTTCGTTTGTATCACCTTTCTAAATCCTTCAATCTTATCCCAAGTTGTTCTTAAGGAAGGATGTTACGATATTCTGACACATAGGAAATAGTTAAGTATAACTTGGTCTAGCGTAGATTTAGGTAAAGTGTGTTTCTTTACTATGTACATTTGTAACTTATAATCCAACGGTCATGATATGTAGTGATCCGACGGTTCACTGTCTCCTCGGTATTACCGACACTTGATTCGTGGCTTAATAGCCAATTGGTCCATGATATCTATTTAAAGATCATGGAGGTTCATTTGTCTGGTAACCATTTATGAGAGAAGCTTATGTAAATTTTCTTTCTTTATATTAATAAATTTCTTGAAGTGGCCACGTTAGCTCAAGCCATGGATTTTTTCCCTCTTCGAGGGTTTTAACCACGTCAAATACTAGTGTACTGATATGTGATCTATTTGTGAGCAGTGACATTTAGTGTTTGATCTAAGGAACTTACCCAGTAAATTCCTACAATGGTAAGATGTGAGTGAAGAGACATGTGTCCACTATGGTGGGGTTGCTCCAAATTCGGGTTGTCTTTAGTAAAATTTTGTAGTGTTTTTCTCTTTCTTATGCACAAAAGTAGAGGTAGATCTAGAGATAGTAAAGGGAGATTTATTCAAAGTATAAAATAATTTTAAAAATTATTTGGTGCTATGAAAACACCCCCAAATAACCCTTCTAATCATTAGGAAGGTATCAGAGGATAGGGAGAAAGATTTACCACAAAGGTGCCCTCAGAAAAAGAAATATTACATCAAGAAGGGGCAGTACAGCTTCAAGATATAACACAACAAATTGTCTTAGGAGTTGTTGTGGGCATAGAAATTTGGAAGTTTCACAGGTAAAGTCAATATTTGGAGGACCTCAAAGAGTCTTGGGACTTGGGTACGTAAGGCCCAATCCAATCAAATCTTCTCTTATCTAGAATACTATACTTGGGATTACTTCTGAACCTACAAAAAATATGGCTAACAGAGGAGGAGGTGAGGAGAATGAAAATAATGACTGAAACAATGAAAAAAATAATGGTGGGGCCAACATTATGGATAATGATATAATCAATACTCTTTTTGGTGAAAACAATGACTGAAGAGATGGGAAAATAGGGGTACCTGAGGAGAATGAGGATGATTTAGAGACTACCTTTAGATTTCCAATCCTAGATATCAACATAAATATCACTATGAAAAATATACCTCTAGCATCTCTTTCACTTTTCAGCGGTATTTCCTCTGAAGACCCTGACTCTTTTATTTTTGAATTTGATATTATTTGTAGAAGCTACAATTATTATGATGACGCACATAAACTTCAACGTTTTCATCTTACCTTAAAGTATTCAACCCTAATATGGTTCATGAGTTTGGGAGAAGATATTATTTATTCATGGAATGATATAAAGTATTATTTTCTTAAAAAATATGAGGATTACTGTAAAAGGAGAGATGTTAATGATATTTTCAGAATGCATCAGATGGAGGATGGGAGTTTGGAAGAATACATTGAATTTTTTCTTTACAACTATCATAAATCCAAAATAGGTAATCTGGACGAGAGAAATTTTAGGATTTTTTTCCTCGAAGGATTAAGGGAATAGTGCATTGAAACACTAAACCTTGTGAGTTCCAGAGATATTTATAAAAATCAATTTGCTAAAATATTTGAATTATGTAGAACTTATTCTAGAAGTCAAACTAAGGTAGGAAAGGCTATTCAGGACAACCCAAGGGATTTCTATAAATTATAAACCAGTGTAAGGTAGTGTCACTCGAACTGAACTAGGGAACCTCTTGGAAATTTTTAAAACAGACATCCTAAATATCATTAGTGATCAGTTGGATACTCTGAAAATTAAGAAGAATCAAGAGGAAGAGAAGGTTTCCTTGGATATTTTTTGTCTTAAATGTAGAAGAAAACATGTTGAGATGGAATGACCCATTGATGTGGTGGAATTGTGCAAGATTTGTATCCATGAGCACCCCACTGACTACTGTCCTTCCCTCCCAGGATTACAAGTTGTTTATAAGGGGGGTTGAAACAAGTGAGCTTCCTCAATCATCTAGGAATCCTTCATAGAGGATGCCAAATAAAAATACTTATCAAGATCATAACATGCACGGTTTTCCTCAATACCAACCATGGAAATCCCAACCATCCTACCCACCATGGCCCACACATCCACCTAAAAGTTCATCATGGAACCAAGGGTGGACAAGGAACTCTTATGGAAATACCTTTTAGCCCCACACACCTACCCTCAATATCAACCACAATATCCACCCTAAATTTCTTATGCATCTAATATGCCTCAAACACAATAAGGGTATAATCCACCTTACCCTCAAAAAGTTGTATTATACCTACCACTTCCATTAGCACAACCACAACCCTTGCCCCTACCACAAAATTCCAACCCATCTCCCAAAAAAATGAAACAACCATTCAACCCTCCTTTACCAACACAATTGCCTGCACAATCAATATCTAATCCCAATAATAGACCTCCTCAACCTGTACAAAACATTGAACTGCAACCTTTTCCCACTTATGTTATCACTTATGTTATCACAGATCTAGTAAATACCTCCGCATCCATGTGTGAAATACCAATTATCAGCATAGAACACTATAGGCACAGTAATTATCAGATCATAGATACATATATCAGAAACATAGACACTTTCACAGTTCGCAGCAATTAAACAGACACTTTCGCAACTTAATCATATAGCCCAAGTTCACATCAATCATAACCCAACAAATCCAGATAGCATCAAATGTCCAACAATATTTCGCATATATGTTAGTATCAAAATCCACACATAGTAGGACTGAGGATCTCCGTGCACACAGCTAGTAGGAGTCCTTACCCACAACCTGAAAACAGATCTAACAATTGGTGCTTAGCATCAATCTCAATTATTTTCTACCTTAAGACTCAAAACATTCATCTACTTATATTGATTTAGCCTATGCATCCAATGGTCTGCAAACCATGGTTTGCGGACTTTTGGTCTACCCTTGATCCATTACAATGCATTCAGGGCTTAGACCCACCCCAAGACTAAATAATACCAAAAATATACAAAAGTAGACAAAATTCATAGCTTTAGGGGACCTTGCTCCAATAGTCACCCAACACAATCTTGTGACTCGTCTCGAATCACTGTGATGGTGGGGTCTCCACCTGGGCCTGCAGCAGTTTGATTACTTCGGCTAGTGGCGGTAGCACACCTTCACTCTGAGAAGCATCATTTTGCACAATTTCTACCAACTTCTGAGAATTATGGCCTTCTGTTGCAGTGGTGACGCTCTCTAGAGTTTGGTTTAGTTTCTTAACAACAACATCAACATCCTGTGGGAGATTGAGGGCTTCGTCAGCCTAAGGCTTCAGGCAGAAAATGAGAACCTTCTTCTTATGTCAGAGCTGATCAATATCATTTTGGAGGGCGTGGTTGGTTTGCAGCCATGCCAAGCGCTAAGCAGGAACCAAAGTGGGCATGTGGCTTCTAACTTCTCGAATACTTCTTCCTTCTACCACAGGTTCTAGTTGATTTCTCACAGGATCGGGTCGCACTGGACCTTGGTCCATAGCTGCATGGTTGTTTCCAGTAATTGGGTGCCCTGAACGATTTGTCGTATAATCACATTTGTAGATGGGGTAACTAACGCAGCTCACTAGGCCAGTACCTCCGGCGGTGTCTTTGGCTGCAGCTTAGCCTGCAAATCTGTGATGTGTTGTTCCATTTATGTTTTAACCACCTGAATATCCGTCTTCGAGGCCTTTAATGCTGTGACCAACCCCTCAATCTTAGCCTGGGGGTGGCTGTGGCTGGGATTTCTTGTATAACATCGCAGAGTCTGTGAATTAAGTGTTCTAGCTCTATTTGCTGCGCGGTGGAAAGGGACACTTTAGCATTCTTTTCTGTGATTGTTTGGTCAGCCACACCGAGATGTTGGTGCACTTATTAGTCCTAATGGTGAATTTCCTGGAACAAGGAGGTGTGGAGAACTTGCAAGGCCTCATGTGGCAGCCTGGCTAAATCCAGCTGTACTTCTGCACTAGCCTGGACTTGCATTCCCAAGTCTGGTGGACTGATCACAAGGGTTGCACTAGGTAAGGAACATAGGCGGCTTTCTGTTGTAAGTAGTGTTGCATTGGTGGTTGCCGAGGGTGTTCGTACCTGAATCACACTGGTCTACAGTTTGTCTGTCTTCAACTATAGAGCATAGAGCTTGGCCTGAAGAGTGTCGATCGTAGCTTTGTATTATTCTTCTAGGGCTAGCCATCTGTCTTCTATGGCCAAAGTGACCGTGTCAACAATTTTCTCGAGGTCCCCTTCGGTTAGGGTAACCATCTCATCATGTTCTGTGCGCTGAGAGTGCTGCTTCTTTCGTGGCCCTTTGACAGGATCACTTGTTCACTTCGTGCCTTAGGGGGATGCAATTCCTCTCACATCCAGTCCTTCTGTACCCAAGTCTGGCAGTGAATCTAGCTGAGTCTCTGCTTCGGCGTCCTTCTTGGTGGTCTGTTTCTACCATGCATCCTTCGTAGTGGTTGGTTTCAGCTACGCGTCCTTTTGTGAGCCAACGCTTCCTAATTTTTCCAGGCCTTTGCTTGATCCACCAATTTCTTTGGTCATGGTGGGGGTGATTTTCGTAGCACTTGCTCCTGCGGTGCCTACCGCACCTGACATGAACCCAGGCTTCCACTGCATAGGCCATGAAGCGATTACACGATCAATATCCTCATCCATAGCCATATATGGGAGTGAGACCCAAGTTTTATCCTTGCGTGCTCTAATTTGGACATTGTGCATAGTGACCTGGAATGCCGTGATGCTCTTGTACTTGTCATACACTGTTGGGGACAACCGTGGTCAGGAATTGATGGCTACTACCAAGCTACTCTGGAAGAGGACTCGGAAGACTTGGTTGTCCTTGATATGCTACGCATTCTTAGAATCCCATAATTTTTCATATCGATCCCCCTAACACATGTCGGGGGTGAGCTCTGGGAGGACCGATTCCTCAAGTGCTTCCCAAACTATCAATGCGATGAGAATTAGAAACTAGGAATAGGAAAATGCCTGTCCCTGCTCCTGGGATTCGCGAACATTAGTAAAAAACTCATTGCACAAATATTGGGATCAATTGAAGCAGACCCCCTTCTCGCACCAGCCTGGTAACTGAATTACGAATGCAGGAATGGAGGCCACTTGGAATTTTTGCATCATCTTACACGCCAATATCAGGGTATCCAACTGCGTAGCAGGGTAGCTGATGGATTTGATCATGAAGCCCTGCAAGTTCCACTCCACATGGTATTTCTGTCTCACATATTTAGCAGTTTCTCCCTCATAATTTTTCCCCATGCGTAGTAGAGGGTCCAACCCGTCCATGGGAAGGCCAGTGATTCTATGAATGAGTGCATTGTCAATAGGGATTCGATCATGGATCCATAGACACCCATCATGTACCAGGGCGAGAAACTGACGCACTAAACCGTTTGTGACATTGTAGTGGCCAAAATGTGGCATCCAGAGCAGGTTTAAGAGCCCGGACCCTGTCACGCCACGTACCAAGCTCACGAGGATAATTTTTATTCCATCGTCATCCTGTATCCTTTCAATATATAATTTGGGGCCTAACTCAGGGAAAGCCTCCAAAATGGCTAGGTCATGATCGTCAAACTTTATTTCATGGAGCCTCCCAAATGGTTCTCCAATGACGGGGACCTCCCCCGGGGTCAGTGGAATCCACAGATAGGTGATCAGACTGTCGAGGTTCTTCGACGTGCGTGTTAAGGGTCTGCATAGTCGAACAAAGGGGGCCAACCAATTGATTAGTATCATGGCCTGGGCCTATTCCCGAGTAACATGCGGTTGGGGCGTCGCTTGCGGAGATTTTACATTCCTTGGGGAAGTATGGGGCTTACCCCCAACCCATTTCATGGGTTTTCCTGAGCCTTGGGATTTTTCCTTTCCTTTCCTCATGGTTGGGCTCAGCATGGAGAGGACCTCTTCAGCCTCAGACTCAATCTCCACCACTTCCTCAGTATCTTGTCCTATCGAGGTCATTGGTTCTGAAGGTTCAGTAGGATTAGTGGTCATCATTCTGGTGCAAAAAATGAATCCCAACCCCAAGTGGCTACTGTCAGAGGTAGCATGTTTCTCAGACGTGAAAGGGATGCTATAGGCACAGAAATTCTTACAAAACAAATTCTTCAAGGACAAACATGCCAAGTACAAGCTATTAAAGTGATACAGAACCCTTGTCTGATCTATCCTGCTCCTTTTATAGCCTTTGCGATCAACCAACGGTTGGTTAAAATTCACTTGGAACTCACCATCATGTAAACGGTAAAAAATCTTCCAAAATCGCTTCATTAAATGCTGGTCAACCGCTCCTTCCAATGGTAACTTTTTATTTTTACACAATCTAATTGTTTCAACAGCTAGTTTTCGCACCCATGGTGCGCTTAGTGCACACCTCCGCTCCCAGCGCACCCCTATGCTTTTAGCGTACCTTCTGTGCTCCCAGCACACCTCCTGTATGCTCGTGCTTCCAACACACCTGCTGTGTTATGAGTTTATTTCTGTGCCTCCGACGCACCCCTTCGGGCTTCCAATCTTGCGACTTCCTTTTGCACGTAGCATGGTACCTGCTAGTCTTACCTTCCATGGTGGGTATACACCACTTCATATAGCTACTCCAGCCATATAGTCATTTGATTCGATATGGCTTTAGCCGACTCCCATCGATATAGACAGGTAGCATATCACCGCACAGGGTAGCTAACTGCACAGCTCCACCCTCCGTAATTTCCTTAACTATATAGGGCCTAATCCAATGTTGTCAGAACTTCCCTGGGTGTTTCACAAACTGGCTATCATATAGTAGGACTAAGTCATCCTCCGAAAAGGTCTTTTGATGAATATGTCGATCGTGTCATGCCTTATCGTGTGCCTTCTGAACCTACTGATGGAATTTAGCAATGAAACGATCTCCCTCCAAAGCCACAAGCTGCACTAACCACTCCTCCATGATATCAGGCTCTGCCGTATTTGTGAAGGTTGCAATGCATAGGCTAGGGAAAATATATTCCATGGGCATAATGGCCTCCTTGCCATATACCATCCTAAATGGTGTTTTCCCTGTCAACTTCTTACAGGTGGTTCGATAAGCCCATAGAACATACGGAATGCACACATTCTAGTCGCTGCGATCGGCATTACAGACCTTAGTTAGTGCATTCTCCAAGATTTTATTGAATGCTTCAACCACTCCGTTCACCTGAGGATGGTATGGAGTGCTTTTCACGTGATGGATCTGGAATTCTTCCGTCAAGTCCTGTATTGTTTCATTGAAAAAGTGCGTACCTTGATCGCTCATTAGGATTTTCAGACATCTGAATTTGGTCAGAATCTGCTCAAAGGTTAAATGTGCAGTGGTATATATAGTGCAATCCTTCACTACTTGTGCTTCAGCCCACGTAGTTACATAGTCAGTGGCAGTGATAATGTAACGCACACCTGTCTTTTTTCCGGGAGGGTTGATAGGTCCTACAAAATCGATAGCCCATTTTCCAAATGCTTGCAGGGCCATTTGCGGTTGAAGGGGAATTTCATCCTTGCGGGATGGCCTTCCGGTGCATTGGCAGGTATCGCAAGCTTTACAATAGTCATGAGAGTCACTATGCAGGGTGGGCCACCATAATCCAGCTCTCAAGATCTTCTACGTCGTTTCTTTCCCAGCGTAGTGACCTCCTGCTACCCCACTGTGCGCTTCTGCCAAGATATTATGTCATTCATGCTCTAGGACATACCTGCGCAACACTTCATCTGCTCCCATCTTATATAGACGTCCTGCGATGATGGTAAAATCCACAGCGCAGGTGACCAGCTCCTTCTTCTGTTGCACTGAATACTCCACAGGTGCCAAGCATGTAGTCAGAAACTGAATTATGTGAGCGAAGTGTGCATCAACTACCTTAGTAGTGAACAATTATGCATCAGGAAATCCTTCTTCCAGGTTGGTCGATTCCCAGCCACTCTCAATTCGGGACAAGTGATTTGGCCCAACATTCAACTTCCCTGGTTTAACAGTAATTTCAAAGTTATATTCCTGGAATAGCAGAAGCCATCGGCAGATTTTCCCCCCCAACACAGGCTTATTCACCAGGTACTTCAAAGACGAATGATTTGTAAACATTTTGAAGTGTCCTCCTAACAGATAGTGTCGATACTTATGTAACGCATAAACCATGGCCAATCCTTCCCGCTCTGTGGTGGCACAGTTGCACTTCGCACCAGAGAGTTTTCGACTAGCAAATGCAACTGGGTGATCAATGTCTCCATCTTTAGGCTACGTAAGGACCGCTCCCGGGACGATTCCAGAAGCATCAACGTGAACATGAAATACCTTTCCCCAATCAGGAAAAATAAGGATAGGTGCATAGACCATCTTTTCATTGAGTTGCTCAAAGCTCTTTTGACACTCGTCATCCCAAAAAAATGAAACATTCTTCTTAATAAGCTTTTCCAGAGGCGTTGCGATCAGTGTGTATCCCTAAATGAACTTTCTGTAGTAGCCCATATGTCCGAGGATCGAACGCAGTTGTTTCTCATTCGTAGGTACTGCTAGATTGATGATAACTGCAACTTTCGCAGGGTCAACCATCAACCCTTATCGGTAAACTATATGTCCGAGCAAGATTCCGAAGGGTACATAGAAGATACACTTCTTGATATTTAGGGAAATCTGGTGCTTCTGACAGGCATCCAACATCATGAGTAGGTTCGAAACGTGCATATTTACTAAGCTGGAGACAGTCCAATAATTAAAGTACACCTCTATAAATTTATGGATGAACTCTTTGAACACTGTGGCTACTACTCGCGAGAAGATGGTAGGGGAAATTTTGAGCCCAAACGGCATGACTGTATACTGAAAGGATCCCCATTCGGTAGCAAATGTAGTTTTGTTACGATGTTCAGGTGCGATTCTAATCTGATGGTATCCTGAGAACCCATTAGTGAATGAATACGCTTCTTGGCCTCCTACTCTATCCAGGATTTCATCAGAGAATGGTGTTGGAAAAGGATCATGTACGCAGGCATCATTCAACTTTCGCAAGTCCACGAAGATGCGGATTTCCCCCTTCATCTTATTTTCCTGAACCACCATGGGACTCACCCAGTCCGACTGTTCGACTGGTTCGATGATACCTGCAGTGAGAATTTTATCGATTTCTTCCCTAACATTCTGCTTATACTTAGGGTTCAGCCAATAAGGGTGCTGGTTTCAGTGTGATGCGCATAACCCCTAAGTCCCCCGTGATCCCCTTAAGCTCTGAAAACTTTGTAGGGCATAATTCTTGATATTCTGTGAGTAATTCTGAAACCTTGCCTACTGTCTCATCATCCCAGTAATCCCCAATTTTAGCCAACTTGGGTTGCTCTTCTGTGCCAATGTTAACTTCTTGTAGCTTCAGAGGCTTCGTAACATCCACAGTGTGTAATGGAGGTCCTGCAACTGCGCACTCCCCTTCTGATTCTAGGATTGAGACACTACACGGATCTTCATCACATTATTCAATGGTGATATTGCGGTAGTTGACAATATTCTGCATCTGTGTTTCCCATGTTGGTATCTCCAATGCTGCGTAGGGGATGGTTCACCAAATATAAAGGTATCTATATCCTGTAGAGCTTCGTCAAGAACCTCCATTCCTCCTGTTAATTTGAATGTCCTCATAAATTCGTCCTTTAAGGTTTCCTTGTGGTGGGTGCATTGATCTAGCTCCGCATCTAAGTACCATGTAGTGGGAATTTTTCCCAGGGCATGAATAAACAATTGAACCCAATCTTCTGTAGTTCGGTCCCACCATTTCTCCATCCAAGCGAACAGATGTTCGCGCAAATCCCCTGGTCCAAGGAATGTCTTGACGTGCACGTTAGCCAGAGGCTCAAATCGCAGGATCATCATATCCTGACATTCCTCCCAATCTTGGAACGCCCCCTTATGCGTGTCCCACCACTGCGCTGGTGTTGCGCGCATGGCTAGATCAAGTGCCCATAGCGTTCGCTCTCTTGAAACCTTAGCTTCAAATACTCACAGAAACTCCTTAATACTACTAGAACCATCAAAGTAGCCTAGTTCTCTTACCTCATAAGAGATGCATCGGAAGTCCCGTGTGATCCTAAGGCATCGCAGCGCAGATAAATCATGTAACTGGTTCTGCCAATTTTCTATTTCCCTATCGGAGTCCGAGAAACACTCGCTATCCTTTTCCCAGCAGAGTACACCCTCAGCTGTGGGGTTGATCCAATATTTGTCCCGCACAGTTAACTTATAAATATGATCCACATCTTCTTCTTTATGCACCGACTTTGTATACCATTCTCCTTTTGCGGGGTCTAATGGTACTATCACTCGTGTACCTGCGTTTTCAAATACCATGCTTCTTTTCTTCAAATTTATGATACCTCCCATATCGATGGCTCAATCCAATCCTAGGAGCATAGGATAGGGGTCTGCATCTTCTACAATCTGAATGACCCCAAAGTCAGCTCGGACCTTAACTACTGTGATATCTACCACGATCTTTGAAAATCTCCCCAACAATATGATCTTCTGTTGATTAGCCATGCGATGCTAGATAGTGGACCATTCCAGCTTAGGTTCTCCCATTCCAAGTCTACTTGGGTAGTACGTTCACATCTGAGCCTATGTCCAGAATAACCTGGTCCATCTCGTAATCACCTATTTGCGCGGTTAACCGCATTTCCCTACCAGTGCGCTTCTTATGCTTGTACAGTTTGTGCACATCCTTAACTTCCACGGGTGGGTTTGTTCTTTCTGCGCAGCTATATATCAAGGCTTGGAGGTTTTCTATGGCCCTTTGGTTTCGTAGCAGCTTCATACACGCCTAAAAAAATGGTTTGACCCCGACATTTTCTTTTAGGTTCATGGGGGATTGAGGACTAGATACCTCAGCCTTAGCAAATTCTTGGCGAGTTGCGACAAAGGTTTCATTTTCCTTTTGTAAGTCCAAATCTTCTATTGTGTAACCAGCTCCAAAAATAGAATAAAAGAGATATCAACGCCTTATAAATAAGCCACTTCGAGGGGGCAACCTCCAATACATTACATAAATGAACAATTCTTACATGATACAATTTACAAAACCTCCTTTCTATATATAGGAGTCCATGTGGCCATAATGTAATCCTAGTGGGCCACAATGTAATCCTAGCCGACCTAACAATAATAATTTAAGGGCACAATAATAACAAAATGGGGGTTACAAGGATAAAGTAATAACAATAAGGGGTTTACACTAATAACAATAAGGGACTATACTAGTAATATAGGGACCTATCATGCCCCTGTCCTTCAAAAAAGTGTTGTCCTCAACGCTTGAGTAGCTCTGGGTGCTTCTGTATAAACTTCTCATCCTCCCATGTAGAATCTTCAGTGGGTAAGTTCTTCCACTTGATGAGATACTCTAAAATTGATCGATTCCATAGCTGTCGAGTTCTTTTTTCCGTGACCGCTTCTGGTTCCAATATGATTTCTCCTTCCTCATCAAGTTCTGGCAATATTGTTTGAACTGGAATATTTTCACCTATAACCTTCTTTAAACATGAAACATGGAAAACTAGATTGACTCGCGAAGAAGCAGGAAGCTCCAATTTGTATGCCATAGTACCAATGTTTTACAACACCTTGTAAGGACCATAGTACTTTGGCGGTAATTTATTATCCTTCTTAGCTTGCTTGAGGGACATTTGTTTGTATGGTTGTAGCCATAAAAATACCCAATCTCCTACATCAAAACTTCTCTTGCTGCGATGTTGATTTGCCTATTGTTTCATTCGATTTTGTGCCAAATTCAGGTTATCCTTTAAGAGTTGGAGAAATTATTGCTGATGCTCGATGTGATCTTCCACTGCTTGAACCTTCAAATTTTCCCTTAAAGATGATGTGATGGATGGTGGATGATATCCATAAAGTGCCATAAATGGGGTCATTTTTGCTACAGTATGGAAGGAAGTGCTATACCACCATTCAGCAAGAGGTAACCACTTGACCCATTGTGTTTGTTTATCAGATACAAAACAACGAAGATATCCTTCCAAACATTTATTTACTATCTCGGTTTGACCATCAGATTGAGGATGATAAGATGAGCTATGAGCTAATTGAGTACCCAAACAAGAAAATAACTCCATCCAAAAATTTCCAGTAAAAATGGGATCTCTGTCGCTCACAATAACCCTTGGGTTTCCATGTAGCTTTTGAATTGTGTCCATAAATGTAGTAGCAACTATACTTGATTTAAATGGATGAGATAATGCACAAAAGTGTGCATACTTGGTAATTCTATCAACTACCACCATGATGACACTCTTTCCTTCGGACTTAGGTAAACCTGTGATAAAATCCATTGAAATCTCCTCCCAACGTTGACTTGGAATTGATAAAGGTTGTAGAAGTCCCGGGGTCTTAATTGTTTCCACTTTATTCTGCTGTCAAACCAAACATTGCACCACAAACTTTTGAATATCAGATTTAAGGCCATCCCAAAAAAATTCTTTCTTCACCCTGTGGTAAGTTTTTAAAAATCCTGAGTGTCCTCCTAAAGGAGAAGTGTGCAATTCCAGAAGAATCTTTTGTTTTAGTTGGGAATTCTTACAAAGATATAAGCGATCTCTGTACCATAAGGAATCATTTTTCCAACTAAATGTATCAGATGTACTAGGATCTTGCTGCAACTTTTGAATGAGTATCCATACATCTTTGTCCTTCTTCCATTCATCTCTTGCTTCAGTTATCCAATCTGGTTGGATAATAGATATGGCACAAAGCAATGCTTCCACCTCTTCATTCTTTCTTGAGAGTGCATCTGCAACAACATTAAGCTTTCCTTTTTTGTAGATTATTTCAAAGTCATAACCCAACATCTTTGTGACCCATTTTTGCTGCTCTTCTGAAGATAGTCTTTGTTCCAAAAAGTGTTTAAGACTATCATGATCACTTTTTACCTTGAAGTGTCTTCCCATTAGGTAAGTTCGCCATTTCTTTAGTGCATGCAGTATTGCTAACATTTCCTTCTCATAAATAGGTTTTTGTAAATACTTTCCTTTGATTGGACGACTTTCAAAATGAATAGGTCTTCCTTCCTGCATTAAAACCACACCAATTCCATTTCCTGAGGCATCACATTCCACGGTAATTTTTTTTGTGAAGTATGGCGTAGCTAAGACCGGTGCTAGGCGCATCGCCTCTTTAAGATGTTCAAAGGCCTTAGTTGCTTCAGAAGTCCATGAAAATGCATCTTTCTTCAATAATGTTGTTAGAGGTGCTGCTATTCTCCCATAATTCTTAACAAACTTACGATAATACCCTGTTAACTTGAGAAATCCTCGCAACTGCTTTATGGTTGTGGGGACTTTCCATTCCTTAATGGCTTTAATTTTGTTAGGGTCTACTTTAACACCCTCGTGAGATACAATATGACCCAGATATTCCACTTCTTGTACTCCAAAGAAACATTTGGATGTTTTTGCATATAATTGTTTCTCCTGCAATAGTTTGAGCACCATGTCAACATGTTCAACATGATCCTTCCAATACCTACTATAGATTAGTATATCATCAAAAAATACTAGCACAAATTTTCTAAGGAAGGGTTTGAAAATGGAGTTCATCAACCCTTGAAATGTAGAAGGTGCATTGGTAAGGCCAAAAGGCATGACCAAAAATTCATAATGACCCTCATGAGTTCAAAATGTTGTTTTTGGAATATCTTCGGTCTTCATTCTAATTTGATGATATCCTGAACGAAGATCCAACTTGGTAAAATAAATTGCTCCATGTAATTCATCCAATAATTCATCAATCACAGGAATGGGAAATTTGTCTTTAATGGTGAGCTTATTGAGCTCCCTATAATCTGGACACAATCGCCATGATCCATCCTTCTTGTGTACCAATACTACAGGAGCAGAGAAAGAACTTTGACTAGGTTGAATTATACCCGCCTCTAACATTTCTGCAATCATACGTTCAATTTTGCTCTTTTGGACGTAAGGATATCTATAAGGCCTGATGTTTGGAGGAACACTTCCTGGAATCAAATGAATAGCATGATCATGATCACGAATAGGTGGGAGTCCTTAGGGAGTTTCAAACACCTTGGAATGATTGTCCAAGAATTTTTGGAGATCTGCAGGAATAGATGATTTTGATGTTGGAACTTCTAGTGAGCATAATTGTGCAATTACACCTCGTTGTTCTTTCTTTAAAAGCTTTGTCATGAAATTAGAGCTTATTATCCTTCTTGGCTTCCCTACAATACCTCGTAATTCAACTTCCTTTCCTTCTAAAAAAAAATTCAAGAAAAGTTCTTGAAAATTAAAAGCTACCGTCCCCAAAGATTGTAACCATTGTACTCCTAGTACAACATCAGCACCTCCCATAGGAATGGAAAGAATTGGACTAATCAATACATATTCCCCAATGGTTAGCTTGATATTATGGCATTTCCAAAGCAATTTACAGTTCCTCCATTTGCAACGATCACTTGACATTCTGGTGCTAGGTATAGGAAACAATTTAATTCCTTGGCTACCTTACAATGAATAAAATTATGGGTGCTACCTGAATCAATCAACACTATTACCTTTTTCTTCTTGATATGTCCTTCTATCTTGAGAGTTTGAGGAGTGGTAATTCCTACCAGTGCATTACACAATATGGTCGAATTCATTTCTTCCTCTTCTAGGGTTGGTTCCTGGTGTATATCCTCTTCTTGTTCATTTTCTTCTTCCTCTTCACAATCTATGTAAAATAATTTCTTCTTAGCACACTTATGACCTTTAGTTTATTTGCTATCACAACTGTAGAAAAGCCCTTTTTCTCTTTTTTCTTCTAATTTTTGTGGTGTCAACCTTGTAGGTTGTGAAAATCTAGGCGTAGCAACACTTCCTTCTTTATAGAATTGAGTGGCAGGCTTCCTTGTCGCCATTATTTTACATTCAAATTTTCTTGCCAACCTAAATGCCTTCTCCAATGAATCCGGTTCCAAAACGCTAACTTCATGTTGGATGTTATCCTTTAAAGTGCCTATGAAGAGATCAATCATGTGTTCCTATGGAATATCATTTACCCTTATATTCAATTTTTGGAAGTCCTCAATGTGCTGCCCCACTAAACCCTTTTGTTTGAGATTTATCAATTGGCTAAAGAAGGTGTTGCTCTTTGTATCCTCATAATGTGCTATCATTTCCTCCTTAAGAATTGACCAAGTGACAATTTTTTTTACGGGAGAAAAGCCATCGATACCATACAAATGTATTTTGTTCTAAATGTAAAGTTGCAATGTGTACCTTTTGTGTGTTTTGCACATTATGGAGATAAAAATATTGCTCCTTCTGTAGTATCCATGTTACAGGATCCTTTCCATCAAACTTCCTCATATCCATTTTTGGAATATGGTGGTTCTTCCTGCCAACATTAGAGTTTATGAAATCACGATTAATATTTATTGTGTTCTCATCATGAGGTTCTTCTACTATCTTTTCACCATTAGGAAACATTTCTTGTATCAACTTTGTCAAACCTTCGATGTCTGCTTTTAGGTCATTCTTCATGTTTTCAATGTTGTCTTTCATGTCATCCATCTTAGCTTCCATGCCAGCTTCCATGCCATCCATCTTAGCTTCCACGCCTTTCTTCAAACCATCCATCTTCGCTTCCACGCCTTTCTTCAAAACTTCCATTTCATTTTTTGTTGCTCTTTGCGAGAGTGAAATTTGTTGCACTTGCTCTTGTAATTTTGATAGATCATGTTGCAATTCTTCATCTTCATAATTCATAGTAGAGCCTTCTAAAGGCTTAATGGGTGTTGAATTATTTTTACGGGGCATCTTTTATAGCCCAATACTGATATATGTTCTACAATATGCCCTTGGAATCAATTCAAATTGATTCTTCAAACAAGACTTATGCAATTCGGGAAAAAAAATACACACCTTTTTCTTGCTTTTGAGGAGCTCGATATTGAAATTGGATTATCTCTGTGATTGCAGCACTTAAATATTTAAATTTTAGTACCAACGTATCCCTCTGAATTATCTTTTGAATGCCACAGGTCTAACCTGATTTGGATTCTCCAAGACAAAGTTGTGTCCAATCTCCCACAATGACCTAATTATGGACTGGTTCAGTAGAGCGAACTTGTACGACTTTCCATGTGTCACTGTTTCATCCTTCAGCTTTGAAATTGATAGCCAAGAAACTAAAGTCCGTTCAATTGCAACCAATTTTTACGAAACTCCAATCTGATGCTCAGAGAGAGAGTTATGAAGATTTTCCCACGATCACTTCTTTGAGATGAAATTCAGGAGCCTGAAAAAGCACTACCTTCAACAGATCATATATCTGAAATTATTGTGAACCAAGCTCTGAAATTTTTTGAAGATTTTCCTTAGGATTTCATCTTCGCACCCTAAAAATTTCAGCTTCTAAAACTTTTTAGAAAAAAATTTATAGCGCAAATTCCACGATGACCTGTTTAGGAGCCTGAAAAAAGACCTAACTTCCACAGATCATATCTCCGAAAATATTGCGAACCAAGCTCTGAAATTTTTAGACAATCTTCCTCAGGATTTCAGCTTCGCACCCTAAAAATTTCAGCTTCTGAAACTTCGTAGAAAAAAAAGTTATAGCGAAAATGCCACGATGACCTGTTTGGAGCAGCGAAACCCTAGAATCCAAACGCTCTGATACCAAATGTTGTGTAACCAGCTTCAAAAATAGAAGAAAAGAGATATCAACGCCTTAGAAATAAGCCACTTCGAGGGGGCAACCTCCAATACATTACATAAATGCACAATTCTTGGATGATACGATTTACAAAACCTCCTTTCTATATATAGGAGTCCATGGGGCCATAATGTAATCCTAGTGGGCCACAATGTAATCCTAGCCGACCTAACAATAATAATTTAAGGGCACAATAATAACAAAATGGGGGTTACAAGGGTACAATAATAACAATAAGGGGGTTACACTAATAACAATAAGAGACTATACTAGTAATATAGGGACCTAACACCTTCTTGTTTCATGGCTGATTTTCAGATAAGAAGCTCTGCCTCGACTTTCTCCGTAGCTCCCCTGGTGGCCATTCCGCTGCATGTCATAATATTAATGCTTGGTCCTTCATCTTAAGATTCCGCCTTGACCCTTTGTACATTTTACGTAGGTTTTTTCTGCTTCTCCTGCACCTTGGCTATCAAAATCGGGCAATCTTAGATCACATGATCCAGCTGTCTATGGTATCTACAAGATTGTCTCGCAGGGTTTGTGCAGTCCCTTGCAAAGTGCCCTATTTCTCCGCAATTATAGAAAATCAGGTGTCCTCCCCCCCTACCCGCACTTCCACCTTTTCCCCCTCCCCTGCCCCTAGCTGGGGAGCCACCTATGCCTGAGGGGGATCTTGGTGAGGAAGGATCTGACCGTACCCTATATAGGTTTCCTCGGTCTATCATCAAATCATAATTCTGGTAGTTCTATTCATCTTATCCTACAGATCTGCAAAACCTGCACCATTGTTGCTTCACTTCTGGGACACATGCGGCAAGGCAGGGGTAGTGGTTGGTATCTTGCAGCCCAGCAATGTTACAATCATCGTCGCACAGCACTAGCCCACTTGGTCCCGTAGCTTCCCTAGGACCCAACAGGCTGGGTCCCCCGACCTGCATGTAGTCTGCTAGCAACAGACAGTTATCCTTGGTGTGGTTATTCACCCTGCATAATATGCACACCCTATCAGGCCTAGCCTCTGTTCCTTGCTCCTTCCACAGATTTTGGATCAACATGTGCATTACCTCTAGTTTTCCTTGTATTTTTTTTACTCCTAACTAGGTATCATCTCTTGGGGCAACTTCCAGCTTCATAGCAATCTCCAAGGCCTTTTCTTATGATTCAATGTCTTGATGACCCATTGGCACGTGCAGGTGAGGCAAAAACATAGAAATGAACCACTCTATGTGTTGCCTGTCATCATACAGAAATCCTCCGTCTCTAATTACCTTCTTTAACCGTTGATTAGCTTCCCATACAGACTCGGATGGTCCTTGCTTGAAATATTTTAGATCGTTCACTATTTGAGAGTAGGACTTAGGCTTCTTGAAATATTTTTTCAAGGCATTCTTAATCTCTTCAATGGTCGCATTCGTATGCTGAGCTATGTATCCCATATACTAGTCCAAGACCCTTCCTTCAAAGGCAAGGGATAGTTGCGCCCATTTCACAACATCATTGGCCACATTTTGCGCAGTCCATACCAATCCTGCAACAAACTAGAATCGATCCATGTATTCATCCCCTATGCCCTTGAAGGTAGGTAGCTTCATGTGTGAGGCCATCTCGTCTTCTGGTGGGGGAGGAGGTACGGGTGAGTTCTTACCCCTGTGATGACTTGACGGTGGTGTATTTGGAGGTTCTTGGGCAGCTGAATCCCTTACTGGACTATAGATAGATTTGTCTCCTTCTTGGTTAGTTCTATAGTACTTACCACTGCGTGTTGTACCCTTGCTCTAATCGGAGCTCATTCACTCTGTATGGCTGCACAAAATGCTCTTTTAGAACAATAAGATCTTAATCAATAATGGTAGAGTTTTCAGAAATTTACCCCGAAAACCCATGAAGAACCTTCATTCTACCTCAGAATAGGACACAAATTGGTCAATTTCAAATTCCGTCACAAATCCTCCTAGCACACTATCTACCCAGTGAACTACCGTATGCGTGATAGTATTATCAGTTTTTTCTAACTGCTAAATCAGATCTGGAGTCTACTGCATGATCCGCTTGTCCTTCCAACATGTCTGGAAATCTATGAGCCTTGCTAGCGACTCCTAGAGCTCAGTTGCGAATGTCACGAAGAAAATTTCGTAGATCTCCGTGAAAAAGTACTTATTCTTCCAATTATCTGCAATCAACTTTGCACTGCGATTCTCATTCACTGCGAATTCCTGAACTTGCTTTTTGAACCACTCGTCGATCTCTTTATTCTCAGGTCTCCAATGTGTTCTTGGCATTACCCGATCCCTCTCTCAAAATTCTCTCGGTCCCAGCAATGGAACCATTTGTTGGCTCGAGGGGTCCTGACCCAGGTTCAGAAGTTAAGGTTTTCCAACAAACCCCTATACTACTGGCCCTTTCAGCAGTGACCTGCTTGCGCAGGCCAAAGTATCACCCAAAGCAGTATGGGAGAACCAGGGTTTTGCACCCTGAGAGAGAGAGTAGGTAAGTCAAGTAGGTATGCATTCTCAGCTTATCGATTTCGCACTAAACAGATCTATTCGCAGGCTTATTGACAATATAATCCACAGTATAACAGAGCTATTCTTATGCACAGATCTAGTAATACCTCCGCATCCATGTGTGCAATACCAATTATCAGCACAGATCACTATAGTCACAGTAATTATCAGATCATAGATACATATACCAGAAACATAGATACTTTCATAGTTCACAGCAATTAAACAAACACTTTCGCAACTTAATCATATAGCCCAAGTTCACATCAATCATAACCCAAAAGATCCAGATAGCATCAGATTTCCAACAGTATTTCGCATATATATTAGTATCAAAATCCAATAAAATCCCAAAATATCGCCTGCACACATAGCCAGCAGGGTCTGCACAGAGCAGGACTAAGGATCTCCACGCACACAGCCAGCAGGAGTCCTTACCCACAACCCGACAACAGATCTAACAATTCGTGCTTAGCATCAATCTCAATTATTTTCTACCTTAAGACTCAAAACGTTCATCTACTTATATCGATTTAGCCTACACATCCAATGGTCCGCAAACTGTGGTTTGCGGACTCTTGGTCTACCCTTGACCCATTACAATGCATTCGGGGCTTTGACCCACCCCAAAACCCCTGTGTTAGACTAAATAATACCAAAATATACAAAAGTGGACAAAATTCACAGCTTTAGGGGACCCTGCTCGAACACTTCCCTATTAGTTGTTGAAGTGCCTCTTTGGTTGGAAAATACTTAAGGGGAGGAAAATTTCATGTTGCCTTTTTTGACTATAGGACAATCAAGAGGGCTTCAATAAAAGTCATAAGAACACATTTTTCAACAATACTTATCTAATATAAATTGTATAGAATATCATGTTTCTATTAGTGGCTACCATCATGTTTCAGTAGTGAATTCTAGGAAACTTGTTACCTTGTTGTGTTTGCATCGTTTACCGTGGAATCCTTAGAATAAAATAGAGAAACAGGTACCCAACCTATTGAAATCGGTGCTGGAAATATGTTGTATGTTGGTACATATTTAAGTACAGAACAAAGACGACAAGTAATAAACATGATCCAAAAAAAGTCTGGGCCATTTTCTTTGGATTATCTCGATATGAAAGGAATTCTTACTGATAGTTTCATACACCAAATTTATACAAATGATGAAATTAGGAATGTAAGACAACCATAGAGATGAATGAATCCAACCCTCAAAGAAATTTTCAAAAATGAATTGCAAAACATTTTGAGTGCAAATTTTATTTAGCCCATCTCTGACAGTAAATGGATCTCTCCCTTGGTCGTGGTTCCCAAGAAAAAGGGGAAGTGGAGGATTTGTGTTGACTATAGGGATATGAAAAAAGCCACCTGGAGGGACTATTTTCCTTTACCTTTCATTGACCAGGTACTTGAAACTCTATCATGGAAAAGGTATTTCTCCTTCTTGGATGGGTACAACGATTACAATCAGATCCAAATATCCCCAAAATACCAAGAGAAGACTACTTTTACCTGTCCATGGGGCACTTATGCTTACATATTTACTCCATTTGGCTTATGTAACACTCTAGCTACCTTCCATAGGGACGTCTTAGGTATTTTTTCGGATTTGATACGTGATTGTGTGCAAGTCTACATGGATGACTTCACAGTGTATGGAAATGAATTCCAGCAGGCTCTGGACAACTTGGAAAAAAAATTGATTCATTCTCAAGAAACTAAGTTGGCCCTCTATAACAGTAAGTGAAAAATGATGCAAACTGAGGGGATTGTTTTTGGCATCACATGCCACAAATAGGGATAAAATTTGACCTTACAAAAATTGAGGTAATTTCACACATTTCAGTCCCAATGTCGCAAAGGAGGTAAGAAGATTTTTGGTACATGCAGGGTAATATAGGATATTTATTGAATATTTTACTAAAATTGTTGCAACAATGTTTAAATTGCTCACTAAAGATGTTGATTTTGTATAGGATATTGATTGTCAAAATTATTTTCAAGTATTAAAAGACAAATTGGCAATTTCTCTAGTGCTGAGAGGAACTAACTGGTCTCTCCCTTCTCACATATATATCGATGCATCAAATATAGCCATTGGAGATATACTAGGACAAAGGGAGAACCATATCCCTTATGCTATTTATTTTGTTAGAAAAAATATCTCACCTGCAAAATTAAATTACACCGTTACTGAAAAGGAATTATTGGCAGTAGTTCATGCTATCAAAAAATTTAGGCACTATATTACTGGTGATGAATTTTTCATCCATACTGATAATTACACTATTATATTCCTTATGAATAAACCAATTACTAATTGTAGGATTACTAGATGGTTATTCTTACTTTACAAATTTAATATTACTGTGTTTGACAGGTCTCGACGAGATAATTCAGTTGCATATTTCTTGTCATGAATGAATGTTTCTACTAAGGAAAGACACAACATTGTATTGTGGAGTGCCAAATTTTCTTGGATATAAGGAGACTTGTACTGCACCAGACCTGATTTGATTATGAGGAGGTGTGTACGAGAGGATGAAATGTATGATGTCTTGAGGACTTTCCATAATGCATTAGGGGAATTTTGAGGTCTAATATGGGCCTCCTAAGAAAAATTTACAATCAAAATAAACTTTATAAGAACCAATAGGATTCAAGATGATGATGTTAACCATGGGGGATGATTTACCATTTTTTAAGTAAAAAGGGCAAAAAGGTTAAAAAATAATAAAATAATAAAACTATTTTTTCAACTTATCTCCCAAATTTTTTACTCGTATTTCGATCGGGAGTACTCGTTCGATTCAGAATTTAATTCCTCATCCAAGGAGTACCCATATTGCATACTTTCGATGAACCCTGCTACGTGAAAAATGAAAAATACATGAAAAAACATGATTGCAATCACGTTTTTCATGTATTCTTATTTTTCTTGTAGCAGGGTCCATCTAAAGTATGCAACATGGGTACTCCTTGGATGAGTAATTACATTTTGCATCCAACGAGTACTCCCACTCGAAATTTGAGTAAACAATTTGGGAGATAAGTTGAAAATACGAGTTGAAAAAGTAGTTTTTTTCTTGTTTCCCTTAAAATTTGATGATGTCATGAAATATTCTTTTATTATTTCCACTATTATTTTACAATTTCCTTAGGAGGCCCATTTTAGACCTCAAAATTCCCCTAATGGAACCATATGGTGGGAATTTTTCAGACAAAAGGACAAATTTTAAAGTCCTACATGCAGGTTATTATTGCCCCTCTTTTTAAGGATGCCAAGAAGTTTGTCTCTCGTTGCGATGCTTGCCAAAGGATGGGAAGTCCTATTCCAAGTCACTAAATTCATTTTCAAACTCATATTTCGATAAAGCCTTTTGAAAAATGGGTGTTAGATTTTGTGGGGCCTTTCTCTCTTATGTCAAAGAAGAAGAGGTACATATTGGTTTGTACCAATTATGTAACGAAGTGGGTGGAAGCTAATTCTTTATATTCTGCCACTGAAATTCAGTTGTAGATTTCATTTTTTAAGATATCTTCACTCGGTTTGGGGTGCCTAGAGAAATTGTAGCTGATTAGGGGACACAATTTACCTCCAAATTATTGAAGGCTATCATTGAACATTACCAGGTTAAGCCCCAGAAATCTACCCCATAACACCCTCGGGGAAATGGATAGGTTGAGTCTATCAACAAATTCTTGGAGTCCATTCTTACTAAAACAATTCATCTACACTGTGGGCAATGGGTTGATAGGTTGCATGAATCATTACGGGCCTATATAATAACATGGAGGAATGTGATAGGATACATTCCCTATGAGTTATTATATGGGAAGTGGGTGTTTCTCCCCATCAAATTTCAAGTAAAAACATTTGAGACCACTAATTAACTGGGAATGGATCTAAATGAATCTTATAAACAATGAATATTTTAGTTGAATGAAATTGATGAAATCGGACAATATTCCTTCCAAAGAATTATGTTGGTACAGGAATAGAGATCTCAGTGGCATGATAATTATATCAAGAAGAAAGTTTTCCAACTAGGATATTGGGCATTATTGTATGATAGAAAGTTTAAACACTTTGTTGGGCAATTTATTTGAACAAATTGCTGCATTAAATTATCGACCAGGGAAACTCGTGAGCTTGTGATGGTGCCAGCAATATATATGCAGGAGTAGGCAACTAACTCTATGTCTAACTAAATTGTTTATGATTCAATATAATGCATGCAAGGGAAGTTCTAGATAAAGGTGCCCCAACTTAGAGGTCCCGTTGTCCTTCCCATGTAAAAGATTGCTAGTAGAGAAACTGTCCATAAAACCAGAAACTTGAAATAAAGACAAGGCTATTCAAAAGCTAAACTCTAACTCAATTAGTTTAAAAAGAGGAATAATATTGAAATGGTTCTTGACTCAAGAAATCCACTTTCACCTCAATTACCACTTAATGAATCAGAGATTAAAACCAAGAACTTAAGATGGATAAATTATTAATGAAGGAAGCTCTTAACTTAAGAGACATGTAAAGTATTCCATTATAATTCATTCATCTTAATATCAAAAGAAATCACACACAAATCCTTAAACATCTAAGCAATGAAATGAAACAAAATCTAATATGAAATAAAATGTTTCTCTCATCCTTTTAGAGTGAGCTCAATTCTCTTAAGAACAAGACAAATTATTCCATATACTACATTAAGGAAACTTATATCTAAAACTACAGAAAGTCCATAAACACAATTTACATCTAAAACTACATAATGGAAATATATGAAAAATGAAGCTTTATTCTATTCCATCATCAATTGGATACAATGCTCTAAGAGTCCTCCCCTTGGAATGGAGGAGGTACTCCTATTTATACAATGAGAGGAGTAACAAACTTATAATGATCATCCACTAATATCTCTAACCATCTAGACACATAACCCTATCCTCCATGATCTCCTCCATAATCTTTTCCATGAGGTTTATCTTCTTAAATTCGAATTTGATCATCCAAGGCCACATAAAGGTGTCTTGGAAGCTTCCTTTGTGCCCACACATGTCAACAAACTCATGCTAATTGTTAGGTATAAGTATAAGCATATTATTTTCTAAGTTTTAGCCATAAATTCACTTTAAAATATTAAGAATTAATAAACTTTGGAAAAACATAGTTATGACCCAATAATGAGATGAATGTAATGATATGGAGGTGGAATGGAGGTGACATGAAGGTAAAATGTGAAGATATTGATGAATAATGGAGTGAAAATAGAGACTATTTTGAGGCCCAACATACCCCCAAACTGAAGGTATTGCATGTCCTCATGCAATCTATTACATTACTTTTTAGTACTTGAGCTTTGGCCTAAACTCTGCATGAGATCATTTACTTAACTTTTGCAAAACGTTATTTTGATGAACTACAACTTGGTTGGTTCTTGTGTTTCAACCATATTTTGTTTGTTGCGTTCATTGTATGATCTTTGCATAATGATAATGTGCTTTTTATGGCAGAGTATTTTTTGTTGGAATGCATCATGGTTGGTTCTTGTGTAACAACCATGATTCTATTGGCATCCAATTAACTTTTAAATACTTTAGACAAAGCCATTTGTATGCTCATGTAATAGTAAATATATTTTGAAGGTAAGTGTGTTTAAAATGTGATATATAACTGTGGATATGAATGTGACAAAGCATGTATGTAAATGTATCCTTCCCATTAAACGGATGGCTTTGGCAATGAAAGGAAAGGAAGTGAAGTTTTTTTCCAAAAAATATTATTCTAACATTTCAAGGAATTTAATGGTTAAAAGTTAGAAAATAGCATACCTTAACTTACCCTTCCAAAAATAGGTGAGAGTCGTGCATGTGTGACTGCAAACTGTTGTGAAAATGGTGGATGAAAGATGGATCTGCATTGTCGTATCAGCTGCTGGATCTGCTGCTACTAGATGAAAAATCTGAGGAGTCTGCTGAACATGGCTGAAAGTTGTATCTGCTGCTGGATGATGAATCCGATGAGTTTGCTGAATATGGCTAAAAATCTATAAGGCTTGGAAGGTATACAAAATATAGAAGTTACATTTTCCTCCCAGCCTTATTTATTGACTTGTCCTCAAGTGAAATACAATGAATACCATGAATGGAAAGACAATGAATGGAAATTGGCTTCATCTGCTGCAAAATATGGGTCTTCAAGTCTTCAACGCTCGATGGCACAAATCTTGCTATGTGATTAAATGTGTCGATGTCGAACATAGCAAGAAGTTGTTGACTTAGTGGCTGTTAATGAATGCCCCTAGCTAACACAAGAGCTCCCACCATTGATTCCAATAGGAGTCAGGATGCCTAACACATCTTTGTAGGTACGAATAAATTTGTCGTGGTCGATTCACCTACAAGATCCAACGAACAAGGGATATTAATGTACTCCCATTGTTCATTGGCAAGAGTACTTGCCATTAAGGCATGCAAGCCTCTAGGTGTTTTTTAATGATACTTAGACTCTAGGACTTTGACTCAAGCAGGGTTTTATTGGCGGAAATGAAGGGGAATCGTGATGACAAGGAAAATGGCAATATGCTTGTAAAGATGTAAGGAAATGCATGATGTATGAACAAGAACTCTTGCTGTGAAAAATGGATATGGAAATGTCATGCGTTATAGATGTACAATTGATGGGATTCAAAATCTTTTCAGAAAGGGAGGTGGAAGGTAATGGTTGTGGAGATGGATTTGTCTTGAGAATTTTTCATGAATTTAGTCTTTGGAAGACTAATTGTCGTTACAATGTAGTCTCCGTAATGATCGCTTTGTCGTCCTGTAACCTGTAAAAAAAACTTGGTAGAAAGAAACATAAGTGTGTTCAAGAAGGAATGCGCATTTCCTTCATGATTCTTACGTAAAAATTTTATACCAAATAAAACAAATTAAGGACAATCAAAGTGTTGAAATTAACTTAATCATGATATTAAATTCAATCCATTCTTAAAAATAACCATGAAAAATAATACTCCCTGTCAGATAACTCATGAAATGTGCTTCGCAATTATGTTCTGTAAAGCATACAAGAACCATGTGATGAGTTTATACCATCTTGATGCTATCGAAATAGAATTGAATCCTCCAATTGATTTTTAAAATTTGTTTCCAAGTGTTCCATTATTTATTTTCAAATCTGCGTGAATTTTGTGAAAAGTGTGTTTATTTTTTATTTTTTTATTTTTCCCTTGTACCAACTGTTGCGGTTTCATCCAATTCCATTATTCTCTCAATATGCATTTCACCAAAGTTTTTTATGCCAATGTTCTTTACTTTATAAAATGCCAATATTTGCCCCTCAAATCCTTCAAAACAACTACTGTCACAAAACACAATTTTTTTTTTTTTAATAAAAAATCATAACCTAACAATATATTAATTCAATCATATAACAACAAACATAACAACAATTATATACAACAAATTAAAAAAAAAATAATAACAAACTACAACTATAACAATTAATACAATTATATCAATATATAATATATTAATATAATTAATATATTAATACATTAATATATTAATACAAATATAACAAACCTTAAATAACAAACATAGACATCAACTTATAACAAATTACAATTAACAAAACAAAAATAAAAAAATAAAAATTTACAACTATATTAATATAATTATAACAATATATTAATATATTAATATAATTAATATATTAATATAATTAATATATTAATATATTAATACAATCATAGCAAATCAAATATTAACTATAAAAAGAAATTATAACAAATACAAATCAAAACAAATCAACATTAACTAAAAATATAAATATGAATCAAAACAAATAAAAAAACATAACATATAACATTAAATACAAAACAAATTAAAACTAAAAATTCAAACAAACAAAAAGAAATGGAAAAAAAACGGATCTGGGCGCAATATGTTAAATTGTGATTGAAAGAACCTCAATTTTCTCCTAAACCGCTGCAAATTTCAGGAAATTTCTCACGAGTCACCTAATTACCCCCGTTTTGGAAAAAACCCATGTCTCAGTTTTTTTTTAATTCATCTTAGTTTGCTCAGAAAATTCATTTTAAAATCGCGTGTTGAAACTGATGCGATTTCGTGAAGCTTTTGGCAATAGAAATCAATTGCTGTGTATGGTAATGGAGTCCAGCATACAAAGGTAAAGAATTTAAGGAATGAAATAAAGCTTTTGATCTATATTTGATTGTCATTCACGCCAACAACTTGACAATGTGTTTACAATGAAAGAGCAAATTCAGAGTTGTGATTTTTTTTCTGTGAGAACTAATCAACTCTTAAGGCAATTACTCACTATTTACTGCATCCATTCTACTCCACCCAGCTTTTCTTATTGGAGGATTTCAGTCTCCAGTTAAGGTCGGTACGCAGATCAATTTTTCAGCAAGAGTTTTTTTTATTTGAATAAATCAATTGATTTTCTGATCTTCCTGATCGCACGAAGCGCAGGAAGAGAGCATACTCATCGCTTGATTTGTTTTTATTTATGCAGGGGGGTGTTTTTGAAATGACGAAATTTAAAACTAGCTAAACATTAAAACATCAGAAAATTCAAACTTAAACTCCTTTGCCAAGATCCTGTTGTCACCAGGGTTCACAAATTATTTTGTCTAAAGAAAAATGCTAGTACTAAATTAAATTTCTAATGCCTAATCCCTTAGCACCATCCCCGGCAACGGCGCCAAAATGTTGGGCAATTTATTTGAACAAATTGCTGCATTAAATTATCGACCACGGAAACTCGTGAGCTTGTGATGGTGCCAGCAATATATATATGCAGGAGTAGGCAACTAACTCTATGTCTAACTAAATTGTTTATGATTCAATATAATATGCAAGGGAAGAGGCTCCTAACTTAGGAGGTCCTGGTTGTCCTTCCCTACAGTATCATAGAGAAATCATTCATAAAACCAGAAACTTGAAATAAAGACAAGGCTATTCAAAAGCCGAAAGTAATATATTCTATAACTCTAACTCAATTAGTTTAAAAAGAGGAATAATATTGAAATGGTTCTTGACTCAAGAAATCCACTTTCACCTCAATTACCACTTAATGAATCAGAGATTAAAACCAAGAACTTAAGATGGATAAATTATTAATGAAAGAAGCTCTTAACTTAAGAGACATGTAAATTATTCCATTATAATTCATTCATCAATCACACACAAATCCTTAAACATCTAAGCAATGAAATGAAACAAAATCTAATATGAAATAAAATGTTTCTCTCATCCCTTTAGAGTGAGCTCAATTCTCTTAAGAACAAGACAAATTATTCCATATACTACATTAAGGAAACTTATATCTAAAACTACATAAATTCCATAAATTCATATTCTACATTAACACAATTTACATCTAAAACTACATAATGGAAATATATGAAAATTGAAGCTTTATTCTATTCCATCATCAATTGGATACAATGCTCTAAGAGTCCTCCCCTTGGAATGGAGGAGGTACTCCTATTTATACAATGAGAGGAGTAACAAACTCATAATGATCATCCACTAATATCTATAACCATCTAGACACATAACCCTATCCTCCATGATTTCCTCCATGATCTTTTCCATGAGTTTTATCTTCTTAACTTCGAATTTGATCATCCAAGGCCACATAAAGGTGTCTTGGAAGCTTCCTTTGAGCCTACACATGTCAACAAACTCATGCTAATTGTTAGGCATAAGTATAAGCATATTATTTTCTAAGTTTTAGCCATAAATTCACTTTAAAATGTTAAGAATTAATAAACTTTTGGAAAAACATAGTTATGACCCAATAATGAGGTGAATGTAATGATATGGAGGTGGAATGGAGGTGACATGAAGGTAAAATGTGAAGATATTGATGAATAATGGAGTGAAAATAGAGACTATTTTGAGGCCCAACACACTTCAAAGGGAAATTTTCAAAAAGGTGGTTGGGACCCTATGAAGTGCAGGAATTTTTCGATAATGGATCGGTTAGGATTAAAACCATTAATGATGATCAGACTTAATTTTTGATAAATGGCCATCGACTGAGAATATACCACCACCCGCTCTCCCAACAGAAATTTTTGCAAGATGTGATGTTGGATCCAGAAATGGAGTTGGTTCAAAAAGGGGATCTAACTCCTACTAGTTTCTCAAATTAATTTATTTTTAATATTATATATATGTGTATATAATATAGATAACAATGGGTTGATTTCTGCTTTCCTCCACAACTCACATAGAATAAAGAGGAAATCTGTGAACGATAGGTTTATTCCTTTATCTGTATTTGACAAATTATTTATGGAAAAGGATACTCTCAAGTTGAATGTGAACATTTCAAAAACCCTAAAATTGAATGTTTCAAGCATTGATTGACCCAGACTCGTTAATATTAATGGGACATTAGTAGATAGGGATATTCCAAGTACAAAATTATTCTTTTCCAGGCTTGGCAGAATAATTACAGAAAAGAAATCCCCTGGAGTCTACTTTCATTTTTTCAGACTCTCTAAAAATGAATACCCCGAGCATCATCTAACTCGGGCTCATTAAAATTCATTAACAGGTAGTAGATAGGGATTTCTTGAGTACAAAATTCTTCTTTCCTGGACTTAGAATAATAATTATGGTTAAGAAGCCCCTTGAAGTCTTCTTTTCTGCATTTTAGACTCTCAAAATTCGAAATGCCCCAGGCAGTGACCATTCCAAGCCTAGTCAAAATATATGGATTAGTAGCACTAACACTATTCTGTAGCAAGCAGTGGACAAATTTCAGTTTCAATTTCTAAAGTTGATCTACATTAAGTCTTAAGCTCATGAGGGAAGCCTTCTATTTTTTTCTCCAGTATAGTTATAATTTTTCATTATATTCCATGATCTGTTAAGAGGTTTTGTACTCAATCTAGTACTTATTATAACACTGAGAGTTGGGTATTGAATATTCTATAATATGGATAACATGTCAAGAAATTTTAGATAATGTTATCTTCAAATAAACAACATTGGAACTAATGGAGGTAATAAATTGCAATTTTTGTTTCATTAATGACTAAAGTAGCAACCTTCTGTACTGAACATAACAAATGGCGAATATAACCAGCTAAGGATCAAGTTTTCCTAACTCATATTATTTTTGAATTCTTGGATATCATTATATAGTCAAATAAAGTTATGAATGAATTTCATTTACTTAAATTAATTCAAATAATGTGGATAATAGAATCTACCTCCATTTGTTTCAATTATATAAATGTTCTTTCCTTGTGACATTAAAATTCAATTAATGTCCAGCCATCCTATACAATCACTCGTCCCACTCATTCTCCTATGTGTGATACATATGTCTAGTACTTATTCATCATTGCGAGTGGCCAATTCATGACATGATTAAGAGATACATAGTCACCTTTTTAAAACCAACCTAAGCCTATTTGAAACCCTAAAACCAAGAAATTTCTTGTCTCATTTGTTAAATCTAGTGGGTAGTCGAGTTGTAATTCCTACGCCTTCCTGCTCGCTTTCGACATTGTATTCACCTTCAGTATGGGGGCCGATCACCATGAACCCACATTTGCCCAATTCCATGTTGGATTGGAATATGTAGTCTGTAAGCGTCGATTTGATGAGAAAGGGTGGATGGGATTCCTTAAAAAATTTCAGGGTTATAACGAAAAGGTGGCCATGGAATTAACATGAAGCTTCGATGGGGAAGTTTCATAAGTGGGGAATATGAGAATTAATGTTACACAAAAGCTGATAAGAAAGTCAATAGGGTTTCCATTAACTAGTGAAATGTACTTCAAAGGAGGACCACTTGAAGGGGACTATTGTGCCAATTTATTAAGTCAGCGTACAAAACCATCAACTGGTCGACAAAATTTTTGTGAAATTGTATAGAGGAGTGGTGGCTGATTATCACATCATTACAATGGTTCCTCACCTCCGAGGGAAGGTAAGTGGACATTTTTCTTTATCAAATTATACTCCTTTTACATTTCACAGAAGGGCATGAGGTAAAGTTTCCATTATTCATTCATCAAAGTCTCTACAAAGTTGTTCGAGGCATCCAGTATAATGTTAAAAACACTGGAACTAGCATATTCCATCATAGTCTCATTAAAATTCTAATCGTTTATGAGTTGGGTCGACGTAAAAATTTGTGGGAGGAATTCTTGGTTGAAAATTTCCTGGGGGAGGAGAATCAAATCAAAGGTCGCTGGTGGATTATTAGCCCCCGAACAAAGAAATTGGATCAAGGAACCAAGGCCCCTCACGAATTTGTTTCCAAACAAGACTAGAGCCCTGATGGAACTCCTGTATCAGAGAAAGAATAAAGTAGCTTGGCGAAACCCCGGGAGGAAACAAAAGTTGTGAACCCTAGTTATTCCATAAAGAAAGGAGCTCTAGCCTCAAAGGGAAAGAAATGTAAAGAAAATAATGAGCAAGAGAAGGAAACTGTGAGTAAGGATGTAGTCGTATAAGAGCAGGAACTTGTGAGTAAAGATCCAGCAACATAAGAGCCCCAACAAAGTAAGCAAAAGAAGCCTCGGGTGGAGGTCACAAAGCTAGTTTCCTCACCGACAGAAGAACAACCTGATAAAGCTAACTCATCTCCTAAGAAAGGGAAGAGGAAAATCTTCCAAGAAAATGAAGTGGAGGCACCATCACCAAATTTTTCACTACAAGAAACCCCAAAAGTATCATACTTTTCGACTGCATCCCAAGGTCGGTGGCACACTAGGAGCATGTCTTGGCATTGATATTCACCTTCTGGTACTCAAACCCTTGAACCCATCACCGTTTTGTCTTCTTTGGAATATGAAGTGAAAATACCCTCTTAGGTATTCGAAGGAACAGAGGAAGAAGGAGATATTTCACCTAAGGAAGATGAACCAATAGACTACTTCCAGGATATTTTACACAGTATGACCAATCTGAGACAGGATCGACAATAGGGAAACAGGAAGCTAAAACTCGGGTGATCCAAACACATAAAAGTCCAACCCAGGAAGGGAGTAGTTCGCGGAGGAAAACCCTGCCTCCTGAGGATACTTCGACTCGCGGAGAGGAATATTTGCAACTGCAAATAGCCAAGTTGTAGAAGAAGAAAGAAAACTTAGAGAAATATCTCATAAGTATAAAACATTGTTTCGTTATGTTCATTCAGTTAATGAGGCAAATTGAAACCACATTTTGGCTTTGATATCCAAGAATGATGAACTAATATAAAGGAATAAGTGGCTCATTAGCAAGAAAATGAAGCAACTAAAGCCCACCAAGAGACTTAGTGCCCATGAGTGATCCCAAAGGTTTTGGCGGCAACCAGTGTAGAAGAACCATGGTTTAGAAGTCCTAGTTAGTGCGACAGGAATGACTGATCAGTTTTGAAAGGGGCAGTTGCATCAGGACGTGCATTCCCTATGACATGGGGGGATGTTGGGCCCTACTATTGTTACCCTTTTCCACATCCTATCCTACTATTTTTGCTACAAACTATCCTACTTTAACTATTTTTGTTTCTTGAAACCCCTCCATGTTGACTAAATAGTGTGACCTTAAAATGGAGTTAAGAATCAATAATTAAGGTTATTTTTTCATGTCTTTGGTTGATTTAAGTAGGTGTTAAATGAATTTGTATTTCTTGATTTGTTAATTAACTAATTTATAGACGGGATTCTTAAATATAGGTATGGTGCTTTAGCACATGACAAGTCGTCAAGGACCCAGTACCAGTTCAAAAAATTTGTCAAGCATCCATTTTGTACTCAGTTCAGTACTCTACTCCATTCAAAATTCTACTCTATTATCTACTCTACTCCTGGTTCAGTACCAGTCAACCAGTCAACTGTCGGCATCCCAAAGATAGATCCATTTGTTAGTGAGCCTTTTTTTAGTTATCTCAGTCCAAATATAGCATCACAAATGAACAATTCAGATATGATGAGGATGAAGTAATCCTGGGGATTTAGCTTAGCTTAATTTAATCCAGAACACATCCATATTTAATTTTCTTAGTAAAATTGTTGTAACTATTTTTCTAGGCCTAAACTTTTTAAAGAGGAAATATTGTAATAGATGTTACGCATGCACACAGAGTGAATCAATGATGAGAGGATTGAGATTAAAAACCATTTGACTATGCTTTGTTTTAAGCATTGAAATTTCTAGACTTTATGTTTTAATGAAATTTTAAATATAATTCTCTCATATTATATATATATTCATGGGTTTATGTCTTTCTGATTCATAGGTTATTGAGTTAAGTTAAAATTGTTCCAGATTCTACAAAGGGTCCACCACAGACCTTATCCAAGTTATTTAACAATTTTTGGTTAAGTAGAAGACGTGTTTTGAATTTATGTAGAAGAACTACACTTAACATTTGTTTTTTTTTTTGTTAATTCTCATAATTTGTGTACTTAGAATCATACTTAGATTTCATTTGAAGTTCCTATAGTTATGAAGGTTATGATAGAAGGATAGATGTTTATTGAGTCTTTTTCAAGTTTGTATATCATCTTCATAAATACCTTATGCAAGTTATCAATTTCTTTGGTTTATTTCGAGATTCTGTAATACACTTTAGTTAGTACAGATTTTCAAAAATGAGTTGTTACAGTTTCAAATAAAATCCTTAGTTCTAAATGAAAAGACTTAGTCATGCATGGATCTATTTGTTTTTATAAAGAAACTCTGATAGCTGATATTTAGGGATAGCATGAAGATTGATTAGGAACAATGCATCATGTATTTTATCGAGAAACATTGTGTCAATATTTTAGTGCAATAGTATGCCATCGATTCGATTTCATAGTTAATTTTGAGTTATATTTATTGATTTAAGGATCTAAGAGTTATTTATTTTGTTACTCAGATAGTTAGGAGGCTCATGACATTTGAATACTTAGTTACTTTTGAATTGATCATTTGATTACTCAGTTAGTTTCAAATTAGAAAGTATCTGTGTTGTTTGCTCAAGTCGCTTGGTTTATTTCCATTGGATTTGTTAGCTAGGAAATAGTATGAATGATTTCTCAAGAACATGTCTTAGTTTTTTTAATAGCTATTAATTTGCATTAGCTATTTTTGAATAGAATGAAATGTTGAATAGTATTGAGAACATGATTTGTGGTAATTGCTAAGTTTGGATTTTGAAATAATCTTTATTTAGTTGCACCATAATTGAAGATAAGTTAGTAATTTGGATTAGATGTAATAGGTTTCTTCACTTCAGCAAATTTGGTGTGATCATCTTAATTTAGGAATAGAGTTTGGGTATTCTGCACTTGATTATATACTAAGTCAACATATTGTAAATCTAGATCTAAATTGTAATTCCTTGTAACTCAAAGCTTATGAACTCCAGTTGATAATTTTAAATTTAAGGAATTCAACGACATATAAAAACCCTAACAATGCTCTTCACTTTTTCCATCAATGTTTTGTTAATCCTCTTTGAAACCCCATTATGTTGAGGTGTGTACGATGTAGTATTCTTCATTTCTATAGCTCACTCATTGCATAATACCTTAAACTCATTAATGTAGAATTCCCCACCATTATATATTCTCAACACCTTGATTTTATTCTCTACCTTATACTCCACAAGAGTCTTAAACTCTTTAAATTTGTAAACAAAATTGATGATTTCTTCCTGAGGAAATAAATCCATGCATACCTTGACAAGTTATCTATAAATGATAAAAGGGACATGGATTTACTCAGTGATGGAATTGACATAGTTCCAAACACATCACTGTGCACCAATTATAATATTCCCTTCTCCCTCACAGCATCAGAGAAGAATCTTACATGTTTATGCTTCCCATATAATAAATTTCCATAGAAATAAAAACCCAAAGAGAAATTAGACATGCCTTCAACCATACCTTTACCATGTAGTACTCAAAGGTACTTATATCCTGTATGTCCTATTATTTGATGCCACAACATATTATTTTCTCTAGAGATTGTAGGAGATTTTCCTTCTTCAACTACACTGTCAAGAACAATGGAACTCTTGCATAAATCACTAATAGTGCTTCCTAGAAGCTTATACATAGTTCCAATCCAAGCACCCCTTAGCAATACCATTGCTTCTAGAGTCATATGAAAATATGTTCTTGAGTCAACTATATATGCCTGATGATTTGCATGCGTGCTTGAATAAATCAAGTACGAATCCCCTCCTTTGTATGAGGTTTTTTTTCCCTACAGAATTAGCATCGTCATATCCCTTCACTCCATCAACACCATTGGATCTATATTATTTCTTATAATTCCCTTCTTTTCCACATCTCCAACATACGCTTACAAATTTTCTTGGAGATTTAGATCATCCTATAGATTTAGATATCCCCGTCAAGGACTTATTCTTATTTCTATGTTGGGAGTGGCCTTTATTGATAAGGCATCTATTTTTTAACTTTCCATGCATTTTCATTTCATCTCCTCTAATACCAAGGAAATTATTATTTCATCAAAACTTAAATTAGTTACATCACTACATATTGAAACAACTAGACTATCCCAAAAGTATAATAGAGAACACAACAAACTAATACACTTATATTCATTTGAAATTTTAATATAAAAAATGTTGAGGCCTTTGTTTTTGGATAGAACAGTTTTGGAGTTGCGGAGAGCTGGAGGACAGATGGCAGAACGCAACCAAGGTACACAGGGTGTTCTCAATATTGCGGATAGATAGAAGACATGTGGCAGGGCATAGGCAAAGAATAGCGCAAATGGTAGAGATGGGAGACAAGATCAATCAGTAGAACTCCTAGTGACAAAGAAGAAGCAGAAGGCAGTGGAGCAGAAGGAAGAAGACGAGCGTAAAAGAAGCAAGGACCGAGAGTGTCAGTCGAGAAGAAAAAAATAGGTAGGAAGTCAGTCAGTTTGGGAGTTAGTGAGTCAGTCTAGTGAGAGTTCGAGAGGAATCAGAGCCTTAGGAGAGCTCTGTGTGAAGTCTTTTTGTACTTTCCCAAATTGTAATAGACTTTGCAGAGTATAGGTATGATGTTTTGATCTAGTTAATGAAATCGGGTTGTTTTTGTGTTGTATATCATGAGTTTGTTGATGTTTACTTTGGTATGGTGAATGTGTGCCTAATTTAAATTTTAATTCACCGCTTTGATCATATTCTGATGAATGATAGCTATTTCTTAGAGTTGAGATATATGTGTGGCTTCTAAATGTTCATAGCTATTGTCTGTGGTTGTAATTTTTCCTTAACATCAATTTTCTAGCCTCTAATCTTATTAAGGTAATGGAACACCTTGAGTGAGACACCCTACTCCCTAGAGAAGGGTGAAAATGTCAGCATTGTTCTAGGTTACTGCGGAAACCTTGTTGGCCTCAACCCTGAAACTAGGTTTTTTCCAGAGACCTCCTTTTTCGCCAACAAATGGTTTCGTTGTTGGGACCTGAAAATTTATTTAGAAGTTAGATCATGGTATTGAGGATCTATGAGAAGGAACTATGAAACTGGTGGTACAAGAACATAGATCAGTTCATATCGCAACAAGCAGAACTTATGCAACAGAGGGAAAAGATTGTTAAAGATCGAGTCTTGTTTTCTGAATCTGCGAGTGACCTGTATGAAATTTTCTAGGGAAATTTTCCCAAAGAGCTTTACAATTGGTTTCCAAGACTTCATATCAAGTCACTCATAGGAGGATCATGTAGATTTTTTCACAATTGGACGCACACAGATCTAGTAGCACTCCATAGGTTAGCTACAGATCTAACCTGAGCAGTATATTTTTGGGTACAATCTACCTTGGAAGGGTACATTGTAGAGTTTGCAGTCGAGTGTTACCAATATTTTACAAAAACTGAAGATATATTTAGAACTAGGTTGTGGGGAAAGATGTTGAAAGAAATCTCATTGTGGATTAAAGCTCTAATGGTGGACGAGGGACTGATATCACTCCAAAACCTTGAGATGGAGACCTAAAAATCTAGTACTGGTGGAAGGAATTGAGGGAAAGATGCTACAAGTAAATAAAAGGGGGGAATAGGGATATGGATGCTGGAACATCTAGTAGGTTAAGGGAGTGGATAGAACATCGGAGGGCATAGATTTCTAAGAAGCGGCAAGAAAGGGTGATGAAAGAGTTTGAGAAACAGGAGAAGAATTGACAGAACAAGGAAAAGGAGTCGCAGATGACAAAGGAAAGAGAAGGTCAGATGGGATCTAAAGGAATGGGGGGGGACCATTAAGGAAGTTAGGCAAGTTTATAGGAGCCCAGCCCGAAGAGAAAAGGGAGAAAAGTCCAATGAGGAGGATGCATGCCCCGAGGAGGAGTCTGATGTGGAGTTGCATGTTTCAATGGAGCAACTATTCCAAGAGAGTTTGACACCCATAATGCAAGGTAATCCTATTCCACAAGATTCAAGTAGCATTAGTCCTAACCTTCCCCTGGTACTCTATCATCCACCTGATAAGTTCTTTGTTAAGCTACGGGAGTTTAGCAAGTTGAGTAGTATTGAATCCATAGTACATATATATACTATCAATAATGCTGGTAGTACAATCTCTCAGCCGGGAAGTAGAGATTTTGTTATAGTACCACCAACACAAGGAAAGATGGCGGGATCATTCACCCAATCTAGAAAAGGTAACGACAATGTAGAGCAGCACGGGTATCTCTGTGAAGCAATTTGGAGAGCTCGATGGACACCAGATGTAGTAAAGTTAATCAAGTTTCAAACCACACTGAGAGAAAGAGATTTTTTTGGCTCATTAAATGGTTAGAAGCTCACCAGAACCCAGCAATAGATGATGTTAAGAAAGAATTTGTCCAAGAATTCAAATTACCTCAAACGAATCAGCAAGGATTGTCTTAGCTATGGGAAATCAATCAGCGGGAAGGAGAAATATCCTCGGATTTGATGAAAATATTTAAAGACACGATTGGAAAGCTAAGTTACGCAGTCTATCCAAATCACTAGCGGGATTGGTTCATCAAAGCACTCCTACCATTGACAAGGACACCATTGACGCAATAGAAGATTGATACCCTTCAGGATGCTCTCGAGCAATCCATGAAGATAGAAGCTATGGTGGGTTACCCGCAGGAGTTTAGGGGAGGAGCAGCAGTACAAGATCCATCCATACTAGGACTACAACATCAAATAGCTAGTTTAACGGAGAAGCTGAAATAAATTCAACTGGTGCGACCTACAAGGCCCAACATGTGGTGCACACATTGCTTGATGGAAGGACACATTGCCACAGAATGTTTGAGGTTGTGAGGAGCAAACATTGGAACTTCGGCGGCCGGAACGGAGGGGGCCCCACCAGTCAATGGAGTTGCGTAGATAAATACTCAAGGTATATACCAACTGCAACCCCACTTCCCGGGGTTACCCAATCAACAGAATCAAACAACAGCTGAATTCTGCGAAATATGAAAAGGTATTGGTCATCCTCCACGATTGTGTCCAATTCTGTAAAAATATTCTAATGTGCCAAGAAATATATACTGTGAATTTTTTGCCTCTACAACGCATAATATGGAGCAATGTAGAGCCCTTAATGCATTGGAAAACAATTGGATAGGCTGTCTTATAGAGTAAACGAAACTCTAAGGGGGCAAGGAGGAGGAATGAGAGGTAGAAGAACTGGAGGAAGGGGACCAGTAAGGTGTTATAATTATGATTAGGAAGGGCATGTAGCAAGAGAATGTATGCTACCTAGGAGATCGTGGTGTTCTCAATACAGAGTCAATGCACATGCAACTGAAGATTTCCTGGAGTTGATTAAGAGATGGGAAGAGAGATCCAGAAAAAGGGGAGATAACCTGGTTAATACAGAGCCAAGAGTAGTAGAAGCTCAACCCATGCAAATTTTAGCTATAGTAATGCGGGGAGGGAAGAAAACATGAGAGGATGCATGGGACATGGACCCAATAAATCTAATCAAACCTGCATCCCCAAAGAAAGATTTCAGCCTAGACCGACAGAAGTAGTATTTTGAAGAAGCACTAGAAAAATTTTCACAGATAGGAAGACATCAAAGTATGCAACTTCCACAACAATCTAGTGAGGGAGAGAAGGGAATCCATACAAGCACACTGATAGAGGACTAGTTTTAATTGTTCCTAAAATTTGTGAACAATGGACCAATGCTAGAAGAATTGAAGAAAAATATAGAAATGGTCATGCAAGGAGTAGTTGAACATGGAAACTCAGGTAATTCAATAGAAAAATACATAAGAAGGGTAAAAATAAATAAGAGAAGGATTGGAAAGGAGTTTTGTGTAAACACCCAAGTTGAGGGATTCCAAATAAGAGTACAATGCTTGATCTCAGATCAGATGTCAACATTCTACCCTGAAAGACGTGGGAAGCACTAGGGAAACCAAAGCTGACATACTCACCAACACAGCTCAGAATAGAAAATAAATATTGTATTGTACCGATGGGAAGGCTGGAAGAAGTCGAAGTTGATGTTGTGGGAGTAAAGATCTATACAGACTTTGAAGTAATAGAAATCATGGGTGACAAGGATCCCTATCCTGGTTTGCTAGGGATAGATTGGGCCTTCGAAAATTATGCAGTGATTGATTTATAGAAGGAATTAATGATATTCAAAGATGGTGATGTTAGCATATTTCAACCATTGGACCCATATCAAGGACCATGATACACAGAGACTGTTGACAATAGAGAGGATGCACAACTTCTAGATCAACTCTACCAAATGACGACATGAAGGAGAGAATATTATATTAATCCTACAGTAGAAGGGATTTTAAGCTGGAGAAGCGTTCAGAGTTCCAACTTAGCTTCAGAAGTAGCATGAGATGATTGGAAGTAGGGAGGATATGAAATCAACACCAGAATATGCGCCAACATTTGGGGAGTCAACTAGATTGGTATAGAGGTAAGAGGATATCCAACTCTTTCAAATATGCATGTTGTGAAAACATTCATTACCAATGTAGAAGAAAAAGTACCAGTAGAACATAGAGTCCCTCTTATGGATGTATCAATACAATCCATGTCAGCAAGGTGGTGGGCTACCCATCGCAACTCTCTTTCGCAATGGGAAGATATTGCCGGAGCATTAATAACTAGATTCCATGAAGCTTCTAGACTGAAATTCAGAGAGAAGTACCAAGGGAATTTTTACCCCCTAGCGCATATAAGTAATTGCAAGTATAAGTGGAGGAAATAATGATATCAAGAATATTTGTGGGCGCACAACTTTATACATTCACTAGACATCATTCCATAGGCTTGATCTAACAAAAGAGAAGAAGAGAGGAACCGGTACCTGGGAAACAGTTGCAAAAACATTTACATAATGCTTTTCTATCAAGGGAGATACAGAAAAAGTTACAGATACCCTTCAAGAAATTAAAAGAATATTGTTATTTCCAGAGCTTCAGGAGGATAAAGAGATATCTTTATCAGAGTAGAAAGTGAAAGAATTAGTAGCATGTAAAAGGATAGATCGAGAAATAGACGATGATGATTTATAGAATCTTCGACATCTATACTTTGAACAGAAGGAGGGAGAATGATAAATACAAGAAGAACCAATTATAGAGGGACTACACTTGTTACCTCTGAAGACAAAGAAGCAAAATATTAGAAACACAAAGAAGCCCAAAATTGCATCTATCAGAGATTATTGGGATGCAGAGACAACAAAGGAAATATTTGACCTGCCACGGGAGTATGAATACTTATTCCCATCTTCAATGGCAGTGCTCAAAGGGATCAAAAGAGATCTGCGGGATATGCGCATAGTCTTAAAACCAAATGCAAGGCCAGTAAAACATAGGCCTTCCCACCTGAATCTGAGAGTAAAAGAAAAGGTTAAAGTAGAGATAGAAAAAATGTTGAAGGCAGGCTTGATTTTTCCAGCTGAGGAAGTAGAATGGGTCAGCCCAATTGTAATACAAAGTAAAAAGGAGAAATAAGAAATTATAGTATGTGTGGACTACAGAAGTTTCAACAATGCATGCATTCATGTTCCGTTTCTAACTCGATTTAGCAATGAGGTTCTTAACAATGTAGGGGGATACAAAGCATACTCATTCATAGATGGCTTCTCAGGATATCATCAGGTGAGAATAGCAGAAGAAGACAAAAGGAAAACTACTTTCACAAGATAATGGGGATCATTTTCCTACCATGTCATGGCTTTTGGACTAAATAATGCACCAGTTGTGTTTTCACAGATAGTGATAGCAGCATTCGGAGACTATATCCATAAGTTCCTAGAAGTATACATGGATTATTGGACAGTTTATAGTCTACTAAAGAACCATGCAACTCTGCTCAGAATAATGTTTGATAGGTGCAGACAACTTCAAATTTCTCTCAACCTCAAGAAGTGCGTCTTTGCAGTATATTTTGGAACACTTTTGGGACATGTCATTTGCAACCAAGGTATATGTGTGGACCCAGCGAAGGTAGTAGTCATTGTGAACATAGAAGCACCAGAGACTGTAAAATAGTTGAGTTCACTACTGGGACATACATGATACTACAGGAGGTTCATCCGCAACTACGCAAAAATCACAGCACCACTAGAAAAACTGTTGCGGAATTCGGAAAAATTTATAGGGAACGATGAATGCACTAAGGCATTGGACCCATTGAAAGAGAAACTAGCAAGTGCACCCATTTTGGCCCATCCCAATTGGGATAACTAGTTTCATGTCCACATTTATGCCTCAAGCATTTCTTTGGGAGTAGTGTTAGCTCAGCCAGGAGAAACCTCCATAGATCATCAAGTGTACATCGCAAGCAGGAAGTTGTCAACAACTAAAAGGAATTATGCAACAATAGAAAGAGAGGCTCTTGCTATGGTATACTCTCTATATAAATTTCGTCATTAATTAATGGGAGCCACATTCAAGTTCTTCACAGATCACTCAGCATTAAAATATCTAGTAAACAAAATTGTACTTGAAGGCAAAATATGTAGATGGCTCCTACTATTCCAGGAGTTCACTTTTGAAGTAATAGTAAAACTAAGAAGGCTAAATGTTGGTACTGACCACTTATTAATATTGGAGAATGAGGAAAACGGGGGATCCATTGATGACCAGCTGCCAGATGTTGATCTATTCAGAGTAGAATCCATCCCAAACTATCTAGAATAGATAGCGACATACTTGACCATAGGACAATGCCCAACAGAATACACGATAACTCAAAAAAGACATCTAGTAGTTATAGTGGCTAAATATCAACTTATTGCAGGGAATTTATAGAAAATGGGATTGGATCATATCTTGCAAAGATGTGTCCTAGATCATGAAAGAGAAGACATCTTATGGGAGTGTCACAGCAGGGTTGCGGGAGGCCATGTCGGTGCAAAACCCACCATAAGGAAGATACTACATGCAGGGTTATGGTGGCTCACAGTGCACAAAGAGAGCAAAGCATATGTGAAAAATGCGATGTCTGCTAAAAACTAGGATGACCATCACACCCCGATGAGTTACCACTCCAACTTGTGAGGGCTATGCAACCATTTGAGAAATGGGTTGTCAACTTCATAGGACAAATTGCACCAATGGCACGACATTCATAGGAAAGATATATAATCACCGCAACTGACTATCTCACAAGATGGGCAGAGGAGACACCTGTAAGGGACTGCACAACAGAAACAACAACCAGATTTATTTTCTAGAACATCATTAGAAGATTCGACTGTCCCAGTATCATAAAAAGTGATCAAGGCACACATTTCATTAATACTAAAGTTAAATCAATATTGGACAACTTTATGATACAACACCACAAAGAAGCTGTACCACCCACAGGCGAATGGAACCGTCGAATCATTCAACAAAATCTTGGAAAAAAGACTAACAAACATATGTAATGCTAACTGTGATGACTGGGATGAAAGGATACCAGCCACGTTGTGGGCATATAGGATAGCCATAAAGATACTGTATAATCAGACTCCATTCCAGTTGGTGTATGGGAAAGAGGAATTAATACCAGCCTAATTCATCATACCAAGCCTCTTAATTGCTTCAACAACACACATGATAGAGGAAGACTCCATCTTTGCATGCCTCCATGAACTGCAGGAGCTTGAAGAAGATAGATTTCTGGCAGATCTCCATCAATCAGTACAGAAAGAGAGACAAAAACCCTGACATGACCATCACATCAAGCATTAAACATTTAGTATTGGCGAAAAAGTACGGATCTACGACAACAAATTCTAGATGTTCCCAGGGAAACTTAGAATGCACTAGATAGGACTGTATTATGTCATAGAGATAAAAGACTCAGGCGCGGTCAGACTAGTGCAACTAGATAGAGAAATACTTGAAGGATGGGTGAATGGCACACGCCTGAAATCCTATCATGAGTAAGCACCACAATTTTTTTTTAATAACTCTCGCACCCGAGAGCAGTCAATAGGGTAGAGCAGCATAGATAGAGTTAATAACTCTCTCACAACCGAGATGATCCATAGACTAATTATATTTTAATCTTTTCAACCATTAGAGTAGGAATCCTCAATAAGAAGCCTGCACAGTCACGCAAAATAAAATTCATCCTTGTTTTGATGTGGAGACCATATCACAACAAAGTGTGGTCGAGGGGGGGGAGTCTAGAGTGTCGAATAGCCTAAGCGTGTCAAATACCATTCACTCATAATGACCCATCATACTGTTGACAGTTCATAGGATCACCTGAATTTGAAAAATAACTATCGTAATTAGTAACCCCCATATGGTAATAAATTTTCCATAATTAAGCCATAATTATTACCCATCATGTCTACCCAACTCCTAAAGCCAGCATCAACACTGTCAAAATACACCTCACCCTGGTAACTAATCACACGATTATAGCCATGGGAAAGACAACAAGAATTAATTAGTGATGGGTTCATATCAACATCATTCATGCTAGTAACATTACTTAAACCACATGAAGGAAGACATCACCAAAATGTTGGAAAATTCCAAGTTATCAGAAAAAGAAACAACTATAACGACAAGCCCGATTTCAGCAACAGAATTTCAAAGCAGTCGATCAACAACAGAAGTTCAAAGAATCAAACCAATAGTAGAAGTTCATAGCAGTATACCAGCAGCAGCAATTCAAGTATACAACAGAAGGAAGAAAATGACAAAGATAGCAACCTCAGTCGTCGATCCTGAGCTTGATGGAAGAATTCAAAGGATGGATTCGTTGATAGGAAAATAAGATAATGCCTCATTTACAGACTTCACAGAATCGTACCAGTTCCCAGCCATGAAAAGGAAAGTATACATTGAAAATTATGCAACAAAGGGAGGAGGTGAAGCAGCAAAGATGAACCCAGACTTCAGAGGCATTCAGAGGTCAACTATCTTTCACCTCACGAGCCTCCCGGTATTTGGGACGACATGAGCAGCAATGCAATGCACAAATTTCTTAATGAGAAGAATTAAAAATGGATTATTATTTCTTGGGAGGGATATCCCAACTCATGCAGAGGACATACACAGACTTATAGGATTATTAGTGGAAGGAAACGATGTCTCAATAGCCTTCCAAAATGTGTCAAAGAGAGATAAAAAGACAGGGATTGTGATTACTACAAAAAGTATGAAACAAGAAGAGGAGGAAAGGGAGAAAAAATCAAACTCATAAAAAACCTAGTGGTAAAATTTTCCTGCTATTTAATAGATGGGAAAACAACGAGGCACTACACTAAAGGGGAATGCACCCTAGACACAATCTCAGTTGCGGAGCACTGCATTCAAGGGGAACAACTGAACTGGTGCACATTCTTTCTAAATGAGTTGTTTGAGACCTGTGAAGACACCTATAGGCGAGCCAGAAGATTCATCTATGGTTATCTGATTATGGCCTTCGTAATGTGGAAGTGGAGTCACCCAGGTATCACACAGCTCGTAGAAATTACTCATGACCAACCAATGGCCCTAAGGTTCACGCCATGGAGAGTATCAAGGGACTCAAGTACTAAAGAATTCAATGAGGAATCTTTTACAGTCTGGTACAGACAGATGGTCGACGTGGATGGGAGCCAACAAAGGGTTCCAAGGAGTATATTAGATAGATACACTCCTGAGGCTCTGCTTCCTCTCGGCCTCTCGCAGGACTGACTCACTAACTCCCAAACTGACTGCCTGCCTACCTATTTTTTTCTCCCTGACTAACACTATCAGTCCTTGCTTCTTTTGCCCTCGCCTGCTTCCTTCCGCTTCTTCTTTATCACTAGGAGTTCTACTAATTTCTCTTGTCTCCCATCTCTGCCATTTATGTTGTTCTCTAGCTATGCCCCGCCACCTATCTTATATATTTCCGCAACCATGACAACTCCCTGTCTACCTTGGTTGCGTTCTACCACCTGTCCTCCAGCTCTCTGCAACTCCAAAACTATTCTGTCCAAAAACAAAGGCCCCAACCGGCCCCGACCACACTCTGTTGACTCGTCCCGAGTTAATATTTCCCTGTTGTTGTGGCTTTTGGTGGTCTGTCGGATTTCGGTGAGGGCCTAGTTTCTCTTGTTGCTTCACCCTGATACATAAAAGGCCCCAACTCGAGAACCTTGCTCAATGTTGATGCCCTGATTTATGTAAACTTAGCTATTTCTTATTGCCATTCTTTAAGTATAGGCTCTGTTTTAGTGATGAACTTGTCGGCCTCGGTCGCATCCACCACTTGCACCAATTTGCTGAAAACTTCCTACATATTTGGTTTTTCTTCAACTGCTGATTGTTGTATTGCCTCGGCCTTTTGCTTCACAGGTTGCCTCAGGTCCCTGAGAAGCTGCTTCGTTGACACTGAGTTTTCTTCAATTTACCGAAGTTTGGTTTCAAGTGCATCTACTTGGTCATACAATTTTGTTCTACTGACGGGATCTTTGGCTCCTCTGATCTGAAGGAAAACTTTCTGGAGTTGCTCTGAAATTGGTTTTGCTTTCATTGTCAGGGAATTTGAGTATTCATGTAACTGCTCCAGTAGGTTGTATGCTTCCTTGACCGTAGTTCTGAGGGTTTCCTTAGTGTCATGCATTTGTCTTTACTTCTTTACTATTTTATCAACATATACTATGGAGGGATCTGGCAATGTTGTCCTGGCTGCAAGTGCCTCCTTCAGTTATTTTTTTGCTCTGCTTATTGCAAGCACAAAGGAGAAGTCACCCTTTGTGCAATTACTTGAGACCTATGGCATAATAGGCTACTACAAACTATAAACCCTTATTTTATGCTCCCTTACTCCCACTCCCTATTTCTATGCTCTATTGTGGAACAAGATATAATATAAATGAATTATAACATGGCTCGATAGTGAACTAGGTGTCAGTTTGACTCCCTCAACTCTCAACTAGAGCTACGAATTTTACCCTTATAGAGTATTCTTCATAGGATTCACATGGCTAGCCCCTTTTCAAAGAGTAATGAAGGATGACATGACATCCTCCCAATTTATGGTGGATTATGGTGGTCAATCATGATAGGTAAACTTTTGGGAGGCGTAAATTTTTCATATGATATATGTTTTACATATTTCTTGCACCATCAGAAATATCTCTAAGTGTATAATAGTTTCACATGGTATAACACTCATGTAGGAATTTTTTCCCTCAAAAGATGTCATTTAAGACCTCAAAATGGCCTTGGATGGTTTCAAAACTCAATTCTCCAAAATAAATGTTGCCAATAAAACTACTCTTATAAGCTAATTGCTCTAATTTTCCCACTATGAAAGAATTAATATGGATGAAAAATTATATAGTGATCCAATATGTATCATCGTTGATAATGGAAATTAATTGGTGGGATCATGACTACCTAAATTATTTTTTTGTTTTTTTCATGGAGAAGCATAGAGGCCTACTTCTAATGATATATTTTGAGGTTAGTCGCGAGGGGAATTTATTTCTAATGTAATGTCAGATTCATAAATCATGGGAGATTATACTCTTGGAGAATTTTGAAAGGAAACATGCCAGAACTGCTTCGAATGATTGGATACTATGGCTTCAAAGAATTTAATTGAATGCAAAATAGTTTGGGAGCCACCATAGTATAACTAATGAAGAAAGAATTGCATGAGAAAATTTGCTGGTCTATGCAATATATTGCTAAAAAAAAAATCCAAGTGAAACTATCAATTCCCTTTAGGATTAATCCTTCATGAAAAACCAAGGGAGGATGTAATACGGGTGAGCCTTGGATCATTGTGTATTGTCAGAACTTCATTAACACATGATATGGGTATGGGAGTGACCCTTACATCGTGGTCTATCATTAGAACTCCTATAGTAGAAAATATAGTAGTGGGGAGGTTTTTAGTGCAATACAAAAATAGATCTTGGATGCGATGTATTTCATCCAAATTTTCTTTGGATATGATACATCGCACCACAAAGAAACTCTATGATGTATAGTTATACAATGGCTTATATCATATAACCCACCCTTCTTACTCTTCTTTAGAAATGAAAAATTACCATAGAACTTGGGACATGGCTACATATGTGTACAAACTAGGTTTTTACTCTAGCACATGTCACATACGCATAGTATCACAACTGGAAATGCAATAACAAAAGAAGAGAGAAAATCCTAGAAATTATTTGGGGGGCCACAACCTTGTGCCTTAAAATTGGAATCTCATGAAATTATAGTCATTGGAAATATTTTAACAATAATAACATAATTCCTTATAATTTACTTCTGAGTGATATTTAAGCGAAAGAAAAATATTAAGACCCCGCCTCTACAAGAATACCTTGGGGTTTGAGCATAGCTATTTGGTTTTGAATTTTTTTCCTTTAGGTTTTCTACAGGAAAATCATCATTGTTTATGGTGTTTAATTATTGTATGGATTTATTATTTTCTTGCTTCATCTGGTGAATTCTTTCTTGTGAACTCTGTGTATCCCATGTTCTAATCCTTACAATGGACGCCCTATTCTAGAATGGTGATATAAAAGCAAGGAAATACATGGTAGTATAAATATTCTTGTTTGCCATTGTTTCCATTCGTAGAATTTTCTAACATTCATACTTTCTAGAAATCAATTTTTCACCACATGCACTAGCTATTGGGTTCATTGGAGAAATTGTACACATTCTGGCCCCTACAATTTTCCTACCCCTTTTTCTATTTATATGAGGATTTCCCACCCTCTTATATCTCCCTAAAATCCTACCATTATTAATGGTGTTCTTTCATTTGCTTTTTTTTTCTCACCTTGTCTTATTCCATATGTCCTTCAAGGATCATATACCTTATCTCCTTGAGTGTAACAATATTTCAATGATAATATGCCGTATCCCCTTGGTTGTAACCATATTGCGTGCCCTGCAACTCCCTACCGAGTGTTTTTTACTTTTGTGCAAACTAGAGTATGTTTGAGTTATTCATTTCTATTAGTTTTTTTTCCTTTAGCCCTAACCAACATTGCCTTCAATTCATCAATCTTTGTGGTTTCTTGTTTGATCTCTCCCCTTTTGGACACAGTCTCCTCTCTTCCTGTGGATGATATTCTTACCAATATTTCATGTGTCTTGTGAAGTGTTGATTTTGTAACTCGTTGCTTTCGAAATGAGTATTTCTTAGGTTAGGATGATCCTTTATTTACCTTGGTCTTGTGTTATGTCTTATTGATTATCTAATTATCCATTTACCATCTTGATTTCCAATCCTTGAATTTTCAACTATGTATCCAATATGTTCATATAAGATATATTCATTTAAACTAGAGTGTCTATTCAAACTCTAATATTCCAAGTTATTGTAGCCATTTATAAGTTTTTTGAATTCTTAAGTTAGCCTTGTAATTGTTTTCTCATTTTCACTATGAACATAATTGTAACAGCATTGGTGAAATTTCCATGTAATAAAAGTTAATATAAAGGCAAAAATAATAACCATGGTTGATAGGACACTTATTCCAAGCTAAATGTTGGGAAAAAACATCCTAATGTGTGTTCATTTGGTTTATTATGGTTAAGGAAATTGGCAAAGGCAAAGGAAAAGGCTTTGGAAAGAAAAATTGGAATTTTGGCACATGGAAATTGGGAGAAAAGGGAGGTGAAAGGTCATAGGTTTCATGTGAGGAGGAAAATGAAGGAAAATAATGGGAAATTAAGAAAATAGAGGCCTCATCAATAAAAAGGATTTTGAGGATCAGTTGGTACCTTTTGTTAGTTCAATTTTGGAGCTCTCTCATTATTCTCTCTCTCTCTCTCACTCACTCTTGGACACTTAGATTTTTCTTGGAGAACTTTGGCATTGGCTCAAAAAAAGGAAAAAAAGGTAAGAGGAAGGAAGGAGCAAGTAAGGAAGATCAGGATCAAGTAGCTACAACAACATTCTTTGCGTATTGATTTTCATGTGTGATTTCCTTGCTAGATTTGGCATGCATGGTATTGTATGTAGTTATTTTCGTCATGGCATGGGTTTTGATAGGTGTGACAGTGTTTTCGGCCTAGCATTTCCATTTCCATATAGCCTTTATGTGACGTGTCCTCATGTTTTGGTTGATTTGGATTGCCGGATGGATTCGAAGCTTAGTGAGGTGGATCTATGAAAGGAAAAAACAAATGGCCTAGTGATCCTTGAACCAAACTATGAATTACTTTCGGCCTAATGACCCATGAACTGGACTATGGGTTACGTTAAATCCAGGATTTTGTGCCTCGGTGGGCCTAAGAATACTTACCAGTGAATGGCAGGATATACAATAAATCCAAGAGATCGATTACTATCTATAGGGCCTAGTAGTCCCAGGATGGGATGTACAGTGAAGCCCGGAGAGTGGGTCTCAGTGTATGGCCTAGTGATCCCTGGATCAGACTATGGATTACGGTAAATCCTAAGAGACTAGGAGGAAGTAAAATTCCTCACGGTGTAGGTGGAGAACTCTAATAAAATCCATGCCTTTTGGGTTCTTTTGTTTGTTTATGAGTCCAACATTCATGCTTGGAATATGGCATGGGGGTGATTGGCTAAAGAGATATTTGGCTCAGTCAATCTATGGTCGGGTAGAACATGGTAGTCCCATCCCTGGTTAGTTTTTATATTCATTAATGAGAAGTTAATTTACTTGGCATTTGATGTGTAAATGTATTGGTTTATATGTGGATCCTATGGATGATGTATCTTTGATATTTTTGTTGCTAATTTGCTAGTTATGAGCATGTATTATGTGTAGAAAATCCACATAGATTCAACTAATCTTATAATATGCTAAAAAAAATACTTTAATCTATTATGCAAATTTTGGAAACCAATTACAATCGCACAACCACATGAACAAGAAAGAGAAATAATTTCAGTCGCACGACACAAAGATTTATCTAGGGAAATCCTTAGCTAAAAACCTTTCTATTTGTATATTGCATTAAGTCAATAATATGAAACAATGCAATGGTTCTTGCAGGCTTAAGAGCTCCCTGTGCTATCTTTGATTGTCTCACACTGATCCCAACAAGTTTGGTCCAATATTTAACCAATTTCCTTCCTTTGGGTTGCTCAGCCTTTCTTACTCATTCCTGAGGGAATTGAGCCCCTATTAATTAGGAAATTTCAAAGAACTGATTAGGAAATTCATCCAAGGTGTAATCCTAACCTCATGCATGACCTGTAAAATTTTATAATTATAAAAATAATAGTATACTTCCCTTTAAATCCAATCTCAATTGGGTCTTCCTAACAACTGACATGCAAAAAATATTTAGAGTGAATTATCAGTTATCTGATTGATCACTGCATGTGAATTAAATCATATTTGATTCACTGGACCGCTCACTAGCTCATCCATCAGTTAGAACTACTAAAATTGATTTTAACTCAAATAATTAAGTTAAACAACTACAACTCAAAATAAATTGCAACTAGACCACCTAAAACTTAGATTGAACTCTACATGCCTCCAGTTTTACCCCAAAATCAAATTGACTGAGCTTAGCTAATTCTTCCCAACTCAGTTAAATCATACAAGCTATCATGTGATGTGGAATTACAATTTCCTTCTAATTTAATTAAGGGAAAATTAAATTAGAAGCCTCTTCTTGTTTCCAATTTCAACAATCCCTCTCAATAAGAAAGGGATTGTCTGTTATTCTGATCCTTCCTTTGTGGAACTCAAATTTTCCTCTTGAAAATGCCTTCATCAAGATGTCGACATTCTGCTCCTCCATGGGAATGTACTCTAATGGCATAATCCTCCTCCATACACAATCTTTGAGATGGGGATACCATATATCAATATGCTTGGACCTGTCATGAAAAAATGGATTTTTCGAGAGTTTGATGTAACTCTGGCTATCACAGTAAATCATCGTCGTATGCTTATGTCAACCAAACAAACCAAAAATTATCTTCCTCATATATATGGCCTCACATGTTTCCTAATTAGCCACCATGTACTCTACGTCTATTGAACTGAGTGAAACTAATCTGTGTTTCATGTTATACCGGGAAACCATTGTTGATCCAATGTTGAATATGCCCCCTTATGTGCTCTTCTTGTTGGATGGATTCCCTACCTAATCTGCATCTATGAAGCCTTGAAGCTTCACTACCTCTGTCCTCCTGTACTATAGCCCAAACTCTGTAGTGCCTCTGAGGTATCTCAACACATGCTTTCCTGCCTTCCAAAATATCTTGGTAGGCTTAACAATAGCTTGACTAAGTTGGTTAACCACATAGCATATGTTTGGTCGTGTGTTCACAAAATACATGATTGAACCCACTAGTTGCCTATAAATGGCAGCATCTACTACTTCCCCTGAAGTAGCATCCTCCTTCCTCCATTTTCCTGCTATAGGAGTCTCCATGGGTTTTTTTCACTCCATGTGGAACTTCTTCATAATATCGTTGGCATACTTTCCTTGAGATACAAATGTATCTCCATCTCTTTTTAAAATTTCCAATCCCAGGAAATATTCCAAGAGCCCCATGTCCTTCATATCAAATTCTATTGCAAGATCCTCTTTGCCGAGCTTGATGAGCTTCTCATCACCTGTTAGTATCAATGACATAAAGTACAATGATCAAAAGTTTACCTTCTACCACAATATGGTAAAGGTTTTCATCTGCTTCACTCTTGGTGAAGCCAAACCTGGTGATGTAGCTATCGATCCTGGTGTACCAAGCACGAGGTGCTTATTTCAGTCCATACATCACTCTCTTGAGTCTACACACATGAAACTCTCTGTCTAAGGTCTCAAAACATTCTAACTGCTCAATGTACACCTATTCCTCAATCATTTTGTTTTCAAAGGTTTTAATTACATCCATATAATGTATCTACAATCCCATCTATGTTGAAAGTGCAAGGTTGGATCTAATTTATGAGTACCTTGCGATTGGTGCAAAGGTCTCATCATAATCAATCCCCTCCACCTGATATAACCCTCTGGCCACAAATTTGGCCTTGTGTTTCTCCACACTCTTATCTATTTCGTGCTTCACCGTGTAGATACACCGGGATCCTACAGTTGACTTCCTCTATGGTGTCGAGACAACTTCCCATGCACTGTTTCTGATAATGGATTCATACTCCTTAACCATGCAATCAACCCAAACTAGTTGATGCATTTCTTTCTCAAAATAGGATGGCTCTATCTCTACACTCTCACCCATAAGAGACATGTAGCCAGTGTACTTCTCTAGGGACCTTCTCTGCCTGCGATGTGATGTGTGTGCTCCCACATTCTCTCTAACATCAAGCACCAACCTGTTCGACTCTCTGGTGAAATTCCTTCCATATTTGGATGGATCTGCATGAGTGGGTTCTTCCACTCTTTGTTACATTGCTTGTGACTTCTGCACATCTATAGTTTCTTCTTTTGGAGCCAAGAGCTCCTCAACTGCATGCAACTGAAGCTATGTTTCAAGGGAAATTTGCATGGCCTTCTCTTCATTGAATTTCACATATTTTTAGATCATTTCCATCCTATGTGCTGACAAGTACACTTGTTGGAGTAGCATCCCCTAGGTAAAGAAATTTTGGATAAATTTTGGTTAATTTTTCATTGTAATCGTTGTGCGCAGATATCGAAGGGCTTTGGAGCAGATCAAAGTCCCTTAATTATTATATTGGGTAAAAGGGAAAACCATGAGTCTCAAACAATGATTTGAGACCATGGTATGTGTGCATTTGAAAAGGCATAAATATGTAAGATTCGAGTGAAGAAATATATGATAGATGAATAGATCGATAGATGTGTATGCTTATGAATGTTTTGATCTAAGTTTTGGGTCTGTCTGGGTACAAAGGATCCTGTTGGTTGTGTGCGTGGAGACCTAGTTCTGAGATGTGTGCATGGACTCTGTTGCTATGAGCATAGAAGGGAAAGATTGTATTGATTGAATATATCTTAATAAAAAAGGAAATTTTGGCGAACTCAAACTTTATATGATTCTTGTAGTTACTATATTAGATTTTTTATGAGCATTATATGTTGCTTATTTTAGATCTAGATCTGTTCATTTGAATTCATATGTATTTCCATGATTGATAATTAAATTTGGTAAATTACATCTATGTATGAGTATTTTTTTGTTTAAGTGTTAGATTTGAAGTATAATAATATGCCCGTGTAAAGGTTTATTATGCAAAAATCTGTGAATACGCAAGGGATAAGCTTGTTTATCATTATCTAGGAACGCACAACTACTTTACATCTTGTATGCAATTAGATCTAGATATGTGAAGTTGTGCGCAAGGAAGTAGGCATTAGATTTGTTGGATCCACATCAAAATCTCCCTCACAGTGTGGAAACCTGGTTCCACCAACCCCCCCATACTACTTTAGGTCAGACTTTGGTCTGCACAAGCAGATCACCACCAAAAGGGCTAGTAGTTGGAGGGTTTTTTGGTTCCGCAATTACTCTGAACCTGGTTCAGGATCCCTCAAGCCAAAAAATGGTTCCGTTGCTGGGATCGGGATCATTTTGAGGGAGATTTGATGGTGTGGCACTCAACAAAGAATGAATTGGAAGATTGGCTTGAAAAGCAGGTGCGTGAATTTGCGATCCAAGAAAACATAAGCCTTAAATTTATTGTCGAAGAATGGGCACAAAGGTATATCTACACAGAGGTTCACAAAATTTTATTTTCTTCCTTTACAATCGAGTTGCAAGAGTGGTTGCCTCAGCTTGCTAACTTCCAAACCTGTGTAAAGGATGGCGTGATCACCAAGTGGACCCCAGATCTGGTACATTAATTGGATAAATCCAACAACAATATTACCTGCATGGTATATCAATGGATCGATAGTGTTCTAGGAGGATTTGTGACTGAATTCACTATTGATAAGTTTGTATCATATTCTGAAGTAGAAAGGAGATTTTTCAATGGCCCTAGAGGTAAGTTCCTACGCTCACTGAAATTGTGGATTAAAATTCTTTTGCATGAAAAGGGTACTCTATGCAGCCATATTGAGTGAATTTCCTGTAGAGGCCCGACTAGGCATAGTGGAAGAACTTACAGAATAGATCTAGAATTAGGTTTTTTTACATCCCTCTCAAAGGTAAATCTGACAGTGATGAGGAGTCTGAAACCAGTAGCTCTGGTGAATCTGCGCATTCAGAAGAGCAAGAATCACAAGATTAGACTATTCTTGGTTTTTTGGCCATACTTTGAATCCCATCCACTCCACTTCCAAACTCATCTCACTCTAACAAGCCATCCACTACACCTCCACCTCCACCACCAGAATCTGATATGGCTGCTTCCATGAAGTTACCTAATTTATGTGGTGTTGGGAACGAAGATGTGGACCAATTCTAGTTTTTTACAGACACTATATGGAAAACACAACAGATAAATAATGATAATGTTAAGAAAGCGCAGCTGGCTACTACATTTCAAGAACGCATGCTGGATTGGTACATAAGGTATGAAGCGATGAACCCTAATGAAAAAATTGATAATCTGAAGGCTACATTGAAGGAAAAATTCAAAAATTCGAAAGCATATGCTCAATGTGTGACTGAGTTAAAGGAAATCCACCAAGAAGTGAATGAACACGCATGGAAGGCGGATGAAGGGTTGAAGTGCACTATCAAAGATGGAGGATTTACTATTGATGATATGCAAAACAAATAATGGTTCATTTCCATGCTACTACCGCATTCGTGCAAGTCCTTAAATCAATAGAAAATTGTGACGCAGGCTGAAGCTGTGGGGATTTCAATGAAGTTAGAAGCCTCACTTGAACCAGCTACATAGGCTGGGGCTCAATAGATTCAAAACAAACTAGTTGCACTACACTTAGAGATACAAATCATGTGCCAAGAGAAGGGGAAGGACGTATGCGTACTTGTATGGTGTATATGTTGTAAAGTGGAAGGGTGTCATAAATATTAGTGTCTTGTATACAATGACTATCTATCAATCGGAGGACCAAGTCCGATTAAGAGTGAGGCAAGACCAAGTGGCACCCCCACATTATGGTGTGTGATTTTTCAAGAAACTGGTATGCACACGATAGATTTCTACCCTAGGATTAGTAAATATATCCTTGAGCTTAAGCAACCTTTCAGAAAATTTTGTCAATCGGTGGGACATGAGGAGTAGAACTGTCACAGCTTCACTTTGATGATTGATTGAGTTGGCTTATATAGGATGTATTTAGAAGGACGAGAACCAGGTTCACCTGCATATCCATCTGGACATGTGGGATTCTAAGGTAGAGGTCGAGGAAGGGGAGGAGGATTCAATTGAGGAAAGGGACAAATCATCTACTATAACTATGAAGACGTTGGTCATTATGTGTGTGATTGTCCAAACGCAACACAACAATTCTATAGGTATTGTAGAAAATTTTATCATGTTATTGAAGATTACCCTGTATTAATTACAATAATGCGGGAAAATAAACCCCAGACTCCCACTCAAAATATTCAAATGGTAAGGGATGAGTTGCACGAAGAAGAACTGAGTGTGAATACAACTGGTGAAGACAAAGGAAGAAAGTCTGATATTGATCTCTAGATCTGAAAGGCACCTGAGAAGAAGGAAGGATTCAACTCACAGAGGTAAAAGGAGATGTTTGAAAAAGTGAAGAATGATTTCGCGAAGATGGGTGCATTGATATCTAAATCATCAAGCAAGCCTATGGATGTGGTCAAAGGAGATGTAGAGTTAAATCGCTTCCTGCAGGCTTGTATTAAATTGTTGTGAAATAAGACGATAGCCGAGAACCTCCAAGAATTAATAGATAACTTCATAGAGAAGGAAAACCCCATGATAGAGTAGAATGTTGTCAATAATATTTAAAAGAATAAAAGAAGAACTGGACAAGAAATGCGCTTAGCTGCTCAGATCGGTGCATACGTAATGGATTAGGTTATCTTGGATTTGGGGTCTGATGCGAACTTCTTACCAAATAAGACTTGACAGTGAATCAAATAACCTAAGTTAGAGTGGTCCACTATTCAGTTGCGCATGGTGAATCACCAAAATATAATCCCATTAGGAATAATCTTGCAGGTAGTAGTGGATATTGAAGGAGTCTGGGTGCTCAGAGACTTTGAAGTTATCTGGATTGTTGATGATACCGACCCATATCCTACGTTGTTGGTTCTGGATTGGGCTATCAATATGGATTTCATCATTAACCTCAAGCTCAGAAGTATGGTGTTCGAAAGTAATGGAACTAGGGTTGTGGTCCCTCTGGACCCTACAGAAGGAGAAATATATATTGAGTCAGGGTGCGCAGATGATGACGTTGATCATATTTGTAAGTTAAATATGTGGGACGAAGGTTGGATCAACCCAACAATATATGGTCAGCTTAATTGAGAGAAGGATAGTTCATGCTTTTCAAATTCATAGGAGGAGATAGAAAATTGGCAAAACCGTTTGCACAAAGTATCTATGTTGCGCTGCAATCGGGTGATAAAATATCTACGGTGCATATCCTAAGAGGTATAAGATTTTCCTTATTATGATGGCATGAGTAATGTTAATATTTTTTAGAAGAACTTGAAATTTTTTTTATAGAAGCACAGAGGATCCATGCACTTGATATAGCTTTGTGCTCAACCCCAGCACACTGGTGGGAGACGTACAAAGGTAACTTGGATAACTAGGGAGAATGCACCTGCATGATGCGCCTACGATTTGAGCATCCGAATACTAGAATAGAAGAGACCTATTCCGGAAAAGGAAATCCACTCAAACATCTGGCTAGATGCATTGAAGAATGGGGCAAAGAGCCAAAGCCAGAATGGGTGCATATATTCATCCATAGATAGGGGAAGGTGCCTACAGACTGGCACCTCGAAACTGAGCTATGGTGAGGAACCACTGAATAGACTGCGCTAACAGAAATTTTCATCCTGACCTTAATTTTTTAAAGTGGGTTTGAATGCCTGGATGAGGCACTGCAGGATATTAAGGAAGTCATCTTTGACACCACAAATTCTTCAGTTGAGCGTGCTTTTCCAGCATGGGATGCACAGATGTGGGACATCGTGGACTATCTAATTTTTTCAAAGATAACGAAGAAGACCCAAGAAAAATTATTGTCCCTGAGTCTGAAGGACAGCGCGCATTTGTTGGGCCTAAAATTTAGTTATCTGATGTAACTAAGCCTCTAAATATTATGCAAGTCAATATTGGCTAAAAGGAACAACCAAAATTAGCAAAGATAGGGGACTATTGAGATGATGATACAGTGGGGAAGGTCACCAAGCTAGTAACGAAATACCAGGAGTTGCTTCCTACGAAATTTTCTGAATTAAAGGGGATTATAGGAGACCTCAGGGTAATGAAGATCACCTTGAAACCAGATGTGCAACTCGTGAAGCAGTGCCCGTATAATTTGAATCCCAAATACAAGCAGAAGGTCAAAGAGGATTTAGATAAAATGGTGGTTGCAGGGATCATTGAACTTGTAGAAGAGTCAGATTGGGTAAGCGCTATGGTGGTTCAAGATAAGAATACCAAGGGAGAGATAAGGATTTAGGTAGATCTACACAAATTGAATGATTCTTGTATGCATGACCCATTCCCAACTCCATTTTCTAATGCAATACTTGACAATGTGGGTGGGCAGGAGGCCTACTCATTCACTGATGGATTCTCTGGATACCATCAAATAAGGATCGTGCCAGAGGATAGAAGGAAAACAACCTTTGCGATAGAGCGGGGATCCTTTCAATACACAGTCATGCCATTCGGTCTAAAGAATGTGAAATCTATCTTCTTCCACGTAGTAGTGGTTGCATTCAAGGAATAAATCCACAAATTCTTAAAAGTATACGTTGATTACTAGACTATATTTGGATTATTAAAGAAGCATGTGTTGATTATGCGCCTGACACTGGATACTTATCGAAAGTATCAGATCTCACTCCACCTAAAGAAGTGTATGTTTTGTGTCCCTTTCGGGATCTTGCTCAGTCATATTGTTTGTCAGCAAGGATTTATGGTGGATCTAGTAAAGATTGTTGTGATTTTTAACCTGCAGGTTCCCGCAAATGTAAAACAATTGCGCTTAATTTTGGGGTACACCAGGGATTACAGGAAGTTTATTCAAGGTTATGCACTGATCACTACGCCAATGGAGAATTTTCTGAAGAAGGATGCTCATTTTCCTAGGACACTGACTACCAAAAGAGCTTTTAATTTCTTAAGGAGAAGATGGTCATTGCGCCCATATTGGTTTTTCCAGATTGGACAAAAGAATTCCATCTACACGTTGATGCATCTTGCATCGCATTAGGAGTTGCCTTAGTGAAACCTGGAGCGGGTTATATTGACCACCATTTTTCATTTGTGATTAGTAAATTGTCAAGTACGGAGTGCAACTACTCAAACACAGAAAGGGAAGGATTAGCTATGATCTACATGCTGCAGAAATTCCCACTATCTCTTAGGAGGTCATTTTAAGATGTTTACTGGCCACTCTACTTTGAAGTACTTGGTCAACAAGCATGTGTTGGGGGGGAAGATCTGCAGATGGTTGTTATTATTTCAGGAGTAGATTTTGAATTCATTGTGAAACCAGGGAGACTAATTGCTAGGACAGACCATCTGTCGCGCATTGAAAATGGAGAAGCGAGAACTAAATTGAAAGAAGGATTACCCCATGAGTAGCTATTTTCCATTAAGGTGGTAGATGACCACTTCATTGATATTATTCATTTCTTGACCACTGGAAGTATGCCCACGGAGTACACGGTGAAACAGAAGAAAGAGTTGGTCGCATGCGCAGTTGATTTTACCTTGATTGCTAGCTAGCTATACAAATGGGGGTGGATGAAATATTGAGGAGATATGTGATGGAATTTGAAAGATAGGATATATTAGCAGAAGCTCATGGTAAACTTGCAGGAGGTCATTATGCAGGGCAAGCAACCGTGCAAAAAATTTTACGGGTTGGTTTGTGGTGGCCAACCGTGCACAATGACACACACACATATTGTCGCGCTTATGACATATGTCAGCGGACAGGGAGACTGTCACATAGGGATGAAATTCCCCTGCACCCACAAATGATTTTGAAAGATTTTGAAAAATAGGACATTGACTTCGCCAGACCCATCAACCCTCCAAGAAAGAATAAAGAGAGACCCGATATATCGCAGGCTGTAATCTATAAAATACTCGCACAGAACAAGCTTGCACACTTAATTTTCAAAAATATCTTGACACAGTTTGGGTGTCCTAAGATCTTGATGAGTGACCAAGGAACCCACTTTGTGAATGAAACAATTCAAGCTTTGACCAAAGAATTCAAGATACACCATCAAAAGAGTACACTATATCACCCTCAGGAAAATGGTGCAGGGGAAGATTTTAATAAGATATTGGAGAACGTGCTCACTAATATTTGCAATGTTAACAAAAAGGATTGGGATGTGCACATACCTGCGGTTCTGTGGGCATAAAGCACCACATGCAAGAAGTTGACAAGGAAGACACCTTTCAGAGTGGTGTATGGTTAGGAAGTTATTATGCCAATGGAGTATACTGTCCCAAGTTTGCACATTGCAGTGATCACTAACATGGTTGAGTAGGATATTATGGAAGAACGATTGTCACAGTTGGTCGCGTTGGAAGAGGATCAATTCATTTCCCGTTTCCATCAACAGGTAAAAAAGGCGCGTGAAAAGGCTTGGCATGACAGGCACATTAGACAGAAGATTTTTAAGGAAGATGGTTTGGTTTTGTTATATGACAGCAAGTTTGAGCACCAACCAAGGAAGTTAAAAATGCATTGGCTTAGACCCTATGTGGTTAAGGAGATCATAGAGGGAGGTGTAGTCCAGTTGGCCTCTTTAGGAGGTGACAAAATTCTCGGTTATGTAAATGGAAGTCGGTTGAAAACATACAGGGATGTCCCTATCCATGCGTGTGCCAAATGACTATGTGGCCAGAGGAGTGTCTTAGCTCCCCAGATAGTTGTGAGAGGGTGCATGACTGTAAAACTATTTTTCGAGTGTTGGGGAAGTTGTTCTATGTGATAATTATGGCAGATGCACAGACAAGTGCGATAGTTGCACAGACACTGTGCTAGGAGGGTGACCAAGTCACAGAGGTGAAAAAAACTAGCGGTTCGAACAATAAATCTGGATAAGATAGCTTTATTACCATCTGGAGGAGTGGCTAAACTACATTTAATGAGGATATTATGCCAGATTTGGAGTCATTTTAGCATTTATGGGGCCACATTAATGAACATCAGATCGTTTAGGTCGCCCCAATGCTATAAATATAACAGGAATGGTTGCATTAGCTCCCTTTACATTCCAAATTATTTGTGCTCCTTTCTATCTATGATTTTTCTAAAGCTTATGTTTGGAATCAAAGCATTTTTCTACAAATATCTATGAAACTGAGGGTTAGGGTACTTGATTCTGCCAAGTGTGACTACTATTGAACCTACTCCCTCTGCAACAACGGCTACTGAGACACTTGAGCAGGCCACTAAGACCCCTACGCCAGTCGCTGAAACCCCTGCACCTGCACCCCAACCACATAAATCTAAGAAGTGATAATCTTCAGGGTCCCAAAATTCATCGCGCCAAAAGATCCTGAAACCTTAGTCGACCACTCTCGAGTGCCAAAGAATACCTATGACCGACATGTCTGAAACAATTATGGAGGAAGATGAGGTCATGGAGGTAGATATGTTCTCACTATTGCCCAAGAATATGGCACCACACAAAGCTTCTGTGAAGTTCCCTAAGGACTTGGACAAGATTCAATCACACATCAACTCCTCACTGGTCCCTGAAGATGGGTCATTCGAGGGGGAGATGTTTGTGAAGGTCCCCCTAGTGAAGATGGAAGATTGGGACATGGTCGACTAGGAGAATTTCCTTGAGCTTGCACCCTCAATATACTTGGAGTCAGTCCCCTATGACAAGGGTGTGATCAAGGTTGAGCCAAAGCCCTTGGCATTGGGTTTGCAGAAGTCAGGGTTTTTGAATTTACTAAACGTCCCACACTTTGGACGCAATGCAGTTAATGATATTTGTGTACGACAGTTGCTCACCTTGTCACATGACAACTATTTGTGGCTTGGATAGTGCACTCCTATTGATCCCGATATGATACATCATATCACCAACCTACCCAGTCAGGGGCCGAACCCTATGGCAAACTTTGGAGGGAAAGGCCAAGAGAATAAAGTTGTATACAAAGTCAACAAATATTATAAGGTATCGCACAACACTTGAGGATTCCTTTTCGTTGAAATCAATGACCCCGCAGTATAATTTGGCATAATAATCTTCGCCTTCAAGATGATGAGGAAGTGTCGGCCAAATGTTGTCTCAGCCCACATAATTTCTTTAGTTGGGCAATGTGAGAAGGGAGTACAATATAATTAGGCTCGCTACCTATGCACAAAGTTCTTGGAAAATGCGCATGAGGCATAGGAGGAGGGGAAACATTTCTACTATGGTTGGTTACTACTTTTGATTGTGCTCATTGGTTGGAAGATGCTAGCTGAGGCCCAATTCCTAGATATCAAGTCATATCTGTTGGAATCCACGCACTATGCAAGAGTGTGGAACTGCAAGGTTCCTTCCCGAATCACAGAGAACAAAACTTTATGGCTATTTTTTTATTCAGAGGTATTTTAGGTAGTGCAGTAAAAGTCGAGCTTATCGGCAACATTGTACGAGCTATACAAATAGATTATGGATGTTAAAGGCACTTTCCATAATATTCACATGCGTGCAAAAGGGGATGTTGGGGGTGTTTGGTATGAGCTACCTTACATGGTCATGGAGGATGATCTGGCGTGTGTGACAAATAATTGTCCCGCCTTATGGTTAGATGTGTGACACACTCATGTGGCATCCTCTTCAGTACCTGCCAAAACTCCAGCAAATTTGTGCACGTCGAAGGATAAGGATCAGCAAAAGGATAAGGGTAAGGAGGCGCAAAAAGATCCATAGGAGAAGGATATAGAGACAGATCCATAGCCAACCGAGACAAGTGAAACTATTGACCTAGAGAAGGATATAGAGGATAAATATGGTGACGGTGTCGGGGCACCTGTGACACAGATAGGGTCGACCAGAGGGACTAAGAGAGGATCTCAGGCCTCCTTGAGCTTGCAGAAAAAGAAGAAAGGATCCAAGCAGACAACTACTGATGCCTTGACCCTCACATAAGATGACCTAAATGAGATTGAAAAAACGGTCAATAATGCAACTGAGGACCTTTGGAATGATGTGGAAACTCAGTACAAATCAGTTATCGTAGATGTATAGTTGGATCTTCATGAGCTGAAGGTGCAAGTGAGCGTGATTTAATAAAGGATGAAGAAAGTGAGCCTATAGCCAACAAGCATCATACAAGCGAGTGTGAATCCAACAAGCATCGTAAAAGCAAGCACGCAACCCATCAACACTGTGCTGCCATTACCCATAAACAGTTGGGTGTTTTAGATTCTAGGACCTGCAGTTACCATTATGTGTGGACCATGGTATGTGTGCATTTGAAAATATATAAATATGTAAGAGTCGAGTGAAGAAATATATGATAGAGGAATAAATCGATAGATGCTTATGCTTATGAATGTTTTGATCTAAGTTTTGGGTCGGTCTAGGTAGAAAGGCTCTTGCTGGATGTGTGCGCGGAGACCTATTCCTAAGTTGTGTGCATAGACTCTACTACTGTGTGCGCAGAAGGGAAATATTGTATTGACTGAAGATCACTTAATAAAGAAGTAAATTTTGGTGAACTTGGACTTTATATGATTATTGTAGTTATAGCCTTAGATTTTTAATGAGAATTATATGTTGCTTATTTTAGATCTGGATATATTCTATTGAATGCATATGTATTTCCATGATTGATAAGTAAAGTTGGTAAATTACATCTATGCGTGAGTATTGTTCTATTTAAGTGTTAGATCTGAAGTATAATAATCTTCCTGCATAAGGGTTTATTCTGTAGCAATCTGTAAATGTGCAAGGAATTATGTTTATCACTATCTAGGTGCGCACAACTACTTTACTATTTGTCTACAATTAGATCTGGATCTGTGAAGTTGTGCGCAAGGTAGTAGGCATTAGATATGTTGGATCCACATGAAAATCTCCCTCAGAGTGCGGAAAACTGGTTCCAACACCCCCCCATACTGCTTCAGGTGAGACTTTGGTATGTGCAAGAAGATCACTGCCAAAAGGGCCAGTAGTTGGAGGGTTTCTTGGTTGCGCAATTACTCAGAACCTAGGTCAGGACACCTCAAGCCAAAAACACCCGATAGTTGTGAGGTGCATTGGTGTAACCCACAATTATTCCCAACTCATATATTGTCTCTTTCGTTACATGGCAATAAACTAATGAACCAAAAAATTTAAAATGCACCACATCTAGGCTCTTACCTGAAAAATATTCCTCTGGTGTACTCATCCCAAGCATCCGATGAGTACTTCTATTCTGCATAAATATTTTTTTGTTGCATGCTTCATCCCACAGATGCAATGGTAGGCCCTGATCATGCAACATCACTCATGTTTCTTGCATAATAGTTATGTTCTTCCTTTCTGCAACACCATTCTAGTGTGGGTTATGAGGTGCTATTAATTCCTATCGAATTTCTTCTAAAGCACATAAGTTCTTGAATTCATTCAAGACATAGTCTCCACCATTATCTCTTATGAGAGCCTTCAACTTCTTCCCTATATCTTTCTCAACAAGTTCTTTGAACTCACAAAACTTTGAGAACATTTGATCTTTCTTCTACATGAATAAAATCCAAAACTTGTGTGATAAATCATCTACAAAAATCACATAATACCTATGTTTTTTTGTGGAGGCTATTGAGAATGGTCCACACCTATCTGAGTGAACTCTCTCAAGAATCACCTTTGCTCGTCTTTCCTTATCGTGAAAGGTGGCTTTGGTGTACTTCCCCAATGTACACCCTTTGAATGTATATTTCTTCTCAGGTGCACCCTTGGGAAGTCCTATATAAATTTGTTGCATGATCTTAAAAGTGCCATGGTGTAGATGGCCCAATATTATATGCCATAACTCTCCAATGTCTCGGCTCTGAACCTTCTTTTATTTCATTCTTGTTAGAGTCAGTTTATCTATGATCCGAAATAGCTCTTTTGAGAGTTCCTCATTAGGTCATTAGTCAAAATGTTTTTCTTTTTTAGTTAGTTTTCAACAATAATTTTGGTCATTGAAGAAGTATTATCTTGATATGTTGCTCCTTCACATCATCTCATCACCATTTAGAGGTCTAAAGTCAGGTTTTTCATCTCATATAGGTCAATTCTAGGTTTTTAACTGCTTATGGAAAAAATTTACATTACGATTATCAAATAAAGTAGTTTGTCTTCCATTCTATTCACAAATTCTAGTTAAAGGAGAAAGTTTTTTTTACAATTCGAATAAAACTCTGCATGCCACAGAAATCTCATCATCTGTTGTTGTTTCATGAAGAAAGATTCGCATGACCATATGATTCATCCTACCCATAATCCTCCATTACCCATATGACATGTTATATATCACTACCCTGTCACTTATCCAAATCATATCACATTTATTATCCCTCCTACCCCACCATTCATTAACCATCATCGTATGTTAATTATCTCTCATCTCACCATTCATCTACCGCACCACAATTTAATCCAACAACCCGCACACGAATTACCCCCCCCCCCATCATTTGAAACTTAACGTCAGGGAGGGGGGGTCTGAAATGGGTGGTTTACTATTCCAAACCCACCGCTACGTGGAAATCCCGCATGATTTCGCACCCCCCCCCCCCCCCCTTCATCAAAACACTTACCGCCCATGGACCCCTTCGAAATTTTGCTTATCTGTTGGATGAAAACCACCTAATCCACCCACTATTTGTGTCATGCCACATGGACTATGCCACTGTCCAATAAAATAAATTCACATGCTCATATAACTGTTAGCAAAATAAATTCAATGTTGATTGTTAAAGCTAATGTACCCACACCTCTTTCAATAGGAATTAATCTAGAATGTTTATAAATTCATTTTAAAAAACGTGTTTAAAACTTCATTTTGATTCACTCTACTCTGCATAAGATAATTACAAATTCACAGTGATCGCCAGAACTCCAGAAACCATAATCTGACCATTGTTTGAAGTATTCTTTGCATCTGTCGACATTTTTCCAATTTGCAGAGGCTTCTCTCAATCTCGGCCTCTGTGTTTCCATCAGAATATTTTCCTCCAACATTCAAACAGAGCCAGTCAAGCCTCCAAATAAAAAAGGACCGAAAGAACCGGTAAGTCTTCTACTTCATCCTCAAATTGACTTCCATCATATACCATTAGCAGACAGATATTATAAGATTCATGAAACCCTCTGTGAGCTTGAATTGTTTGAAATATATTGTTGGTTAGAAGATAAATTTCTTGATAAATCTGATGATATAGGGTTGTGGGATTCAAAATTGCCTCATTATATCTTTCCTCACACCCACAGTGCCCCGGAATTTTTCAGAAAATGCCAAGCCTGGTATGTACCCAACCAAAGAGCTATTATCGCTCCTACAAGAGAGATTTTAGTAACCATAACTACCCAAAAAATAGAAAAAATGATGCAAGCCCCCATCATAGAGAATGCCACTCCATTTTCTCAAGAAGCATTGATTGAAATATATCAAAAATTGGATTTTGAAAAAAGGGTTAAAACCTTTGAGCTGTTTATGACTGAAAATGCCCCATTACCCAAGAAGAATCCTTCATTTCCATCATCCATTTTCCCTGAAAGATCCAAACAAATCATCACATTTATTTCTTACCTTCTTGGTTACTACTCAGACCAATGGGTAGGTGAAGACATCATAGGATTCATGTCCATTTTCCCCACAGATTCCAAACCCTCCATCATATTTAATTTCAGTCAATTCATTGAAGATTCCATTCATGAGCAGTTTGTTAAATTCCCAACTTAAGAGGTATTCAAATATGCCTCTGTGTTAGTTTATCTATTTTTATATTCTTGGGGAGACAAATTCAAGTTTTCATTACGGAAACTAGATGAGGAGGGAAATCAAAAATCAGTTATTTTCTAGACTACATCAGTGATGAAGGAAACAAAGGAATATTCATATAAGCAGTTTGTAGAATTATTTCTACATCCAGCACTCAGTTTACTAGACGGCATTACAAAGCCTAGGATCAGTGAAGAAATCATAAAAGTGTTGCAAACATTAAATCAAGCCAGAACAGGAGATTGGTATCTATATCAGAATTACACAGAACTCAGAGTCTATGGCTGTGAGTTTCCCCCTTACAAATTTCCAAAATTCCTCCCAATGAGGATTTTTTCATTATAATACATCAGACACATGCTTAATGCTGATGAAGTACATTTTGTGTCTGCTAAAAAGAAGTCACAATTCAAAATCAAAACACATATAGGACCTTTTATTTGTAATAGCAGGACATCAGGGGAGGAAGCAGAAAAATTACTAAAAGAGATGTAATTCAGCCTCAGTTTCACATGGTCATATGATCCAGTTGGTTTTATTTCGAAACTAAGGTAGAGAAAAAATATACACCTTATTTTCATACACACAGACCAAAAATTGAGAGATATATGAATCAACTTGAATGGACTGAGGGCTCTTTACAAGAAGTTGAAGAACAAATAGTGTCTACATCATCATCACAGACTCTTGTTGCATAGGAGAGAGTAGGAAAAATGATCAGAGAATATCAATCATCTCCAATGACTAACCCATCCAGCAAAGAATTCAAAATCCATTATAGAAATAAGACAAAGCTCAATCCAAAATTCAATCTTAGAAAGGATTCAAAGCAAGAGGTTGTTATTATTACCAAAGAGACACCTTCTTCCACACAGGCAGGTGGTCAAATTACTTCTACTTCTACTACTCCAACAGTTTCTCAAGATCAGCATCAAGTCATTCAACCTAGAACAGTTATTACACAGGAAAAGGAGAAGACTATCTTTGATACCTTTAAGGAGATAAAATTGAGGAATTAAATTTTGAAGACCAACACATACAATCAATTTTGGAAGCAAAATCCTAGCTCTCAGAGTAGGTTTCTCTCATATTTTGATTCAGAGAAAGGAAAAATGTTGTTTACTTTTCTTCAAGCACAAATTCCACAGGCAAAGTCAGTAGCAGATTACAAAAATACTGCATTTGAATTTGATATTAAGTACATACATATAATAGATCAAATGGAGTTACATAAAAAAATTGGTGAGACGATTTCATCCACTCTCACTAATACTGCTATGAGTTTGTCAAAATTACAGGTTTCTTTGGCTAATTTCCAATCATAGCTGAAAATAGAGAAAGTTTCTTCATTTTCTAAAGATACAAGAATCAAAAATTTGGAAGACCTAGTGATCAAAGTTGGATATGATCCTTCCAATTTCAATGCAGCAGAAGAGATCATCAAAAACAAAAATTTTGACATAGTATCATTAAGGAAGCAATCAAAAATTCCAGCCACAGAAGATCCTCTTGCAAAAGACATTGAAGAGACTAAATCCCAGAAAGCAAAAATGATGAAGTTGATTATGGAACAAAATGCCCAAATAAAACAGATGGAATCAGTTTTGGAGAAAATGATAAAAGAGAAGGAACAAATAGCAAAAACATATAAATTTCCTTTAGAAGCAGTGCCTCTTGCAGCTATTCCTATATCCAAAACTTCTACAACAAGTACTGCATATGGAGCTGAGTAGCTCACTAAAGTAATACAGAATATGTCAATTTAGGAAGAAGAGAAAAAAAAACTACAAGACCAAATACAATTGCTATAATATTAGAAGTCCAAAGATGAAAGTTCACATGTAGATGAAGCATATAGAGCTAAAAAGATAATTGAGAGGTTGCAAAAAGAACAAAAGGAATCAACCATTGGAAACACTTTGGGCCAAGTAAAATAAATAATTTGGGAAGATATCATGGAATCTATTAATCAAATTTGGCCAAGTATACAAATTATATTTGAAAAAAGGAATTGATACAAAAATCAAATGAGGCCATTGTAACAATAAAACACAGCTTAGAGACAAGCCTGCTATAGAAAACAACATTATCAAATTTCTGAACTCAAAGAACAGGTATGAGTTGGATGATTTGGGCATAGATGATATAACATAAACAATCATGGAAGTAAAGAAGGTTCTCACAAAGAATAATTTAATTCTTCAGCTTGAGGAGAAGTGTCATAGTCTGGAAATCACAGTGAAGATATTTTTCAGTAGAATAGAGCCTCTGACACAGAAGGGATTGCCTTCTCTGTTTGTAATTAATGAAAAATTGATTACCAAAGATGATTATTGGAGAAGACTTAAAGAAATTGCCAGAGATACTGCCAAATTTTCAAACATCAAAGGCACAATGACAGGAAGGGCACTGTTGGGAACACTGATCAATGATATTTTTATTCAGTATGAGATAAAACATGTTTTCATGGTGAGGCCCAAATCGCTGGGAAAAAAATATGTGAATTTCAAGAGTAAATGGAAAAAGAGAAAAGTCAACTTCTGCTAGATCATCAATCAGCTGACAGACAACGCAATCCACAATTCTCTCCTTTCAGCAACCATTTTTTGTTAGAGCAGCACCAACACATCCGAATATACTTTATTTCCATTTTCAAATTAGATTCTAATTTGGAAAATAAAATGCTATCTGTTATGATAGAATTTATGTAATTTGTTGTAAAACAATTTTTCTATAAATACTTCATTGTATGAAGTATTCTTGGTTGGATAATTTGAGTTTTGAGAACTTTGTGTATTATTGTGAAGCTTTTGAACACTTTCTAATGAAATCAAAGAAGTTGCAGCAGATATTGTGAGATTCATGTGGTATTTATTTTGAGCGTTGTGTTTTCCTCTATGTTATTTCACTTTCATTCCAGCTTCTATAATGAAAATTTTACTAGTTTATAAACGGAAATCAATAATATGCTTTGTTTATTAGGATTTTCACCAATGTGTATTTATTCTGAAGAATGAATTCATTTTATATGCTCATTCAGACTCGTACCTTTTCTATCATCATATACACAACGACAACTTAATTGTGCTCAATAAATCTAACTACATTGCCTTATTTTATTCTCTGCAATTTAGTCTTTGAAATCAGCTTTAGTTTCACTGATCATTATTTTTATCCAGCAAAAAAATTATAAATCAAATTTCAAACCTATTAACTTGTATCTAGCCTAAAATATAGTACTCATCCTTAAAATTGAATATTTTAAAAAAGTGACATAGAGAGAGCCCTCTTTGGATAGGCAGGGCTAGCTACCTAGCTAAAAGTTGGTTTGTGGTTACGTCTCTTCAATCCTATTTTCAGACTAGGAATTTGGGGAGAGTGATAATAATTCTCAAGGCACTAGAGTCTTCTACATCCAATTTGTAGAGGTTCTTTACTTGAACCCAAATCTTCTTCACCTATCTCGTGGCTTTGTGATGAAGGAACACCTTTCCTTTTCTAAATATCACATCATAGCCATGGTCTTCCAATATAACAATTGAAACTAGATTCTTCTTTAAACCAGGAAAATACATGAGATCTTTTATTGTGAGAGGAGTATTAGAGTCGCTCTGAAAGGTAATTGTACCTATGTTGGTTTCGTTATAGCTCTTGTCATCTCCCATCTCGTTGTGCATATAGAGAGCCTTCTCCTCCAAGTTGTTGAAGAGTTCTTTGTTGTCAGTCATATGGAATGAATCTCCACTTTCTAAGTACCAAATCGAACCCATCATCAATGAAACCATGCATGCGATGAGGGTGAAATACAAATTGAACTGTGAAGTCTGTTCTTCACCTGTCGCTCCTCTTGAGATATTCTTGTCGATATTCATGTGCGAACATTATGTAGCATATTTTCCAAGCTCATGAAAATGAAAACAATTTATCTTTGGCAAGTCTCTCTTCTTGCATGACAGACCAGAATTTGATTTGGAATGGGATGCCTTCCCTTTCCCTTTCTTTGCCTTTCTAGCCAAGGCACATTTCTCCTCATTATCAGTCTTTGATGAGGATACATCTTTGATGTTCTACCAAATCTCTTCTTATACCAAGTCAGACCACAATTTCTCCCACTCCAGTGGCTTCTCCCTCCCATTCACTGAATCCTGTTAGTTGTGCCAAATCTTGGGAAGGCCTAGAAGTGTTAGGCTCACCAAATATCCTGTGCAATTGTCACACCAACACTTCCAATATAATCTCGACATTGAGTGAACTTAGTCAAGTATTTTGGTATCGTGTCTCCCGTCTCCATCTTGATCTTTCTAAGTTTTTCCTTCAGCGAAAATTTCTTGTGTTCGCTGCTATTATGAAACATATATGTCAAGGCCTTCCACATAGCATATGTGGTTTCCTGTCCATGTATTTTTGACACAATATGATCTCGAACTCCTTCAAACATAATCCTTCTCGCCTTTGATACATTCTTCTTCCATGCATCAATATTTTGAGCATCTGTTGTTGTGGGCCAAGGAATATCACTATCTATGAATTCCTTCAATCCGTTGTCCTCCAAAAATACCTCCATCCTTTCCTTCCAAGCTATGTAATTCGACCTACCCTCAAGGGAATATTCGAGTCTCAATCTACAAAAAGGCATCATGATCTGCTACTGGTCCTAAAGAATAAATCTTCAAATTCGATTCACCTATTCAAAACAAACTCGTATTATTCCCCTCTATAGTGATTCTTGATCTAATACCATGTAGAAAATCCACATAAATTCAACTAGTCTTGTAATATGCTAGAAAAAAATAATTGAATCTATTATACAAATTATGGAAACCAATTATGATCGCACAATCACTTGAACAAGAAAGAGAAAGAATTTCAATCACATAACACAAATATGTATCTAGGGAAAGCGTTAGTTAAAAACCCTGGTATCTGTTTATTTCATTAAGTCAAGAATATTAAACAATAAAATGCTTATATCAGGCTTGAGAGCTCTCTACACTATCTCTGACTGTCTCACACTGATCCCAGCAAGTTTGGTCCAATAGTTAACCAATTTAATGCCTCTAGGTTGCTTAGCCTTGCTTATTCATTCTTGAGAGAATTGAGCCCTTATTAATTATGAAATTCCCAAGAATTGATTGTGTAATTCATCCAAGGCATCCTGCTGACCTCATGCATGACCTATACAATTTTCTAATCATACAACTGATAGTATACTTACCTTTAACTCCATTGTCAACTAGGTCTTCTTTAGAACTGAAATTTAACAACTATTTAGAGTGAATTATCATTTATCTTATTGATCACTGCATGTGACTTAAATCATATTTAATTCATTGGACCTCTCACTAGCACAACCATCAGTTAGAACTAGTTAAACTAATTTTAACTCAAATAATTAATTTAAACAATTATAACTAAAAATAAACTGCAACTGGACCCACTAAAACTTAGAGTGAACTCTACATGCCTTCATTTTGACCCCCAACTTGAATTTATTGAGCTAAATAAGTATTCCCAACTCAGTTAAATTTTACAATTTGTCATGTGATGTGGAACTACAATTTCATTCTAATTTAATTAAGGAAAAAATAAATTAGAAGCCTCTTCTTATTGACAATTTCAACACTCCCTCTCAACAATAAAGATATTTTCTTCTACCTCGATCCTGCCTCTGTGGAACTCAAATTTTCCTCTTCATAGTGCCTTCTTCAAGATGTCTAGATCTTGCTCCTCCGTGGAATGTACTCTAATGACATAATCGTCCTCTGTACACAATATCTGAGATGGTGATATCGGGTATTAATATGCTTGGACGTGTCATGAAAAAATGAACTAACTGAACGTTTGATGCAACTCTGGTTGTCATAATGAATGACCATCGGATCCATTTGTCGACTAAACAAACCAAAAAGTATCTTCCTCATCCAGATGGCCTCACATGTTGCCTAACTAGCTGCCATGTACTCTTCCTCTGCTAAACTGAGTGAAATTGATCTATGTTTCATGTTGTACAAGGAAACTGTTGTTGATCCAATGTCGAAGATGCCCCCTAATGTTCTCTTCTTGTCAGGTGGACTCCCTACCCAATCTACATCTATAAGCCTTGAATCTTCACTCCCTCTGTCTGCCTGTACCATAGCCCAAACTCTATAGTTCCTCTGAGGTATCTCAACACATGCTTGCCTACCTTCCAAAAGAGCTTGGTAGGCATAACCATAGCTTGACTAAGTTGGTTAACTGCATAGCATATTTCTCGTCATGTCTTTTTCAAATACATGAGTGAACCCACCAGCTTCCTGTAGATGGTATCATCTACTACTTCGCCTGAAGTAGCATCCTCCTTCCTCCAATTTCCTTCTAGAGGAGTCTCCATGGGTTTGTTGCACTCCATGTTGAAATTATTCATAATCTCATTGGCATACTTGCCCTGAGATACAAATAGATCCCCATCTCTTTGTAAATTTCTAATCCTAGGAAATAATGCAAGAGTCCCATGTCCTTCATCTCAAATTCTCTTACAAAATCCTCTTTGCAAGACTTGATGAGCTTCTCGTCACTTGTTAGTATAAAATCATCGACATAAAGTACAATCATCAAAATTTTTCCTTTTACCACAATATGGTAAAGTTTCATATCTACTTCACTCTTCGTGAAGCCCAACCCGGTGAAGTAGTTTTCGATCCTAGTATACCAAGCACGAGGTGCTTGTTTCAGTGCATACATCACTCTCTTCAATATGCACACATGTGACACTTCGTTGAATGTCTGAAAGTCTTTTGGTTGTTTAATACACACCTCTTCCTCAATCACTCCATTGAGGAAGGTTGTCTTTAAATTCATCTGATGTATTTTCCATCCCATCTGTGTTGAAAGTGCAAGGATGGATATGATTGATGTTTATCTTGTGACTGGTGCAAAGGTATCATCATAATCAATCCCCTCCACTTGAGAGAACCCTCTAGCCACAAATCTATCCTTGTGTTTCTCAACACTCCCATATTTTGCATACTTCACCTTTTAAATCCATCGAGATACTACAACTGACTTCACCTTTTGTCTTGGGACAACTTCCCATGCACTGCTTATGATAATGTAGTCATACTCATCAACCATGCCACAAACCCAAACTATTTGTTTCACTACTTCCTCCAAAGAGGATCACTCTATCTCTACACTCTCGCTCATAAGCCATGTAGCCAGTGTACCGCTATGGGGACCTTCTCTGCCTGCGCTGTGATGTGGGTGCTCCCACATTTTCTCTAGCATGAAGCACCAAACTTTCAGCCTCTCTAGTGTGCTTCCTTCCAAATTTGGATGGCTCTGCATGAGTGGGTGCTTCCACTCTTTTTTCCTATACTTTTGGTTGCTCCACATCTATAGGTTCTTATTTTGGAGCCAAGAGCTCCTCAATTGCATGAAATTGAAGCTCCCTCTCAAGGGAAATTCACATGGCCTTCTCTTCATCTAATTTCACATCTCTTCTGACCACTGTCATCCTGTGTGTTGGAAAGTACACCTGATAGTTGTGAGGTGTATCAGTGTACCCAAAAAATATTCCCACCTCATATGTTGGCTTTAAAGTGCTTCTTTTCATCTTTGGTTACATGGCAATAAACTGATGAACCAAAAATTTTAAAATGTGCCACATCTGTTCTCTTACCTGAAAAATATTCCTGTGGTGTACTCATCCTAATTATTCAATGAGGACTTATGTTCTGCAAAAATATTGTTGTGTTGTATGCTTCAGCCCACATATGCAACAATAGGCCCTGATCATGCAACATCACACGTGTTTCTCCCATAATAGTTATGTTCTTCCTTTCTACAACCCCCTTCTACTATGGGTTATGAGGTTCTATCAATTCCCATCGAATTCCTTCTAAAGAATATAATTTCTTGAATTCATTCCAGACATATTCTCCACCATTGTCACTTTTGAGAGCCTTCAGCTTCATCCCTGTATATTTCTTGACAAGTAATTTTAACTTCAAAAAAAAAATAGAATGTTTGATATTTCTTCTGCATGAAGAAAATCCAACACTTGTTTCAAAAACCATCTAAAAAATCACATAATAATTTTGTTTTGTTGTGGAGTCTATCAAGAACGGTCCACACACATCTGAGTGAAATCTCTCAAGGATCGCCTTTGCTCAACTTTCCTTATTGTGAAAGGTGGATTTCGTGTACTTCCCCAATGTACACCCTTTGCATGTATCTTGTTGTTGAAGTGTACCCTTGGGAAGTCTTGTAGAAATCTTTTGCATGATCTTAAAAGAACCATGGTGTAGATGGCCCAATATTCTATGCCATAACTCACCGATGTCTCAGACTTTCCCCTTCTTTGCTTTCATCCTAAAGGAAGCAGATTATTCTACATCCAAATTGTATAGGTTCTTTACATGAACTTGTTGTACGGTATAATAACCCTCCCCATTTCATAATTTTAGAATAAATTTTACTTTAGAAATAGGTCCCCTTTCCTTTTAGATAGAAATAAAAGACTTTGAAGAAATCCGATTATTTTAAATTAAACAATAAAAATATTCATTGTTTAAAATTCATACATCACATATCGCATACCACAAATGCATGTGACCTTGAATATTTCCGATTCGATTAAACTTAAGTCTTATATCACATCGGCACAAAGAATAGAAGTATTCATGTTAAAAAGTCTGATGTGATCGCAATCGCAAATCGGTAAAGTCTTATGGTTTCACATTTGTTTTGAAAAACTCCGATGTGATAGAACTTATCGCAAATCGCATTTTGAAAAGGATACCCTTCATTCGGTCTATTTCATAAACGCCGATGCGATGCGATTCATCGGAATCACATTTCGGAGGAACAACATCACGTCTACTTATTCTGTAAAACTCCGATACGATGGACACCACCATCATCGCAATCGAAAATCGGCAAAAATCATGTACAACTTAATTCCTTTGGAAATGTCCGATGCGATATACTATCAATGCAATCACAAATCGGCGGAAAATATGAGATTTCATTTGATTCCCTTTCAAAACCTCCGATGTGATGGATATTTAGTCTTTGTTTATCGTTGTTTGCACCATGCATATATTATTTATTAATCACAATCGGAAAATTCAAAAGGAAAGTTTTACGTTAACATTTCAATATCGCCGATCTCCGATTGTACGATCATCATTAATTATAAAATCAAACAAATTATGGTGATCGATTCCAATATGAATGCATGAATGTGACTCTCATGGAGGGCATTTAAGTTTAATACGAGATTAACCAATTAGATATCATTGATAAAATCTTTTCACACAGTTGTTCTTTTAACTTCGTTTCTTCTCACGTCTGAAAGGTTTTTCTCATTTGCAGAGCCATAGAACATCCAACCCTCTTGTTCTCTAAGCGAGTGAAATGATACCAGACAAGAAAATGTCTAAGAAATTTAAGAAAGTAAGAACTGCTACTGCTGCAAAGACTACTGCTACTGCCACAGTGCCAAAAGAAAAACCAACAAAAATCAAGCTGGTTACAGATACGACATGCGAGGGTCTCAGGAAGCTTTCCTGGGAAGAAGTGTATAACTTTATTGAAGCAGAAAAACCCACTGTTACAGAGGTAAAGGTGACAGTACCAGATGAAGAAGACTCAGATTCTGATTCTGAGACTCCTCTCAAAGCACTTGAAAATTCTTTTCTTCACAGAATTGTAGCTCAGGCAAATATATTCCCCTATTATGATGTAATACGATCGATGATAGATAATATCACCATCATAAACAGAACATTTGTTTCAGCTGCAGGAACAACGTTTGGGTCTTTCAGAGCAGGAGATATAAAAGCAATGTACCATCTTCCAGTCCCTCAAAAAATCTATAACAAAGCCTTCATTAAAGATTTCGCCGCAGGCAGCGAAACTCAATTGAAACCAATAAGGGAATGGAGACGAGCTCCAGAAAAACAAAAAAATGAAGCATCAGGTATGTACTCCATGGAATCTCTTGCACCTCCATATTACTATGATGCTGCAATAATGTGTAGGCTTTTCAGAAATGATAATTCTGCAAGGTTTTCAATTCAAATGGTACCCCTGATTCATTCTGCTCTAAATTATGAGATTATGGATTGGTCAGTTATCCTTTCTGACAAGATAGCTAATATAATTTTGGAATATATAAAGGATAAAGATAATGGAAATACAACCCCTTTTCATTTCTGTGCATATATCTTAGATGCTCTGTGTTTAAATTCAGAATTTCCTATTCTAGGTTGGAAATAGACCCCTCAAAACCCTGTCCCGATACATATTTACCATAAGTATTTGTGGAAGGTCCATTTTAAAAATCATGTATATAGGATTTGTCACGGCTTTATGTTACCTGTCTATCATGCCATCTTTAACCAATTTCCTCCCCGACTCTCTGAAAAGGAAAAGAATGATATATCCCTAATTGGCAATTGGTTTGGAGAAGAAAGGTTTACCTATATCAGAGTTTTTGGAAGCATTTTTGAACCCCATATCTTACCTCTATATGTCCCTGATAAACTGTTAGCTCAAGAAATTTCTTACCAGTTGACAGAAAGAGGGATGTGAAGATGTTTAAAGAATGCCAAGAAATTGATGTGGCCTACCTTTCCCTTTCATTGTGGAAATTATACTCTTAATGATTTCAAACATGCTAAGAAGGAAGTCATTAAAATAAGAGATCTTAAGCTTGCAACTGTTCCAGGCAGACAGTATGATCCGAATAAAGTAGCTTTCGATTTTACAACTTTGGTTCAAATTTCTAGATTTGAACATGAACCTGATGACTTCGATGATTTGTTTGTTTCTATTGAGAAATTTTCCCAAGTTTATGACTTGGCTAAATCCAAGTTTTAGAAAGAGGATATGAATAAATTTATGCAATTCAGAAGTCAAAGATTGCTGAAAGCTCCCCTTGACCAGCTAAGGATTCCTTTGCAAGACGCTGAAAGTATAGAAACAGAACAAAATAAAAAGGAAGACACAGCCAGCAAGACAGAAAAACAAGTGTCTACCAGCAAAACTGATATGCAGTCTGAAGAAAGAAATACAAGTAATAAGCTAGATGAACAACTTGAAAGAGAAACAACCACGGAAAAAGTGGTAAATTCTGCTGAAATTATTGTTACTCCCCAATTGCTAAGACAATATGAACAATTTGAACAGCAAATTGGAGGAAAAATTAATCCTCAAGTTGATAGTTTGAATAATCAGGATATGGAGATTATCCCTGAACATCCATCAAAATAAATTGTGTTGAAATTTGAATAAATCCCTCCTCTATATATCTTTTATAGTCCTAAGCATAGGAGATGTTGTCAGGAAACAAAGGAAAAGAAGGAGGACAGATCAAGAACCACTTTCATCCCCACAAGTTGAAGTCATGAATATTTTCTGGAAGAATACTGAGGTAAATCCTTCAGAGGATCTTACCAAATTATCACAATATGCAGGTGCCTATAGTGTAGCCACTATAGATAAATCTGTTGAAGTCAATCAAATGATCAAACAAAAAGACTTACAGATAGTAATGTTAGAAGAAAAGACAACAAATGATCAGCAAAAGATAATGCAGTTGGAGCAAAAATTAGTAGAAGAAAGACTCAGAGCCAAACAACTGGAAGAACAACTGAGTGTGGAAAAGAAAAATCTTGATCAACAAGCTTTGAATAAGCAACAATAGTTGTCCCAAGAGGTGTCCAAGTTACAAACCTTGCTGCAAAATGAGAAAATTGCCAAAGAACAGCAAGAGAAAATATTTCAAGCAAGATTGGCTAAATTTAAGGATTATCCTAAAATTGACCAATTTAAAACTGAAGCTCTGGAAACAAATAAGCTATTGTCTCAGCAGTTAGATGATCTCTGTCAAAAGATTGCACAAGCAGAGCCTTTATGTGAAATAACATCTTCCCTTATTGATGAATCAATTAGTACCAGAATTTAATTTGAGAATGCAGATGATAAGATATCAGAGTTTATTTCATGGCAGGACTCAGAACAAGGAAAGAAAGAAAATCTTCCTAGGATCAAAGAAAGGCATAAAGAAATTTTATTTGCTGAATGGGATACAGAGTTAATTAAAGAAGAACGTGCTACATCAAGGGCTAGATCCATAATGAAAAATCTAACACAATTAGTAAATGATAGCTTATATGCTACTAATTTGATTTCAGATTGTACTCCTGGTAAATTTCCAAGGATGAAAGAGACTGATGCCAGATGGAAGCAGGAAATAATCAACAAGAATCAAAAGATCAGCAAAATACAAGAAATTACATGGGATGTCCTATGGACATATTTGATCAAACCACAAAGTCAGCAGATGGCAATCAAATTCCTTTCTAATGCCATAAATTATATCATTCCAGAGCTATCCGATGCCACACACACTAGTCAGTTGCATTCGAGGATGAGTCATCCAACGGAAGTTAAAGATATGCTTAAAATCTGCCACCTCAGCACATTGAATATAGAAGAAATTCAGTGAATCTGTTTTATTTGATATCGCAAGTCTTTCCCGGGATCTCCGATGATAGTTTCTAGCATAAGTTATAGATAATCTATTTTGTTAATTTCCTATTTAAACCCCTTTCATGCATTTAGAAAGGGGTCCTGAATTTGTAATATTTTGGCTAGGATCATACATTTATGTACTCCATTGACTATTTTATTTTTATAAAGGATCACATCCTGTGATTTATGGTGAATTATATTTAAGAGTTGCATTTCTATATCTTGGAGGTTGTTCTAAGTTAAAGCACAGGATTTGAATATCGAATTTGCATCAAGAAAATATCTAAATGAATCTGGTATTTCTATCAATTTACTGTTATTTTCTTTATGTAATGAAGTATTCTCTTTGAAATTTGCTATCATTTATATATGCTTGTTTTCTCAAATATTTCTTTATCATATCATTTCTGAAGATATAGAAATATTTATCTATCATAGTATATGCAAATGATATATATAGAATTATGAATGCGATGTATTATTCTAATCTGTTTAATATATTAAACAGAGTTATCATTATATGATACTGCATCTTTCTTTTAAATAATAATACATTTTCATGGTTATTTGTTTAATTGAAACAATCTTGAAGTCGTATTCATACTTAATACCCTAGTTAGTTTTAGAATTATTTGAAAGTTATAATTTAAGTTAGATAGATTATTTTAGTTAGTTAGTTCCATTATTCACCTACACAAACACTCCATCACCAATCCATTTATTATTAGGAAATTGGTCCTATAAATCCATTCTGAGCCACCACACCAAAAGGAAGAGGAGTTTTCCTAAGGTCCGAATTGGGTGGTTTTCCCCCAATGCTTGAAGCAACGATTTTTTAGGCTTCAACAGAACCCCAATATTCTTCACCTGTACTATGGCTTTGTGATGAAGGAACGCCTTTACTTTACTAAATATCACATCATAGCCATGGTCTTCCAAAAGAGCAACTGAAACTAAATTCTTCTTTAAACGAGGAACATACATGAAATATTTTGATGTGAGAGGAGTGCCAAACTCCCTTTGAAAGGTAAATGTACCTATGTCGGTCCCACTATACCTCCTTTCATCTCCCATATCGATATGCATCTAGAGATTATTCTCCTCCAAGTTGTTGAATAATTATTTATTTCTGATCATATGGAATGAAGATCCACTATCTAAGTTCCACACTAAAACCATCATCGATGACACCATGCATGCAATGAGGGTGAAATCCAACTCGAAATATGAAGCAAGTGATTCACATGTCACTCCTCCTGAGGGCTTCTTATTGGTATTCTTATGCGAACACTTCGTAGCATAGTGTCCAAGATCATGATAGTGAAAACATTTTATCTTTGAAAAGTATCTCTTCTTGCCTGTTTGACCATAATCTGGTTTTGATTGGGATGCCTTCCCTTTACATTTCTTCGCCTTTCCACCCAAGGCACAATTCTCCTCATCATCAGTCTTTTATGAGGATCCATCTCTAGTGTTTCATTGAATCTCTTATTGTACCAAGTCAGACCACAATCGATGCCACTATGATAGCTTCTCCCTCCCAGTCACTGAATCCTAGTAGTTGTGCCAACCCTTGGGAAGGCAAGGCCAGTTAGGCTCACCAAATCATACTCAGAAACTATCATACCAACACTTCCAGGCTCATCTCGACATTGAGTGAACTTCATCAAGTATTTTGGTATTGTGTTGCCCTTCTCCATCTTTATCTTTTTGAGCTTGTCCTTCAATGCCAGATTCATGTGGCTGCTGCTATTCTAAAACATATCTCTTGAGGCCTTCCGCATAACATATGGAGTTTCGTTTCCAAGTAGGTTCGAGACAATATGATCTAAAACTCCTTTTAACAAAATCCGTCTACCCTTTGCTACATTCTTCTTCCATGCATCAATATTTTGAGCATCTGCTGCTACGGTCCTGGGAATATCACTGTCTATGAATTCCTTAAGTTTGTTTTCCTCCAAAACTTCCTCCATCCTGTCCTTCCAAGCTATGTAATTCAAACTACCCTCAAGGGCATATTCGAGTCTCAATACACAGAAATACATCTTCATATGTTGTTGGTCCTGAAGAATAAATCTGCAAATTCGATTCACCTGTTCAAAACAAACTCGTATTCTTCTCCTCCATAGTCATTCCGGCTCTTATACCATGTAGAAAATACACATAGATTCAACTGATCTTGTAATATGCTAAAACAAAATACTTTAATATATTCTACAAATTGTGAAAACCAATTATGATCGCACAATCACATGAACAAGAAAGAGAAATAATTTCAATCACATAACACAAAGATGTATCTTGGGAAATCCTCAACTAAAAAACATCGCTAACTGTATATTGGATTAAGTCAAGAATATGAAACAATACAATTCTTCTCTCAGGCTTGAGGGCTCTCTACACTATCTCTAACTATTGCACACTGATCCCAGCAAGTTTGGTCCAATACTTAACCAATTTCCTGCATCTTCGTTGCTCAGCCTTGCTTACGTATTCCTGAGGGAATTGATCCCCTAGTAATTAGGAAATTGCCAAAAATTTGTGTGCAATTCATCCAAAGCGTCTGTTGACCTCATGCATGACATATTTAATATTTTCTAATTATACAATTTATAATATACTTCCCTTGCTCAGAAACCATTTGCTTTCTTCCTAACAACTGACATGCAACATATATTTATAGTTATTTATCAGTTATCTGATTGATCACTGTGTTATCACTTGATATGACAGGAAGGGTTATGTCAACCTCCAACCAAGAGTAACTATTTCAAACTACTTATAGCTAGAAGTTATCCCTTCTAGCATGAGACGGATCTCTCAATTAATACTGGATAATACTCTGAAATAAGCTCAATTACAGATGGCTAACTCTGGATTTTTTTGTGATTTTACAGGTGAAATAAAGTGTGATACTCACCACCATTGGGCATGGAGTCATTTAAAAGAAAATTCAATTACAACCAAACATTTCTTTGTGGAAACTGGGGCATTTTTGGCTTAACTAATGTGAAGTGAACATTTACAGTCAATTACAACAATTTTAAGGAAGTTGGAGAAATATTAAATTGAATTCCAAGTAATCAAATAAGCTATCAAAACTGATAATAACATAAAATCATGATGAGATAACATAAAATCCAAAATTGAATCTCAGGTTGAAAAAACAGAGTATGTTGCAAATGTATATTAACTGGATAAATATTTACAACAATGGTCTCTCTCACATTGTCGATCCCTAGTTAGTTTTAGAATTATTTGAAAGTTATAATTTAAGTTAGATAGATTATTTTAGTTAGTTAGTTCCATTATTCACCTACACAAACACTCCATCACCAATCCATTTATTATTAGGAAATTGGTCCTATAAATCCATTCTGAGCCACCACACCAAAAGGAAGAGGAGTTTTCCTAAGGTCCGAATTGGGTGGTTTTCCCCCAATGCTTGAAGCAACGATTTTTTAGGCTTCAACAGAACCCCAATATTCTTCACCTGTACTATGGCTTTGTGATGAAGGAACGCCTTTACTTTACTAAATATCACATCATAGCCATGGTCTTCCAAAAGAGCAACTGAAACTAAATTCTTCTTTAAACGAGGAACATACATGAAATATTTTGATGTGAGAGGAGTGCCAAACTCCCTTTGAAAGGTAAATGTACCTATGTCGGTCCCACTATACCTCCTTTCATCTCCCATATCGATATGCATCTAGAGATTATTCTCCTCCAAGTTGTTGAATAATTATTTATTTCTGATCATATGGAATGAAGATCCACTATCTAAGTTCCACACTAAAACCATCATCGATGACACCATGCATGCAATGAGGGTGAAATCCAACTCGAAATATGAAGCAAGTGATTCACATGTCACTCCTCCTGAGGGCTTCTTATTGGTATTCTTATGCGAACACTTCGTAGCATAGTGTCCAAGATCATGATAGTGAAAACATTTTATCTTTGAAAAGTATCTCTTCTTGCCTGTTTGACCATAATCTGGTTTTGATTGGGATGCCTTCCCTTTACATTTCTTCGCCTTTCCACCCAAGGCACAATTCTCCTCATCATCAGTCTTTTATGAGGATCCATCTCTAGTGTTTCATTGAATCTCTTATTGTACCAAGTCAGACCACAATCGATGCCACTATGATAGCTTCTCCCTCCCAGTCACTGAATCCTAGTAGTTGTGCCAACCCTTGGGAAGGCAAGGCCAGTTAGGCTCACCAAATCATACTCAGAAACTATCATACCAACACTTCCAGGCTCATCTCGACATTGAGTGAACTTCATCAAGTATTTTGGTATTGTGTTGTCCTTCTCCATCTTTATCTTTTTGAGCTTGTCCTTCAATGCCAGATTCATGTGGCTGCTGCTATTCTAAAACATATTTCTTGAGGCCTTCCGCATAACATATGGAGTTTCGTTTCCAAGTAGGTTCGAGACAATATGATCTAAAACTCCTTTTAACAAAATCCGTCTACCCTTTGCTACATTCTTCTTCCATGCATCAATATTTTGAGCATCTGCTGCTACGGTCCTGGGAATATCACTGTCTATGAATTCCTTAAGTTTGTTTTCCTCCAAAACTTCCTCCATCCTGTCCTTCCAAGCTATGTAATTCAAACTACCCTCAAGGGCATATTCGAGTCTCAATACACAGAAATACATCTTCATATGTTGTTGGTCCTGAAGAATAAATCTGCAAATTCGATTCACCTGTTCAAAACAAACTCGTATTCTTCTCCTCCATAGTCATTCCGGCTCTTATACCATGTAGAAAATACACATAGATTCAACTGATCTTGTAATATGCTAAAACAAAATACTTTAATATATTCTACAAATTGTGAAAACCAATTATGATCGCACAATCACATGAACAAGAAAGAGAAATAATTTCAATCACATAACACAAAGATGTATCTTGGGAAATCCTCAACTAAAAAACCTCGCTAACTGTATATTGGATTAAGTCAAGAATATGAAACAATACAATTCTTCTCTCAGGCTTGAGGGCTCTCTACACTATCTCTAACTATTGCACACTGATCCCAGCAAGTTTGGTCCAATACTTAACCAATTTCCTGCATCTTCGTTGCTCAGCCTTGCTTACGTATTCCTGAGGGAATTGATCCCCTAGTAATTAGGAAATTGCCAAAAATTTATTGTGCAATTCATCCAAGGCGTCCTGTTGACCTCATGCATGACCTGTAATATTTTCTAATTATACAATTTATAATATACTTCCCTTTAACTCCAATCTCAACTAGTTCTTCCTAACAACTGACATGCAACATATATTTATAGTTATTTATCAGTTATCTGATTGATCACTGTGTTATCACTTGATATGACAGGAAGGGTTATGTCAACCTCCAACCAAGAGTAACTATTTCAAACTACTTATAGCTAGAAGTTATCCCTTCTAGCATGAGACGGATCTCTCAATTAATACTGGATAATACTCTGAAATAAGCTCAATTACAGATGGCTAACTCTGGATTTTTTTGTGATTTTACAGGTGAAATAAAGTGTGATACTCACCACCATTGGGCATGGAGTCATTTAAAAGAAAATTCAATTACAACCAAACATTTCTTTGTGGAAACTGGGGCATTTTTGGCTTAACTAATGTGAAGTGAACATTTACAGTCAATTACAACAATTTTAAGGAAGTTGGAGAAATATTAAATTGAATTCCAAGTAATCAAATAAGCTATCAAAACTGATAATAACATAAAATCATGATGAGATAACATAAAATCCAAAATTGAATCTCAGGTTGAAAAAACAGAGTATGTTGCAAATGTATATTAACTGGATAAATATTTACAACAATGGTCTCTCTCACATTGTCGATCCCTTGCAGAGTCAAACAACTACAAATATATAGAGAAAAATCTCCATCTTCCATTAATTACAAAATCTCCCACCTAGGGCCATATTTGAATCATGCTAAGAGACCCAACCCTATTTGATTTACAATACATATGATATATTTTAGAGATTTTCTGTTTTGACACAATTTGAATTCAAATAGGATTCTATGCATTTATGAGCCCTCAAAAATTTTGTTGTTGAACCTTATCGAATCCAACCAAATGTTGAGTTTTTTAGACTGCTAATGTGCTCTTGGCACATGGATGTGCTGACACGATTGACTTTATTGACTTGTATTCATGGAAAATAGTAGTTGTTCTGCTTGATTATGTGGATACCCCTATGACTTGTAACCCATATGATTTCCTTTTTCTTTGATGATAAATCAAAATTCATAACGCAGAAAAAGTGGCTTAACGGTTTCGTAGAAAAATTTGCTAGCAAGCTACAACAATATCCCCTTGGTATTTCTCTAATATTTTGTAAGTTATGAAGTCTTCCCTTATTCATTTCAGCTAAATTCAAAACATAAGAACTACTTTATCTCAAATTTCACTTTCATTTTCATCAATGATATGCTACAACATTTTTGTATCAAATTCTCAGCTTAACTATGGGGAGTTGCTACGAAATTTTGAAATTTCTGATTTTTTGTTTTCTTATGAATTTTTCCGCCTTCTTATCACTCCTTATAGCCTGTCTAACCATTTTTATTTCTAAAACTATCACTTATCATAGTAAGGGAAAAAAAGTGAGAAAATTATCATACTCATGAGTTGTTTGCTACTTCAACTAAAATCTTAAGATTTCTTTTTGAGAGTTCACCTTTGATCAGCTCCACTTGAGTTTCCAATCCTTTGACTTGTTTTTGCAACCTAATTATCTATACTTGTAACCATTTGTTCCTTTTTTACATATTCTTTAACATCATGTGCAATGGTAGAGTCCTCTTCACCATCCTTCTGGATTTTTCTGCAACTTCATCATAGTAGTCTATCTTCTTTGACACCTTCTCCATCAACACCTTTTTGTCTAGTTTCACTTCTATCACTTCTTCTCTGGCCTTTCTCAGATTTTGATGTAAAACTTCTATCTAGATTTTTTCTTTCATGAACTCTTTTCCTTATCTTATTTTTGTTGGCTCTATTTTTTCTAAGGGCACTTCTAGTATTTTTTCTATTTGTTGCATTGATATTGTTACAGGCTTTCTTGGTTTGAAAACGAAACCCTGTTCCTCTTTTGTAAACTCAATATTTTTAGCCCTCTTTTTCTTTTTCTGGGTTTTTGTCTCTGTCACTTGTAAGGGCTGCAAAATTGGACTTTCTCCAAGTGGAATCACTTCTGGAATATCGGCCAATTTACCTTTCCCTTTACTTTGTTTTCTGGTCATCCTTTAACCTATACTTGTGGAAGTCTTCACAATAGGTTTTGCTTATGTTTACTTCTCTTCTTTAGGAGTTATTGACTGAGAGTTTGGATTTTTTCTAGAAGGGGTGAAATCATCTAGCTCATAACCACTCAAGAACAAGAATGTAAGCCAATCTCTATTTAACATATTTAGGTATTCTACAACAAACAGTTTGATGAAGCCATGATGGAACATAGAAGTATTTATAGCATCAAATTTTCCTGGACTTTGTCAACCATCTTTCCCAAACTCCTAAAAATATAGAAAGGGGTGCCCAAAGGTTGCTTACCATAAAATGTAAGAGCAGTGTGAAGTGATATTGATAAACCATATTTAACCTTCCTTCACATGTAAAATATTTATGGATGAACATTAAAAATTTGGAAAATTTCTCTTTAAGTAAAACCCTAGAAATTCCAGCAGTCATGTAAATTCCTTTGTATTCATCCTTGATAAAATCATCACAATTGAGTAGCTATAACTTTTGAACTTTGAACCACGTCTCACCAGACCTAAGAATCTTTGTAGCAACTGAAATTGTATCAAGGGAGACAGCAAAATTTAACGTGCCAACCTTGGTTTATGTTCTTCTGAAATTGATGGAAAAATCCTTAGCAATATTTCCATGAAAACCCTACAACTTATGGAAAAAGCACTGGCATCCAAAACTTGAAAATGATTAGCTGAAAGCAGGGCCTTCTTCTAAAAGCTTCATGTATGTGGGTTTATAGGGTACCACAAAGCCTCCTTTATATTGTTTCTTCTACGCCATGGATGCAACACGTAGTAAGATCCTTCTTTCCACTTTAAAATTCACCTAATGGAAACTATACCTCCCTATGATAGAAACTAACTCAACCTAAAAATAAAACTATGAAGAATGAGCTTTTGTGGTGTGAATGCTTGGGTTATAAATCATGAAAAGGTGAATATTGAAACATAATTGTGATCCATCGCAACTCTAACCCACAACTTTTTTTTTTAAAGTGTTGTTACTAACAACAACAAAGTTTTGTAGTGGAACAGGTGGCAGAAGTGGCAGATCTGCTACGGAAGTTTCAGGAACTTCTGTATCAAACCCCATGCTTTCGTTACTAGAGCTACTACAAAATTCGACAAAAGTGGCTAAAACAAATTATCATGAACAAGTAAGACAGACATAAATAATAATTTTAACTCTGACTCATATTGTGGAACCCACTTAGACCATGTTGAATCTACACACTCACTAGGTGACCAAATTGACACTTTGTACATATGATTTTATTTTGAGAAAATTTAAAACCCTAGCTAATTTTGACAGATTAAATCCAAATATAATCTAAATGTTATCAAAGATAACAGTCACTCCAATGGGGATGTTGTTCCCCTGTGGTGCAATAAAGAACCAACAAACCATGTGCCTTATTCAAACATAAAAAAATAAGTGATGACATCATCTCCAAGTTCTTATGGCCTTCACTTCAAGCTCAAACCTGTTGAAGATACCATCCACACTCAAAAATTTGAAAATTAAAATTGCAATATGCACAATGATGTTTTTCCAGCTAACTAAATCAAGAGGAATAATGCTTTAGAAGCCTACCATTGACAGGTCCTCCTTTACACAGTTAACCATCCATCTCTTGCAGTATAAATGTATTATTTCCATGGTAAGCTGAGATCTTATATGGCCCTTTCCAGAGGTTCTCAAAATTTCCATGTTTTCCTTTGTCTTCAATCCGAGCCTAGCACTTGAAAACCACATCATGAATATTGAGATCTTCTTCTTTTGTCAAGTTTTTCAAATGTATTTCTAACCCTATTTTGAGATTGTTGATGTTTTTTGTATAATTCTTTTCTTTTTTCCTACAAAGTGATCAGCTGTTTGATCCTCCATTGAATTGCATTTGGTTCTTCCTCCAATCCTTGCAAAAAATTTATCACTGAAACTTCAAGGGAGCTAGGAAATAAAACTTGAGTCCCATAACCCAACTCATAAGGAGAAACACCTATGGATATTTTGGTGCAAATTATGTTAGCCCATAAGGAAAATTTAAGTTTCAAGTGCCATGACTTCTTATTTTCCTGCAAAATTTTCCTAATAATTCTAATTAGGATCTTGTTTGATGACTCAACCAAGACATTACCTTGAGCATAATAAGTTGTACAATGAAAAAGGGTTATCTTATACTCATTACAAAAATTCACCATATTCTTTGATTTAAAGGCCTAAGCATTGTCAGTGACGATTTTCATAGGACAACCAAATCTTGATAAAATGTGACTTTCCAGAAATTGTATGATCACTAAATCTACAACTTGTCTTGTAGGAATTGCTTCAACCCACTTTGTAAAATAATAAATGGAGTTAGGATCCATCGATGTTGACTCGAGGATGTATGATGTATTTCCCCAATAAAATATATCCCCCACTGCTGGAAAGGAGCTTCCACAAAAATGGTTTCAAAGGTAATGGGGGGAACTTTATTTTTCCATCAAAGATCTGACATTCATGACAAGCAGAAATTTTAATATACACATCTTTGAACATTGAAAGCCGGTATAAAATTGCTCTAATTATTTTATTTATTGTTTCTTTCCAGTAATTATGGCCCCCACATCACCGTTATGAGATTCCTCAGTTACTTTCTCAGCTTCATCTTCTAGTAGACTATTGAGAAGTATCCCACCTGTGTCTTTCTAGTACAAGCATATGTTCAAGATACAATACCTCACTGATTTCAGCTTGAAAAATTTGGCTTTTGATTTTGTTAATTCATGAGTAGCTCTATGATGCTGCAGAAAAAAAAAATAGCATCTTTATACTAGTCTCACATTGTAATTTTTTCTTCAACGGGGATCAACTCTTCATCTATTATTACATCTAAATTTTTTGTTATAATATTAATTCCTACACAATCAAAATTTGATTGAGTCATAATATTGTCCAGTCCCAGTCCTTTTACCAATTTGGTTGGCCTGATCTTTAGATCATATTCTACTAAAGTAGCAATCCACTTACTCCTCTTACCATCTGGATCATCTTGGGTTAATATGTCTTTTACTACAGCATAAGGTACAAAAGCAACAATATGTGAATGGATGAAATATACTATGAAATATTTAAGTGCTTTCACCAAAGCATAAGCTTTCTTCTCCATAATGCTATACTTCAATTTAGAATTTCCAAATGTCCTACTGAAGAATGGGATGGTTTGTTCATTATCTTGTTGTTTTCTCTGTAATAAAACTCCTCCAATGGTGTGTTCCGAAGAAAAGGTAAAAACCAGAAATTCCTTTTAAAAATTAGGGTTAATGAGCACTGGAGCTTGAGTGAGAGCCTTCTTGATATATTCAAATGAATGTTTAGCCTATGTTTTCCATTTAATATCATAGTCTTTCTTAAGCATCTTTGTAATATGTTTCACACTTTCTGCAAAGTTAGGAATGAATATTCTTAAAAATTTCACCTTGCCTAAAAAATATTGAATTTCCTTTATGTTTCTAGGAAAATCTACCTTCTGAATAAAATACACTCTAATTGGATCAATATTAATCCCCTCCTTCGATATTATATGACCCAATAAGTTTCCATTTGTTAAGGAAAAAACACTTTTGGTAGGGTTTAAAGAAATACCAAAATTTCTACATTTTTAAAGAATATTTTCCAAGTGTTTGAGATGCTCTTCTTCCTTTTTTGAAAACATAGTGATGTCATCCAAATACACAACTAGAAATTTGTCCTTTTCTTTTGGAAATGCAATGTCCAAGGCCCTCTAAAAGGGTTCCCCTGCATTCATGAGTCCAAAGCGCAACTTTTCATACATAAGTGTTCCCCAAGGAGTGGTAAAAGTTTGTTTTTATTAGTCATTTGGATGTACTAATATCTTATTATACCCTGAGTAATCATCTAACATTGACATCCTTTTTTATCCTACTATGTTCTATAGTATGAAAACCATCTTGGAAAGATGATAGTTGTCTTTTAAGGAGGCTTTATTCAAGTTTATAAAATCAATACATATCCTGATCTCCCCCTTTTTCTTCCTTACAGGTACCAGGTTGGTCAACCACCTAGAAAACCTCAATGGCACTATGATCTTGGCTTCAAACAAATTTTTAATCTCTTTTTCAATTATTGGTAGAAGTAGTGGATTTATTCTCCTCGTCTTTTGTTTGAAATTAATTTCATTTTCTTTATTGGTATTGTGTGTTGGATGATACTTGGATTATACTCTTTCAAATATGCACAACTCCATGCAAATACATCTATGTATTTCTTCATCAAATCAACATATTTTTGTTCTATCTCAGAAGAAAGGAATTTGGACAACTTGAAACACTTCGGACTTTTTGCAGTATCAAGATTAAAATTTTCAAATTATTCATCATCAAAATGTATCTTAGGATTCTTTGCTACGCCATTTTGATCAACCAATTTTTCAAGTGGAATCATTCCTTTAGGAAAACAATTGTTTTTCAGCTGGATGACTTCTGTACTAGTTTTATCTTCAACAAACATATTTTTTTGATCAATTTGAGTGGTTTCAAATTATTCTTTTAGCTACGTAAAAATTATGACTTGTTGATCATTTTCAAATACTTGCCAGCTTTTTATGTTATGAGGAACGATTGGCCTATGTCTGATTTCAATTTAATATTTCTTGTTGGAATGAATTGGAATTATAAATAGGTTGGCTGAAACAAACAAGGAATATGCATCACCATTCTTCTCTCTAGGCCTTATTTTAAAATTGTGTTCTCTAAAATTTTCAAGTAATTCAAGAGTTAAATTTATGTATGCTCTCATTCTAATATCTTTATTTTGATAAGAGCCATATACATGTTTAATAACCAACTCAGAATCACCATACACTGAAATATTTTGAGCACCTAAATTTTTCAAAACTTCTCAACCCAAAACCAAAGCTTCATACTTTGCCATGTTGTTTGTGCAATCAAAATTGAGTTTGTAAGAGCATAACTTACTTTCATCTCTTGGGTTGATTATCCAAATGCCTACACCAGCTCGATCTATACTAGCATCACCATCAAAGATCATGTGCCACCAGACTTCACTATCAATTCCTTCAACCTCTTGCCTATGCTTTTCATGTTGATTTTATGTTTCATAATTGACTTCATTGAAAATTATAGATGACCCTAACTCAGTTTCCACTGCATAAACTGGGAAATTTTGAGGTTTATCTTTATTTCTGACCATATATGCATTCTAGACTCTCTATATAATCTTCTTTGCTCAACAAAAACAAGAATAATGGTGTAGGGCATGTCCATTTGCAAGGTTCCCTTCATTTTGGTTACCCATGATCTCGATAACAACATACCAAATTTTAGTGGAATATCTTCCACAATTATGTCCATCACTACACTTTTAGCAAGGACCTGAGTTAGACCAACAACCACATCTTTGATTAAGCTTATACATTGAACTCTCTTAGAATCAAAGGAGAATAAATCCTTGTATGTTTTGGTTATGTCCAACCCCAATGTTTCCATGATGACCTTTGGCATTAAATTGTGATATGCCCCTAAATCTAACATAAATGTTTCCACTCTTGGTCCTATATTCCTTAACTTTTACTATTTCTCCAAAAGGGGAAAACAATTTTTATTTTTGAAATCTCACTTTCTTGGCTAAAAAGAGGTTGCTTTTTTTCAATTTCTTCACCAAGAGCATCTTCCTTTTGTTCAAAAACCTTTGACCATCTATTTTCCTAGGCTGATACTTATTGGTAGCTACAGGGACATTCCTAATTCTTAGGTTATATTGATTTTGCATCTCAAAAATGGCATGTTGATATCCTTTCTGGTATTATGATTGTTTTTTAGTTTTATCGTTACACATGTGATTACTGGATTTTCCATGTTCTTCCTTTTTTAAGAACATCCTTATTTCATCCTCATCCAAACAATGTATAATGTCTTCTTGATTTTCTATCTACATTTCTTCTTCATCTACTAGGTTTTGCTGGAAAGGGGGCCTAACTTGCTGATCAAGATGGTTTCTTTGTTCTCTTGGTCTCTACTGAATCTGAGGTCTTCTAAAATTTTGATTTCTTATCTGTGCTTCTAGTTGTGCAACAGAATGATTATGTCCAAGTGTTAATCTAATCATAAGCCTTTCCGTGGTTTTCATCATACTATAAAATTTTAAATCTGAAGATGTAGAAGGTTGGTCTTCCACCTTTACTCTTCCTTTCCCAACCTTTGACCTTTTTACTATAGCCATTTTGACCTCCACCTTAACAGTATCATTTTTCATGTCATCCAAAGTGATAGAGTCACTCTCTCTCAGCAAAATGGAAAACTCATCATCAAAAGCTTCAGCATAATGTAATTAGGCAGCCATTGGGGGATGTTTTATATGAGCATGAATGGAATTATAAACCTTGTTAAACCTCTTTGAAAAAACTTTCATTGACTCATTACTTGATTTCTTAAAATTACTATATCTAGTTAGTGCTTGAACAAGATTCACCTTACTTCCCCATTTCCTTAAAAATTGGTCTTCTAATTGATCCCAGTTTTGTATACTTCTTGGGGTTAAAGCTTTAAACCATTTTCTGAATTCACCAATGAAAATTTGTACAAACAATCTCATCCTAACATCTTCATCATCCACTTCCTCTAAGTCAATAAAATCATTAAATTGGTCACATGTTGTTCTGTAGTGATTCCCTCCTCACCTCAAAAAGTTTTTATTCTAGTAGAATATCCTTGTGGAAAATCATGAAGAAGAGTAGACAAGATAAGAGGGGCATATTTGGCAAGTCCTAAAGGAGGAGGAGGAGGAGGAACTCCTGCCATTGTAGAAGTGACAATAGTATATGTATTAACAGAAACTACAACAGGGGAGGTAGCTATCAAACTAGTAAGAGTAGTAGTAAAATCATATGTCATTGTAGGAAACTATGTTATAGCAACTTTCAACTCAAAAATAAAATAAATCCATTCAGATAAAGGGATACCTATTCTTATTTTCAACAAACATTCAAAAGGATCAATTTCCAATAATTTTTCTAGAGACTCATGTTCTAATGATAATTTTGATGTGACAATTTCCCAAAGCCCTTCTTTATCTTCTTTGGAAACAACGGATGTGGTGTCTACCCCTAATCTTTGTAGATCTAGGACAATTTCTCTTAACTCATTTTCTGATCTAGATCTAAAAAGTTTTTGTTCGAACTTTTAATTAAAATTTATGTACTCAATACTTTGAACACCTCCAAATGGTAAAGATGAAGGTCTTAAGAGATATGGAGTACCTGATTTTGATGAGATACCATTTCCTATTAGAATTTTTTATTGATCATCAACTATCTTCAGTGGATCTGGATCTGGATTGCTCCTTGTATAAATCCTCTTGGGAGCCACCTTTAAGCTAAAGATGCTAGTGGAGTAGCTAAGGTAGAAGTATAGCCTCGAAATTTTTGATCTCCTTCTACCTTCAAGAGTTCAACTACTTTGAAAAGAATCACTCAGGATAATGCAAATTTCGACTCCCAGCAGACACACAAAAATTTTATCACTTGATATGAGAGGTTGGGTTGTGTCAACCTCCAACGAAGAGTAACTATTTCGAACCGCTTATAGTTAGAAGTTAGCCCTTCTAGCATGAGAGGCCTCTCTCAAAAAATATTGGATAATACTTTAAAATAAGCTCAATTACAAATGGCTATCTCTGGATTTTTGTGTGATTTTGCAAGTGAAAGAAAGTGTGATAAACACCACCATTTGGCATGGAGTCAATTAAAATAAAACTCAATTACATGCAAACATTTATTTGTGGAATCTGATGCATTTTTGGCTTAACTAATGAGTGAACATTTACAGACAATCGCATCAAATTGAAGGAAGTTGGATCAATATTAAATTGAAATCCAAGTAATCAAATATGCTATGAAAACTGATAATAACATAAAATCATGATGAGATAACATAAAAGCCAAAATTGAATCTCAGGTTGAAAAAACAGAGTATGATACAAATGTATATTAACTCGATAAATTTCTACAAAATTGGTCTCTCTAACATTCTTGATCCCTTATAGTGTAAAAAAACTACAGATATATAGAGAAAAATCTCCATCTGTCATTAATTACAAAATCTGCCACCTAGGGCCAGATTTGAATCATGCTAAGATACCTAATACTATCTTATTTATAAAACATATGATATGTTTTAGGGATTTTATTTTTTGACACAATTTGAATTCAAATATGATTCTATTCATTTATGAGGCCTCAAATTTTTTTTTTGTTGAACCTTATAAAAAACAACCAATTTCTGATTTATTTGGACTGCAAATGTGCTCCTACCACGTGGATGTGCTGACATGGTTGACTTTGCTGAATTGTATTCCTAGAAAATAGAATTTCTTCTGCCTGGTGATGTGGATACCCCTATGACTTTTAACCCTTATTATTTCCTTTTTATTTGATGACATCAAAATTCATAACGTAGAAAAAGTGGTTTAATTGTTTCATAGCAAAATTTTATAACAACCTACAAAAACATTCCCTTGGTATTTCTCTGATCTTTCTTTAAGTTATGAAGCCTTCCTTTTGTTGGGTATGTGTTATATTCTTTCCACGACTAGCCCCACGTGTTGTACGTTGCGTCGGGCACAGCAGGGGGGTCACAAGGGAGGAGACAGCCCCCACTATTGGGGTCCGGGGCAATGCCCCGGCGAAAATTATTTTGGTGTGCAGACCCACTCATAGGCAGACCCACCCATGTTTTGTGCATGATTTTGCACATGGTTTTGGGGTACGATGGTTTTCGGCCCCTGGTATTTTGTAGATCCGTTCAAGGGAACTATGGTTATGTTCTAATCCAGGGTTAATGGATTGGTGTTTATGTATGCTTCGGCATGTATATATATGTGTTGTAACACTAAAATGAATATAATGAAAAATCAAGCTGGTCATCCCGATTTGGGATCCAGGGGAAAATCTCTGTGTTTATCTGTTTTATTTTGTATGCTCTCGCTATTGTTTATTTTCTGTTATAAGATTCATGTGTAGATAATTTTTGTTCAGGGTTAAAACCTACATTTGGTATTAGAGCAATTGCGGCTTCAAGGGGACGCCTTTTCTGCTGAGGGTTTTTTGCTCGGGCTTGAGGTAGACCCTGTTCAGTGGGAGATCTACGGGATTGGTTCTTGTGGTGAAAGAAGATGGCGAGCAGCGGAAAGATAGAGATCAAGAAATTTAATGGTCAGAGTTTTGAGTTGTGGAAGCTCAAGATGGAGGATCTGCTGGTGGATAAAGATCAGTGGATCGCGATAGATCCAGGTACTAAACCAACGAAAATGTCCAGGATATTTGGAAGAATGGATCGGAAGGCTAAGAGCACAATACGGTTGTGTGTCTCGAGATTCGGTATTGTTGAATGTATGCGAGGCTTCAATGAAAAATTGTCAGGAAAAACTTGGGACTTTGTGCAATCAAGTCTGGTGAATAAGTTGTTCACTGCCGGAAAAAGAGTTGTATAACTGAGGATGAAGGATGGAACTGGTGACAGGCAATGGAATGCCTTCAATGCGGTAGAATCGGTGTCATACGGTGATATTAAAATCTCATATGAAGATAAGTGCACATCGGTTGTTGTGTTCTCTACCAGACTCGTGGGATAGTCTGGTTATTGCAATAGGTAGCAATACAACTACCTTGAATTTTGATGACATTGTCTCAGCCTTGCTGTCAAAGGAAATGAGACGGAGAAATATGGAGGGCCAGAATGGAGATGCCTTATCTGTACGAGGAAGGTCCCAAAACAAAAACAAGAATAAGGTTTCGAGAGGGAGATCCAAATCTAGAGGGAGATCTAAATCTCCTGGAAATTTTGTAAATGTATGTTGGAAATGCGGAAAGGAAGGGCACTACAAAAGGAGTGCAGATCTAAAGCTCCTGAGAAAGGAAAGGGATCTGATGATGCTCCTTCTGCAGAGGCAAAAGCCACCTCGGATGAAGGTGGGGATGTGTATTTGGCTTCTTCTTCAAATACACATGTAGATCATGAGTCATGGTTGATAGACTCAGGTGCATCCTTTCACTTCACTCCCCATAGGGAGTGGTTCTGCGAGTATGAAAAATATGATGGTGATGTCTTCCTAGGGAATGATAGGAAGGCCAGAATCGTTGGACATGGAAAGGTAAAGCTAAATCTGCAAGGTGGAAGGATTAGAACACTTCTTGGTGTTCTGCATATTCCTACATTGGCCAAAAATCTGATTTTTGTAAGCAAGATGGATGATGCAGGTGTAAAAACAGTGTTCGAGAAAGATTCCTGCAAGATGGTTCGGGGAGCACTGGTATTAATGCGGGGAGTTCAGACTGGAACACTGTACAAGCTACAAGGTAGCACTGTTATTGATGGGTGTAATAGTTCTGTGGTTCCTGAAAGTGGAGTGGAAAGCCTAGCTGTCTCTAGAGAAAAGACCATGCTATGGCATCAAAGGCTTGGACATATTGGAGAGAAGGGCCTTCGGATACTACATAGAAATGTATGGTAGAAGGAATGTCTAATTGTTCTCTGGATTTCGATTTCTGTGAACATTGTGTATATGGGAAGCAGAATCGAGTGAGTTTTCATTCTGGTGCTAAGAGGGCGAACAAGATATTAGAACTTGTGCACAGTGATGTGTTTGGACTTGTGTCAGTTCCATCACTGGGAAAGTCTGTGTACTATGTTTCATTCATAGATGACTTCTCAAGGAATACATGGATATATTTCTTGAGGAAGAAATCTGAAGTCTTTGACAAATTTAAAGAATTTAAGGCTCTGGTGGAAAACCAGACAGAGAAGAAGATAAAGGCGCTGAGGACAGATAATGGTGGGGAGTTATGCAAGAAGGAATTTGAAGAGTTCTGTAAGAAGTGTGGTATAGCACGAAAGAAGACTACTCCATACACACCTCAGCAAAATGGAGTTGCAGAAAGAATGAACAGAACACTGATGGAAAAGGCAAGAAGCATGCTCAGTGGTACCGGGTTAGGACAAGAATTCTGGGTAGAGGCAGTGGAGATTGCATGTTACTTAGTTAACAGATCACCTTCATCAGCGTTGGAGGATAAGACTCCACATGAGGTATGGACTGGTAAGAAACCCTCTCTTTCACATCTAAGGGTATTAGGATGTGATGCATATGTACATGTTCCAAAGGAGAAAAGGACCAAGTTGGATAATAAATCTGAAAGGTGCATCTTTATTGGGTATAAGGATGGTTTAAAGGGTTACAAGCTTTGGAACCCAGAAACAAGGAAGGTTGTGTACAGCTGAGATGTGGTGTTTATAGAGGTGAAATATGTTGTTACACATGAATTCCTACCAAAGGAACCTGAGAAGATAGAGTTTGAGCTAAAGGAGGATGAATCAGACTCTACAATAGAAGAAGATTCAGAAGAGGAAGAGCCAGAAACCCCAGCTTTGAGAAGATCAGTTCGGGAAAGAAGGAAATTAGAAAGGTATAGTCCATCTGCTTTCTGTTCAGGTTTTGCCTTAACTATAACTGATGATGATCCCAGAACTGTCAGGGAGGCAGTAGACTCAGAGGATGGAAAACTCTGGAAGGAGGCCATGGTTGATGAAATGGCATCCTTGCACAAAAATGAGGCATGGGATCCGGTGGAGTTGTCGGCTGGAAGGAAGCCCATAGGGAGCAAATGGGTGTTTTAAAGGAAGATGAATGTAGAAGGCAAGGTGGAGAAATACAAAGCTCGGTTGTGTTGGAAATGTTGTCATTGATGGCAAAGGGGATGGCAGAGGAGGAGTACCTGAACCAGCAATGAGGCAAAGTAACAGACATGAAGCAGAGGCAGTTGTGTAAGTAACTTAAGTTGTTTATGTAGAAGGTTTGGTTTCAGTATTATATGGATATTGTTGATATAAGAATTCTATGTGAAAGAGCTGTGATATGTAACTATCTATGAATTGATGACTTAATTGCATATGTGTATCCTTGTATTTTTCTGAGTTTATGAATTTGGGGTATGTATAATGCTGTCCCATACACAGTACTTAGAAGAAGAGTTTAGTTATAAACTCTGTTGTGCATAACCTGCCAAATGAGATCGAGGTTGAGAACTGGTTGGGGGTGCAATAACGAAAAATTTGAATTTTTTTTTGGGTATAAATCCCAAGGGTTAATAGAGATTTTATACATGTATATAAGAAATATTTGAGTGCATAGTAGGGTGGAATATTTGATTGGAAGTGTGAGTTTTGAAGCATCGATGCTCTCAAAACAGAGAACTCAATTCAAACCCAGAAATTTCCATTCCACAGTTGAAAAACCATGGAATGACTGATGTTATTGTCGAATTCATATTGGTCAAGGTTAAGAGTCATGTATTATGATTCACTGAAGTTAATAGTGGCATGGTGTTGCAATTCCATATAAGAAACAAAGGAGCGAGGTCGTAATGTGCAAAAATCAGCATTGAGACAGTGTGAGGAGGAGAACCCTTTTAAATAATGAAGGATGACGGAACGCGAAGTTAGGCAGAACCCCGAGCCAAAAGGGCAGAACCATGAAGAGTGAACAGTAAAGGTGGTTTCTGGTTTTCATCGCACCACCTTTACATAGTGTGTGGTATTCAAGAGATTGGGAGAAATTCCACAGGACGGGCGACACATGTCTCCGAGCGAATTTGCAAAACCGCTCTCACTGCGCACCATCACTGGTTATTGTTCGCGCATCTTCGCCGAGCAATATTCGTCCGATCAAATGAGTCGACGCGACGTGATAACAATCGTCAGATGGAGACGACCGTTAGCTTTGGGGCCCATGCGTACGTGTGTGTTGATCATTATTAAGGTTTGCGGATTTAACAAAATGTAATTTAGTGGGTTTATTCAAAGGTTGCCTCCACGTATGCCTGGAGAATTGAGGTTTATTTTAAACCATACACAGTTGAATATAAAATCCCAAGTCGAAGATTGAGATATGAAGTTTAGAATGAGTTAAGTTGGTGATATTTTCCATGGTCGAGCTCAGAAATTGTAAACAGAGTGCGGACTAAAAGAAGTGTTGAAGGTTAGAATGCAAGGTCATCCTTTTTAATAAAGGGAGAGTTAAGAAAAAATTCACCATATATGTGATGTGTGGAAATCTGGTCATTTAACCAATGCTAAATTGATTGGTCCGAGTTGATTCGACTATGGTTTAAGCCATACATTCTTCAAGGAGGTAAACTTCAGCATAAATTCAAAATTGCTCAGATTGGAAATTGCTATAATAAATTGGAGTGTGTGATTTTACAAGGGGGTTTTAATTTATTTAAAATTGCCACCCCCAGAAATAGAGTATTGAAATCTCCTGATCGACAGTTGGATTGAGTACAAATTTGCTGTATCCATTTTATATGCACACAGAAAGAGGAAGTATGAGGCCTGACAGAGGTAAACAAAGATTGCAGAGTTGAAGAGATGTACAAAAAAGGGATTCAAAAGTGCAGTGAACAGGTGGAATATGCATATGACAGTGAACAAAGAGTATGCAGAATAGTTTCTTAACAGCAGCAGGAAAGGACAAAACCAGTTAGCCAAAGGCTGAGTGAAGTTTATATACTGTAATTGAAAATGTAAATGTTTTATTTGTTTTATATTGTTTGTGATGCAAAGGCAAGTATCCTGAGGAAAAGAAAAATCCCACTATAACATGGAAATTTGTACATATTGTTATTATTTTAAAATAAGTTGGACAAAGGAATGAGAAGACAGAAGCCAAAGAGTCATGGTTGTTCACTCCAAATTCCTTGTGAAATACAAACATTCATGTTAGTAACTCTATATATAATATCAACTTGATATGCATAAGAGATAGAGAGAGTAAGGATAGAGAATGAAAAGCATAGAAGATTGAGGTAGAGAAGATAAGGAAGAGAGGAGCAGAAAGAGATGCTACTGAACAGAGCTGATATCTGAGGTAAATCAGCAAACATTTCTTGTGATAAATTGAGGAAGTTGGAGCTTCCCTATCAAGTTGAAGCTTGATAGTTGTCAGTTGTAGTTGATTGAGGTTGGAGCCTCCTGTAGGTTGGTGGCTACAGAAAATTGAAGGGATTTGGAGCTTCCTTGCATGTTGTAGCTTGCAGAATTGAGGTTGGAGCCTCCTGTGGGTTGGTGCCTGCAGAAGAACAGTGATGAGAGGGAGTTGGATCTTTCCTTTGCATCACAACAATAATAAGATGTGGTTTTCTCCTTTTATGGGTTTCCACTTATATCTGTTGTCTCTATCTGTGTTACCTGTGTGCTGAGATAATTTATCAAATCTACTTAATGTTTGCTTCTCTCATAATAAGTTTAATATCACATTAATTTAACACTTGCTGCAACATATTAAGACTGTTCATATACTAAGGTTGATTATAAAAGTAAAATATAAATAAGCTGATGAAAAGTTGAAAAATGATCATGTATGTATTGAACTGATTCACACCCCCCCCCCTCTCAGTTCAACTAAAATTCAACAATTGGTATCAAAGCAGGTTCCTTTGTACCAGTTTAACAACTGAAAGGAGATTCTAGGTGCTCAGGATGGCTAGTAAAGAAGGATGCTCAACCAATAAAGCCCCTTTCTTTACAGGTGCAAATTATGCCTTCTGGAAAATCAGGATGAGGACATACATAATGTCTCTAGGAATAGAAGTTTGGGGTGCTGTGGAATTAGGATATGCCCCAAAGGCAACTGAATCAGAGAAAGAATCCAAACAATATTTTGTAGCTAACACAAAAGCCATGAATGCCATCTTGAATGGATTGTGTGAAGCAGATTTTATCAAAGTAATGCACAAAGACACTGCCAAAGAGATGTGGGATACTCTGGAGAACATCCATGAGGGAGACAAGAAAGTAAAGACTACCAAACTTCAAGTCTATAGAGCCCAGTTTGAGAACTTAAAAATGAATGATGATGAAGACATTGACAATTTCTTCCTAAAATTTGCAGAAATTGTTAACAATATGAAAGCTCTTGTAGAAACCATGCCAGAAAGTATAATTGTGAACAATATTCTAAGATCTCTTCCATCCAGGTTTAATCCCAAGGTGTCTGCAATAGAAGAAACAGCTGATTGGGAGACCTTGACCATGAACCAGCTACTTGGAAATTTAACAGCATACGAGATGAGGCTCCCACAGAAGAAGCCAAGTACGAGGGAGGCAGCCTTTAAAACAGAAAATAAGAAAGAAGAAGAGGAAGACATGTGCTCTTGCTCGGATGAAGAAGAGGCAAAATTTGTCAAGAAATTGGATAGAGGCTCAGGTAAATACAAAGGTAAACTTCCTTTAAATGCTTTAACTGTGGAAGAGTTGGACACTATGTTGCTAAGTGTCCTCACAGGAAAGTAAGGAATCAGGCTCAAGAGTCAGAGAAAAATACATCAAAGAACTGGCAAAAAGGAAAGAAGTTCAGCAGAAAATCTTTCTATGCTCAACAAGACAGCAATACATCTGAAGATCCAGATGAACTCTCAAGTGAAGATGGAACCTCTGAATTTTTATTGATGGCTATAGAAGAACTTGAAGGTCTCCTGCTAGAAGATGAAGAAGAAGAAGGTGAAGTCGACCTTGAGGGGGAGCTAAGAAGTGCTCTGGAAGAGATTGATAGACTCAAGCTGAAATGCAGAAAACAAAAGGACATTCTCGTCAAGTATGTACGAGAAGAACAGAATTCAAAAGTCCTGATGCAGCTAAAGATAGAGCTTGAAGAAGTCAAGAAGATAGAGGACATGTTACTTAAGCAAATCAAAGAAAAAACTCAGGAACAAGAAAAGTTGGAAGAAGAATTAGTATGTCTCAGGAAGAAATTAGAAAATGCTCAAAAGAAAGTGGTTATAAACTCTTCTCAAACAACAAGCTCTAGTAAGATGAATGAAATTCCGGTTGCTTAAAGATTGCCTATGATAAAAATTGGAATAGGCTATGAAGGAGAATCAAGTAAAAACAAATAAAAGGAAAACAAAGAGATTATTTTTGTAAAAGCAAAGAAGGATGATGAAGCAGCTCAAATAGTGCATACAAAATAAGAAACTTGTAAGGAAGGAGACAAAACCCAGAAAAATCCTCTAATAACAAAGAAGGAAAGAAATACTCAAACAACAGGAAAAGATTTATATGCCCCTGAGTATGTCAAATTTGAAAGCCATCAAAGGAGATTATTCCCTCCTATTAAGAATGCCACTTGTTATGTCTACCACAAGTAGGGACACATTGCTGCATATTGTCATGCAAGGAGGAGTAATTTAAACCAGCAAAAGATGCAAACAGTGAAGAGACTGTCTCAAACAAACAAATGGAGAAAACATCCTTACATCAGGTATGCAAATAATTTCTATGGTTATTGTTTTTATTGTAAGGAATTTGGCCATAAAATTATTGAATGTAGAAAGTATGGACAAAGATTGATGTTCAACACCTCAAGGAGGTTTATAAATCAAGAAAATTTTGTTCATACTCACAATTCTGCAAAAACTTCGATCAAATGTTGTATATGCAATCAAGTTGGACATATGCCTTCCAAATGTCCTCTGAAAGGATGTTATTCATCATCTCACAAAAGATACCAAACAAAAGGATGCCTCCAGTGGAAAAAGAAGGAGAATAAGTGTGACCTGGCTCTAACTGCTCAAGATCTGAAAAGCCAATGGTATCTGGACAGTGGCTGCTCAAAACATATGACTAGAGATAGGATAAAATTTATAACTTTTGATGAAAAGAAAACTGGTAATGTTACTTTTGGCAATGATAAATCAGGAAAAATCAAGGGAAAGGGCTCAGTCAGCTTAGATAATGGTAGAGGTAAGGCCCAAGATGTACTATTTGTAGATGGGCTGGAGGAAAATTTGCTGAGTGTCAATCAAATGTGTGATAAAGGCTACGAAGTTCTTTTCAGAGCACAAGACTGTGAAGTCATATCAAGCACCACAGGGAAGACTCTACTCAAGGGTGTTCAAACAGAGAGCAATGTTTACATCGTGAAAGAGGAAGATGAAGCATGCCATCTTAGCAAACTTGAGGAGTCATGGTTATGGCATAGGAGATTGGGACATCTCAGCTTCGATCATATCATCGGACTGAGAAAGAAGAAAGTGGTCAGAGACATGCCAGAAATAAAAAGGCCTTCTAATACCATATGCAAATCTTGTCAATTGGGTAAACAGACCCGCACATCCTTTAAGTCCAAAGATGAGTTATCAACAAGAAGACCACTCCAGCTTGTGCACATGGATCTGTGTGGACCTGCAAGAACTAAAACACCAAGTGGAGAATCCTACTTCATGTTGATAATAGATGATTTCTCCAGAATGACATGGGTTGCTTTTATCAAGAATAAATCGGAAGCTCTGGAAAAATTCAAAATATTTAAAGCATTAGCAGAAAATCAGACAGGATGCAAGCTGAAATGCATCAGATCAGATAGAGGAGGTGAATTCACTGATTATGACTTTGCAGACCTATGCAATGAACATGGCATAAAACAACAATTTACTATTGCAGGGACACCTCAGCAGAATGGAGTAGCAGAGAGACAAAACAGATATGTTCAACAAATTGCCAGAGCCATGATGCAAGAGAGTAATATTCCTCAAACCTTCTGGGCAGAAGCAGTACACACAGCAGTGCATATCCTTAATAAAGCTCACTTAAGGCCAAGCAGTGACAAGAATCCCTATGAACTATGGCATGGAAAGCCAGCTTCAATCAAACATTTTAGAATTTTTGGAAGCAAGTGTTATATAAAGAATAATGATGAAAATCTTGGGAAATTTGATGCAAGAGCAGATGAAGGGATTTTTCTAGGATATGCTTCCAAAAGTAAAGGGTACAGGTGCTACAACAAGACTCTTCGAAAAATAGTTGAAAGTATTGATGTGAGATTTGATGAAGAACTTCCAAACAATACAAGAGATATAGACTGTTGCAGACCATCAGACAACCATGAAGAAGAAAACCAGAATGATGATGAAACAAGCAAGACAACAGAAGATGCAGAGCTGAGCTCGAAAGCCCCCTCAAGATACACTCAGAAGAATCATCCTGAAGATCAGATCATAGGAGACAAGAAAGTAGGGGTCCAGACAAGAAGGAAGCTAACAAAACAAACAGAAGAGGTATACATAGCCATGTTATCACAGATAGAGCCAAAGAGATTTGAAGAAGCTTGCAAGGACAAGTATTGGGTAAAGGAAATGAATGAAGAATTGGACCAAATTGAGAAGAACAATACCTGGGAACTAGTTCCTAGACCAATTGAGAAAAATATCATTGGCTCAAAATGGGTATTCAAGAATAAAATGAATGAGCAAGGACAGGTAATCAGGAATAAAGCCAGACTAGTTTGCAAAGGATATTCACAAATCGAAGGACTTGATTATGATGAAACATTTGCTCCTATAGCTAGAATGGAAGCCACCAGAATGTTTTTTGCCTTTGCATGCCACCAAGACTTCAAGGTATATCAAATGGATGTGAAATATGCATTTCTGAATGGAGATCTAGAAGAATAAGTCTACATGGAACAACCAAAAGATTTCACTTTAACAGACAAATAAGACTATGTGTGCAGACTGAAGAAGTCTCTATATGGATTGAAACAGGATCCTCATGCTTGGTACTCAAGACTGGATAAGCATTTTCAAAAACAAGGCTTTAAGAGAGGCGGAGTAGACGGCAATCTATACATAAAAGCCCATGAAAATGAACTCCTGATTGTTGTAGTGTATGTTGATGACATTATGTTTGGAAGCAACAGAGATGAACTGGCAAAAGGGTTTGCTGAGGAGATGAAATTAGAGTTTGAGATTTCCATGATTGGAGAACTTAGTTTCTACTTAGGACTTCAAATTCAGCAAAAGAACATAGGTACATTCATCTCACAGGAAAAATACTTAAAAGAAATGTTGAAAAAATTCAAAATGGAGGACTGCAAACCTGTAACAACTCCCATGATCACGGGATGCAAGTTGTGTGATGATGATGGATCTGCTGATATAGATCAAAAATTCTACAGATCCATGATAGGAAGTCTGTTGTATCTGACAGCATCAAGACCAGACATCATGCTAGCAATAGGACTAGTGGCTAGATATCAAGCAGCACCTAAACAAAATCACCTTCTTGCAGTAAAAAGAATATTCAAATATCTACAAGGAACAGCACTGTATGGGCTTTGGTATCCTAAAGGAAAAAACTTCACTTTGACAGCATACACAGATGCAGATTGGGCCAGCTATGTGGATGACAGGAAAAGTAAAAGTGGAGGTGCGTTCTATCTAGGAGAAAGTCTGGTGGCATGGTTAAGCAAGAAACAAACATCTATCTCTCTATATACAGCAGAAGCAGAATATATAGCAGCAGTAGCATGCTATACACAAGTCATGTGGATGAAGAAAACCCTCCAAGACATGAAGGTAAGCATCGATGAACCTATCTCAATCAAATGTGATAATACAAGTGCTATAAGTATATCAAAAAATCCTGTGCTTCACTCAAAAACTAAACATATCCCAATCAGGTATCATTTTCTCCAAGAGCAAGTGGCTCAGAAGGTAGTAAAGCTAGAATATGTACCAACAAAAGAATAGACAGCTGATATATTTACCAAACCTCTTACTAGAGAACCATTTCAATATTTGAGAGATAAACTAGGGGTAGTATCTGTATATGCTACTCTCTGATATAAAGAGAAAGCACAGTTTCAGGGGGAGAACAGAAATGAAAATATCATTCCAGGGGGAGATCAGCCAACAAGGAAAGCATGAAACAGGTCCTCAGGGTCAAAGGATTATGGAAAGAATACACCCAACATAAAAGAGTTAAAGAAAAGGCTAAAGGGTCAGAATTTTAGATTTAATCTAAAGTTTGGAGCAGCAGGGTACAAAGTCAGAAGATCTTAGAGAGAAGAAATGCAAAGATAGAATCTACACTAAGAAATGTGCAACCCTTTGCCATTTATGTCAAAGGGGGAGGAAAAGCAGGTAATAGAAGAAAGGGTCTTCTAAAAGAAGCTAGGCAGAGGAAGACTTGGAGGAAGAATTGGATTATTGGTGGATGTGTTGCCATCAATGCCAAAGGGGGAGACTGTTGGAAATGTTGTCATTGATGGCAAAGGGGATGGAAAAGGAGGAGTACCTGAACCAGCAATGAGGCAAAGTAACAGACATGAAGCAGAGGTAATTGTGTAAGTAACTTAAGTTGTGTATGTAGAAGGTTTGGTTTCAGTATTATATGGATATTGTTGATACAAGAATTCTATGTGAAAGAGCTGTGATATGTAACTATCTATGCATTGATGACTTAATTGCATATGTGTATCCTTGTATTTTTCTGAGTTTATGAATTTGGGGTATGTATAATGTTGTCCCATACACAGTACTTAGAAGAAGGGTTTAGTTATAAACTCTGTTGTGCATAACCTGCGAAATGAGATCGAGGTTGAGAACTGGTTGGGGATGTAGTAACGAAAAATTTGAATTTTTTTTTGGGTAGAAATCCCAAGGGTTAATAGAGATTCTATACATGTATATAAGAAATATTTGAGTGCATAGTAGGGTTGAATATTTGATTGGAAGTGTGAGTTTCGAAGCATCGATGCTCTCAAAACAGAGAACTCAATTCAAACCCAGAAATTTCCATTCCACAGTTGAAAAACCGTGGAATGACTGATGTTCTTGTCGAATTCATATTGGTCAAGGTTAAGAGTCATGTATTATGATTCACTGAAGTTAAAAGTGGCATGGTGTTGCAATTCCACATAAGAAACAGAGAATTTAGGTCGTAATGTTTAGAAATCAGCGTTGAGACGGTGCGAGGAGGAGAACCCTTTTAAATAATGAAGGATGACGGAACGCGAAGTTAGGCGGAACCCCGAGCCAAAAGGGTGGAACCACGAAGAGTGAACAGTAAAGGTGATTTTTGGTTTTCATCGCACCACCCTTACATGATGGGTGGTATTCAAGAGATTGGGAGCGATTCCACGGGACGGCCAACATGTGTCTCCGAGCGAGTTTGCAAAACCGCTTTCACTAGGCGCCATCGCGTGTTATTGTTCGCGCATCTTCGCCGAGCAATATCCGTCCGATCAAATGAGGCAACGTGACGCGATAACAACCGTCGGATGGAGACGACCGTTAGCGTTGGGGCCCATGCATACTTGTGTGTTGATCATTATTAAGGTTTTCGGATTTAAAAAAATGTAATTTAGTGGGTCTATTCAAAGTTTTCCTCCGCATATGCCTGGAGCATTGAGGTTTATTTTAAACCATACACAGTTGAATATAAAATCCCAAGTCTAAGATTGAGATATGAAGTTTAGAACGAGTTAAGTTGGTGATATTTGCCATGGTCGAGCTCAGAAATTGTAACCAGAGTGCGGACTAAAAGAAGTGTTGAAGGTTAGAATGCAAGGTCATCCTTTTTAATAAAGGGAGAGTTAAGCAAAAATTCACCATATATGTGATGTGTGGAAACCTGGTCATTTAACCAATGCTAAATTGATTGGTCCGAGTTGATTCGACTATGGCTTAAGCCATAGATTCTTCAAGGAGGTAAACTTCAGCATAAATTCGAAATTGCTCAGATTGGAAATTGGGTTAAGTACTAAATTGAGTGCAGGCGATTTTATGTGCAAGTAATTTTTAATTATTTAAATTTCCACCCCAAAAAATAGTGTATTGAAATTGCCCAGATCAACAGTTGGATTGAGTACAAATTTGTTGTATCCATTTTATATGCATACAGAAAGAGGAAGTATGAGGCCTGACAGAGGTAAACAAAGATTGCAGAGTTGAAGAGATGTACAGCAAAGGGATTCAAAAGTGCAGTGAACATGTGGAATATGCAAATGACAGTGAACAAAGAGGCGGGACAATTACATAACTGCTACAAAAGGACAAAACTAGAAATCCAAGGGCTGAGTGAAGTTTATATATTGAAACTGAAAATGTAAATGTTCAATTTTGTTATATTGTTTGTGATGCAAAGGCAATATCCTAAGGAAAAGAAAAATCCCACTATAACATGGAAATTTGTACATATTTTTATTATTTTAAAATAAGTTGGACAAAGGAATGAGAAGACAGAAGCCAAAGAGTTATGTTTGTTCACTCCAAATTCCTTGTGAAATACAAACAGTCATGTGAGGAACTCTATATATAATATCAACTTGATATGCATAAGAGCTGAGAGAGAGTGAATATAGAGAATGCAGAGTATGGAATTGAGGCAGAGAGGATAAGAAGAAGGAGGAGCAGAATGAGATGTTAATGATGAGCCGAGTATCCTAGGTAAATCAAGAACATTTCTTGTGATAAATTGAGGAAGTTGGAGCTTCCCTATCAAGTTGAGAAGCTGATATCCACAATAAAGCAGACTCAGTTTGAGCCTCGTAGGCTGGTGCTTGCAAATCAAGGGATTTGGTGCTTCCTTGCAAGTTGTAGCTTGCAAAATTGAGATTGGAGCCTCCTATAGGTTGGTGCCTACAAAAAAACAGTGATGAGAGGGAATTGGAGCTTGCCTTTGCATCACAACAATAATAAGATGTGTTTTTCTCCCTTTATGGGTTTCCACTTATATCTGTTTTCTCTATCTGTGTTTCCTATGTGCTGAGATCATTTATCAAATCTGCTTAATGGTTGTTGCTCTCATAATAAGTTTAATATCACATTAATTTAATACTTGCTGCAACATATTAAGATTGTTCATATACTAAGGTTGATTATAAAAGTAAGCTGTAAATAAGCTGATGAAAAGTTGAAAAATGCTCTCATGGCGTATATAATCGATTCACCTCTCTCTCACTCAACTAAATTCAACAGTAGTAAAAGGTTATTCCCAGGTGCCGGGAATTGATTTTGGTGATATTTTTTCTCCTGTTGCCAAGGTTACTTCTATTAGATTACTTTTATCTGTTGCTACTACATTTGATTTTGAGATAGAACAAATGGATGTGAAGACAACATTTCTTCACGAGGATCTAGAAGAGGAGATCTACATGAAGCAACCTGAAGGCTTTATGGTGAAGGGTAAGAAAGAACTGGTATGCAGGTTGAAGAAGTCTTTGTATGGGTTAAAACAGTCACCAAGGATGTATCGTAAATTTGATACCTATATACGACTGGCTTCACCGTAAGCAAGGAGGATCAACCGTGTTTATTTTAAATCAATTGGTGACCGTGTTATTTATTTGGTCTTGTATGTGGATGATATGTTTTTGATTGGAAATGACAAAGAAATTATCCAAGATTTGAAGACCCATCTCGTTTCTCCAAATTCGACATGAAGGATCTTGGTGCCGCAAACTATATTTTGGGCATGGAAATTAAGAGAGATCAAAGAGGAAGCTCTCGTTAAACCAGAAAAGCATGTCGAGACTATATTGCAGAGGGAAAAAGAATATGTGCAGGATAGTAAACCTGAATGTTCCTATCTCGTAGGTGTAAGTCAGTTTCGTTGAACAAAGTTGTCCCAAGACACAAGAAGAAGAGGAGGATATGTCCCGTGTTCCATATGCAAGTCTGGGCATATTTTCGATGTATGCAATGGTCTCAGATTAGACCGTACATTGCATGGTAGTGGGAGCATGTTTATGTCAAACCCAGGGAAGGAGCATTGGACAGCAGTGAAGCGGGTTTTCAGATATTTACGTGGCACTAGTGATTATGGCTTGTGCTACCAGGGAAGACCAGGATTGGAAAGAATGTTGGACATTCGTGGTTTTGTTGATGTAGACTGGGCTGGAGATCTGGACCAAAGGAGATCTACAAGTGGGTATTTTTTTAACCTATTTGGAGGCACAGTCAGTTGGATGAGTAAAAGACAGTCTATAGTGGCTCTTTCAACTACAGAGGCAGAATACATAGCAGCCACTCATGCAAGCAAGGAAGTAGTTTGGTTGCAGAGATTGTGTTCAAGTATCGGGTTGGTACAACAAGCTATAAGGATAGATTGTGATAGCCAAAGTGCAATTTTCTTAGCTAAGAACCCTGCTTACCATTCAAATACAAAGCACATTGATGTTCAATATCACTTTGTTAGAGATATGGTTCAGGCTAAAAGGGTGTTGTTGGTAAAGGTGGACACTTTGAAGAATGTTGCAGATGCATTGAAGAAGTCTGTGAGCACTCAGAAGTTCTCTTGGTGTAGAGAAACAATGGGTGTTGAAGAATTAGCCCAATGAGTAAGCTCTCCTGTGGCCCCCTGTGGAAAGAAAACAACAAGTGGGAGAATGTTGGGTATGTGTTATATTCTTTCCATGACTAGCCCCATGTGTTGTACGTTGTGCCGGGTGCAGTAGGGCGATCACAAGGGAGGAGGCAACCCCCACTGTTGGGGTCCGGGGCAGCGCCCCGACGAAAATTGTTTTGGTGTGCGGACCCACTCATAGGCGGACCCACCCATGTTTTGTGCATGATTTTTCACATGGTTTTGGGGTACGATGGTTTTCGGCCCCTGGTATTTTGTAGATCCGGTCAATGGAACTACGGTTATGTTCTAATCCAGGGTTAATGGATTGGGGTTTATGTATGCTTCGGCATGTATATATATGTGTTGTAACACTAAAAGGAACATAATGAAAATCAAGCTGGTCGTCCCGATTTGGGATCCAGGGGAAAATCTCTGTGTTTATCTGTTTTATGTTTTATGCTCTCGCTATTGTTTATTTTCTGTTATAAGATTCGTGTGTAGATAATTTCTGTTCAGGGTTAAAACCTACACCCTTATGCATTTTAGCTAAATTCAAAACATAATAACTCCTTTATCTCAAATTTTCACTTTCATTTTCATCAATGATATGCTACAGCATTTTCGTAGAAAATTTTCAGCTTAACTATGGGGAGTTGCTACGAAATTTTGAAATTTCTGATTTTTTGTTTTCTTATGACTTTTTATGCCTCCTTATCACTCCTTATAGCCTTTCTAACCATGTTTATTTCTAAAACTATCGTTTAGGATAGTAAGGAAAAAAATGTGAGAAATTTACCATACTCATGAGGTGCTTGCTACTTCAGCTAAAAGCTTAATATTTCTTTTTGAGAATTCACCTTTGATATGCTCCACTTGAGTTTCTAATAATCTGACATGTTTTTGTAACCTTATTTTTCTAGAAGTGTTAGCAGCATCCATCTCATAACCACTCAAGAACAAGAAGGTAAGCCAATCTTTGTTTAACATATTTATCTCTTCTACAACAAGTTGTTTGATGAGGCCATGATGGAAGATATAAGTATTTCTAGCATCGGGTTTTGCCTAGACTTTGTCAGCCATCTTACCCAAACTCATAAAAACATAGAAGGGGATGTCTAGAGATTACTTACCTATAAATTCTAAGAGAATTCTGAGGTAATATTGGCAAACCATATTTAAACTTCCTTCACATGTAAAATATTTCTATATGACCATTAAAAATTTGGAAAATTGGTCTTTAAGGAAAACCCTGGAAATGCCAGCAGTCGTGTCAATTCCTTTGTATTCATCCTTGATAAAATCATCACAGTTGAGTAACTAGAGCTTCTGAACTTTGAGCCACACCTCACCAGACCTAGGAACCTCTATAGTAGCTGAAATTGTATCAGGGGAGACTGCAAAATTTAACATGCCAACCTTGGTTTCTGCTCCTGTAAATTAATGGAAAAATCCTTAGAAATATTTCCATTAAAACCCTGTAACTTCTAGCAAAATTGCATGCATGAAAAATTGGAAATGATTGACTGAAAGCAGGGTATTCCTCTAAAAGCTTCATGTATGTGGGTTCATAGTGTACCACAGAGCCTCCTTTATATTGTTTCTTCTATGCCATGGCTGCAACACGTAGTAAGCTCCTTCTTGCCACCTGCAAATTCACCTAATGATAGCTAGACCTCCTTATGACATAAAAACTAACTCAAAATAAAAAGAAAACAATGAAGAATGAGATTTTATGGTGTGAATGCTTGGGTTATCAATCATGAAAAGTTGAATACTGAAACATAATCATGATCCATCGTGACTTTGACCCACAATTTTTTTTTAATGTATCGTTACTAACAAAAACATATTTTCATAGCGGAATAGGTGGCAGAAGTGGCAGATCTTCTATGGAAGTTTCAGGAACTTCCGTAGAAAACCCTAGGTTTTCATAACTGGAGCTGCTACAAAATTCGACAAAAGTGGCTAAAAAAAAAGATCATGAACAAGTGAGACCAACATAAATAATAATTTGAACTCTCAATCATATTGTGGACCCCACTTAGACAATGTTGACTCAACACACTCACTAGGTGACCAAATTGACCCTTTGTACATATGATTTTATTTTGAGAAAATTTAAAACCCTAGCTAATTTTGACAGATTATCTCCAAATATAAACTAAATTTTATCAAAGATAAAATTGGATCCAATGGGGATGTTGCTCCCTATGGCACAGCAAAGAACCAACAGACTAGGTGCCTTATTCAAACATTAAAAAAAATGATGATATCATCTCCAAGTTCTTATGGCCTTCACTTCGGGCTCAAACCTATTGAAGATACCATCCACACCTGCAAATTTGAAAACGAAAAATGGAATATGTAAAATGATGTTTTTCCATCTAACTAAATCAAGAGGAATAATGCTTGAGAAACCTATCATTGACAGGTCCTCCTTTACACAGTTGATCATCCATTTATTGCAATATAAATGTATTATTTCCATGGTAAGTTGAGATCTTATATGGCCCTTTCCAGAGGTTCTCAAACTTGCCATGTTTTCCTTTGTCTTCAATTTCAGCCTCCCACTTCAAAACCACATCATGAATATTGAGATCTGCTTCTTTTATATTTTTTTCAAATGTCTTTTTAACCTTGTTTTGAGATTTTTGATGGTTGTTGCAGACTTCCTCTTTTTTCCTGCAAAGAGATCAACTGATTGATCCTCCGTTTAATTGTATTTGGTTCTTCCTCCAATCCTTGCAACAATTTCATCATTGGAACTCCAAGGGAGCTAGGAAATACAACTTCGGTCCCATAAACCAACTCATAAGGAGAAACTCCTATGGATCTTTTGGTGCAAATTATGTCATCTCATAAGGAAAATTTAAGTTTCAGGTGCCATGACTTCTTATTTTTCTGCAAAATTTTCTTGATAATTTTGATTAGGCTCTTGTTTGATGACTTAGCCAAGCCATTACCTTGAGGGAAATAAGTTGTAGAATTACCAAGGGTGATCTTATACTCATTACAAAAATTCACCATATTCTTTAATTTAAAGGCCCAGGCGTCATCAGTGGTGATTTTCATGGGACAACCAAATCTTGATAAAATGTGAGTTTCAAGAAATTGTATGATCACTGAATCTGCAACTTCTCTTATATGAATTGATTCAACCCACTTTATAAAATAATCAATGGTAGTTAGGATCCACCGATGTTGGCCCGAGGATGCAGGTTGTATCTCCCCAATAAAATCTAACCCCCACTGCTAGAAAGGAGCTTCCACAAAAATGGGTTTCAAAGGTAATGGGAGTAACTTTATTTTTCCATCAAAGATCTAACATTTATGACAAGAACAAATTTTATTATACACATCTTTTAACATTGAACGCCAGTAGAAACTTTCTTTTATTATTTTATTTATTGTTTCTTTCCAATAATGATGCCCCTAACAACCACCCTTATGAAATTCCTTGGTTACTTTCTCAGCTTCATCTTCTAGTAAACAGTTGAGAAGTATCCCACCTGTGTCTGTCTAGTACAAACATTTTTCCAAGATACAATACCCCACTGATTTATGCTTGAAAAATATGGCTTTTGATCTTGTTAATTCAGGAGGAGCTCTATGATGTTGCAGAACAAAAATTACATATTTATACTAGTATGACATTGTAAATTTTTTTCAACAAGGATCGGCTCTTCATCTGCAATTACATCTAAATTTTATGCTATAAGATTAAAGCCTAGATAGTAAAAATTTGATTGAGTCATAAGATTTTACAGTCCTTGTCCTTTTACCAATTTGGTTGGCCTGATCTCTAGATCATATTACAGTAAAGTAGCAATCCACTTGCTTATCTTACCATATGGACTAGCTTGGGTTAATATGTATTTTACTATAGCATAAGGTACAAAAGCAACGATATGTGAATGGATGACATATACTCTGAAATATTTAAAGTGCTTTCACCAAAGCATAAGATTGCTTCTCCACAATGCTATACTTCAATTCATAATTCCCAAGTTTCCTACTGAAGAATGAGATGGGTTGTTCATTACCTTGTTATTTTCTCTGTAATAAAACTCCTGCAATGGTGTGTTCCAAAGAAAAGGTAAAACCCATAAATTATTTTGAAAAATCAGGGTTAATGAGTACTGGAGCTTGAGTGAGAGCCTTCTTGATATCTTCATATGAATGTTTAGCCTCTGTTTTCCACTTAATCTCACATTATTTCTTAATAATATTTCTAATATGTTTCAAAATTTTTGCAAAGTTAGGAATTAATCTTATTACAAAGTTCACCTTGCCTAAAAAAGATTGAATTTCATTTCTATTTTTGGGAAAATCAATCTTATGAATAGAAGCCGCTCTATTTGGATCAATCTTAATCCCCTAATTTTATATTATATGACCCAATAATTTTCCCATTGTCAAGGCAAAAACACTTTTGGTAGGGTTTAAAGAAATACCAAATTTTCTGCATTTTTGAAGAATCGTTTCCAAGTGTTTGAGATGTTCTTCTTCCTTTTTTGAAAACACATTAATGTCATAAAAATATACAACTAAAAATTTGTCCTTTTATTTTGCAAATGCAATGTACATGGCCCTATGAAAGGTTTCCCCTGCATTCATGAGTCCAAAAGGCATCTTTTCATAAATAAATATTCCCCAGGAAGTGTTAAAAGTTGTCTTTTCTTGGTCAGTTGGATGTACTAATATTTGATTATACCCTCAGAAACCATATAACATTGACATCCTTTTTTATCCTAATATGTTCTACAGTATGTAATCCATCTTGGGAAGAGGATATTTTCCTTTTAATGAGCCTTTATTCAAGTTTCCAAAATCAATACATATCCTGATCTCCCCATTTTTCTTCCTTACAGGTACCAAGTTGGCCAACCACCTGGAAAACCTCAATGGTACTATGATCTTGAATTCAAACAAATTTTAATATATTTTTCAATTAATGGCAGAAGTAGTGGATTTATTCTCCTCATCTTTTGTTTGAAATGATTTTCATCTTCATTTATTGGTATTGTATGTTGGATGATACTTGGATCATACTCTTTCAAATCTTCATAACTCCATGCAAAAATATCTATGTATATCTTCATCAAATCAACATATTTTTGTTTTACCTTAGAAGAAAGGAATTTGGACAACTTGACACACTTAGGGTTTTCTGCAATACCAAGGTTACAATTTTCAACTTCTTCATCATCAGATTGTATCTTAGGATTCTTGGCTACATCATTTTGATCAAACAATTTTTCAAGTGGAATCAACCTTTTAAGAAAACAATTTTTTTTCAGTTGGATGACTTTTGTATTAGTTTTATCTTCATCAAACATATTTTTCTCATCAATTTGAGTGGTTTCAAATTCTTCTTTCAGCTTCAAAAAATTTCTGACCTGTTGATCATTTTCAAATACTTGTCAGCTTTTTATATTATCAAGGATGGTTGGCCTATTTCTGATTTCAATTTCATATTTCATGTTGGAATGAATGGGATTATAAATAGGATGGCTGAAATAACCAAGGAATTTGCAACACCATTTTTCTCTCTAGGCCTTATTGTAAAATTATATTCTCTAAATTTTTTGAGCAATTCAAGAGTTAAATTTATGTATTCTCTCATTCTAACATCTTTGGTTTGATAAGAGCCATTTACTTGTTTAATAACCAAATCAGAATCACCATACATTGAAATCTTTTTAGCACCTAAATTTTTCAAAACTTCTAAACCCAAAACCAAAGCTTCATATTCTACCATGTTGTTTGTGCAGTCAAAATTGAGTTTTTAAGAGCATAACTTACTTGCATCTCTTGGTATGGCTATCAAAATGCCTGCACCATCTCTGTCTCTACTAACAACACCATCAAAGATCATGTGCCACCAACCTTCACTATCAATTCCTTCAACCTACTACCTCTGCTCTACATGTTGATTTTATGTTTCATCAGTGACTTCATTGAAAAGTATAGATGACCCTAACTCTGTTTCCATTTCATAAACTGGGAAATTTTGAGGTTTATCTTTGTTGTTGACCATATATGCCATTCTAGAATCTCTATATAATCTTATTTTCTCACCAAAAACAGGAACAATAGCATAGGACATGTCCATTTGCATGGTTCCCTTGATTTTGGTTGCCCATGATCTAGATAACAGCATACCAAATTTTGGTGGAATATCTATTACAATTATTTCCATCAATACACTTTTAGCAAAGACCCAAGTTAGACCAAAAACCACATCTTTTATTAAGATTATATCTTTAACTCTGTTAGAATCAAATGAGAATAAATATTTGTATGGTCTGGTTATGTCCAAACCAAATCTTTCCATGATAACATTTGCCATTAAATTGTGAGATGCCCCTGAATCTGACATAACATTGTGTAGTGTCATGTCATGAATATTTAAACTCACATAAAATGGTGACACTTCTTCATTTTGATCACCTTCCTCTCTTGTTCCTAAGAATATGATAGGATGATCTTCTTGCAAATTTAGAGTATCAGAGGGACCTGCTTGAGCGTTAAGCATTTTCACAATTTGATTCCTGTATTTTGTAACTTTTACTATTTCTCTTAAGGGGACAACAATTTCTATTTTTGAAATCTCATTTTCTAGGCTAAAAACAGGTTGAGTTTTTTCAATTTCTTTCCCAAGAGCATCTTTCTTCTGTTCAAGAGCCTTTGTACCATTTTTTTCTTAGGTTGATTCTTATTGGCAACTACGGGGACATTCCTATTCCTTAGGTTATACTAATTTTTCATTTCAAAAATGGCATGTTGATATCCTTTCTGGTATTCTAATTTTTTTCCAGTCTTATCATTACACATGCCATTACTAGATTCATCATGCTCTTCCTTTGTTAAAAACATCCATGTTTCATCCTCATCTAAACAATGTACAATGTCTTATTGATTTTTTTGCTGCATTTCTTCCTCATCTACTAGGTTTTGCTAGAAAGGGGGCCTAACTTGTTGATTAGGTTGGTTTCTTTGTTCTCTTGGTCTGTGTTGAATCTGAGGTCTTCAAAAATTTGGATTTCTTATTTGTGTTTCTGGTTGTGCAACAGGAAGATTATTTCCAAGTTTTATTCTATCCATGAGTCTTTCCAAGGTTTTCATCATACTCTAAAATTTTACATCTGAATATGTACAAGGTTGGTCTTCCTCCTTTACTCTTCAATTCCCAGCCTCTGACATTGTTGGGTGTGGAGCCTAATTATCTTGTTTACTTTGTATCACAACAATAGACCCCTGTACCTTAAATGGGGCGACAACGCCACCCATAATTAATCGCTACCGTGGGGGGTTCAGGGGGGCGGCAGCGACTTTATGGAGGCCCCCCCCTGGGGGGGGGTTTCGGCAGCAGCGCCCTTGAAGTTAAAAACAGATGTAAAATTGCCTTGTAAAAGTATATTAATTTCTAGTCAATCTAGGCCGTTCGTTAGGCGGATGATCTGACAGTAGAAGTTATGTTTAGTTTAGGGTTTTTTGCCCTAGAAGGCAACCCCTCTCTTTGTATGAGGGTATTATATTGCAGATGTGTATTACATGTGTATTCTCTAAGCGAGAAATAGATAGGGAGACTATGAGAGAGAACAGAGGATATTACAGCAGATCTGTTGTAGGTTTTGTCTCTTCATTTTGCTGGATAATAGAAAGGAAGGACTGGTTGTTCGGGGTGGACGTGGCCCAAACTGGGTGAACCACGTATTTCTGTGTCTCTCTGGTTTTATGTGTTTTGTGTGCTTGTATTTTCCGCATATCTTATGTGTTGCATTGCTCCATAACATATAATTTTATAACAACTGGTATCAGAGCCGAAGGTATATTTGGCTGATAAATTCGCAGGAAAGAATGGTTCCTGGTTCGAGTGGGAGAAATGGTGGAAGATGGTAAGTTTAGGGTTGAGAAATTTAACGGCCAAAACTTCCCACTATGGAAGATGCAGATGGAAGATTATATGTATCATAAAGATCTGTACCTACCATTGAGCGGAAAAACAAAGAAGCCGGTGACCATGACAGACGCGGAATGGAACATTCTCGATAGAAAGGCACTCGAAACAGTACGGTTGTGCCTTGCGGTGTCAATCGCCTTCAATATTTTGAAGGAAACAACAACAGAGGGTTTGATGCAGACGTTGGCGAAACTATATGAAAAACCCTCTACCTCAAACAAGGTATTTCTTATGAAATGATTATTTAATATGAAGATGTCGGAAGGCGGATCTGTTGCAGATGATTTAAATGATTTTAATACAGTTACCAGTCAATTAAGTTCTTTAAGGGTAAACTTTGATGATGAATTTAGAGCTCTGTTATTCTTGTTCTCATTGCCAGAGAGTTGGAATGGTTTAGTAATGGCCATTCGTAACTCTATCTCTGGATCTAGTACTTTAAAGTTTGATGATGTTTTCGGTGCTATCCTTAGCGAGGAAATGCGATGGAAAAGCTCCGGTGAGACATCGGGTAATGCTTTGAGTGCAGAGTCTAGGGGAAGGAGAATGGAAAGAGGAAAGAGCTCAGGATATCACAGAAAATCAAGAAAAGGCAAATCCAAGTCCAGATCGAGGATAGTGTGCTGGAAATGCAGAAAGAAAGGACACCTAAAGAAAGATTGTAGATCTCAGAAGGGAAAAGAAGGAGACGCGCAACAAGAAAACAATCATGAAGCAAATGTGACAGGTGATGTGTTACAAGATGTTTTTATTCTTTCTTTCGAAAATGTTACTGATTCCTGGGTAGTAGATTCAGGGCCCTCATTCGATGCCACACCTGATAAGAAATATTTTCCTGACTATGTGTTGGGTATGTGTTATATTCTTTCCACGACTAGCCCCACGCGTTGTACGTTGCGCCAGGCACAGCAGGGGGTCACAGGGGGGGCGGCAGCCCCCCCTGTCGGGGTCCGGGGCAGCGCCTCGGCGAATTTTTTTTTTTGGTATGCGGTCCCACTCATATGCGGACCCACCCATGTTTTGTGCATGAGTTTGCACATGGTTTTGGGGTCCGATGGTTTTCAGCCCCTGGTATTTTGTAGATCTGGTCAAGGGAACTATGGTTATGTTCTAATCTAGGGTTAATGGATTGGGGTTTATGTATGCTTCGGCATGTATATATATGTGTTGTAACACTAAAAGGAATATAATGAAAAATCAAGCTGGCCGTCCCAATTTGGGATCCAGGGGAAAATCTTTGTGTTTATCTGTTTTATGTTTTATGCTCTCGCTATTGTTTATTTTCTGCTATAATATTTGTGTGTAGATAATTTCTGTTCAGGGTTAAAACCTACATTGAGTATGAGAAATATGATGGTTGTGATGTCTTCCTAGGGGATGATAGGAAGGCCAGAATCGTCGGACGTGGAAAATTCAAGCTGAAGCTGCAAGGTGGAAGGATTAGAACACTTCCTGGTGTTCTGCATATACCTGCATTGGCTATAAATCTGATTTCTGTAAGCAAGATGGATGATGCAGGTGTAAAAACAGTGTTCGAGAAAGATGCTTGCAAGATGGTTCGGGGAGCACTGGTATTAATGCAAGGAGTTCAGACTGGAACTCTGTACAAGCTACAAGGTAGCACTGTTATTGATGGGTGTAACAGTTATGTGGTTCCTGAAAATGGAGCGGAAAGCTTAGCTGTCTCTGGAGAAAAGACCATGCTATGGCATCAAAAGCTTGGACATATTGGAGAGAAGGGCCTTCGGATACTACATAGAAATGGTATGGTAGAAGGAATGTCTAATTGCTCTCTGGATTTCGATTTCTGTGAACATTGTGTATATGGGAAGCAGAATAGGGTGAGTTTTCATTATGGTGCTAATTGGGCGAACAAGATATTAGAACTTGTGCACAGTGATGTGTTTGGACTTGTGTCAGTTCCATCACTGGGAAAGTCTGTGTACTATGTTTCATTCATAGATGACTTCTCAAGGAATACATGGATATATTTCTTGAGGAAGAAATCTGAAGTCTTTGACAAATTTAAAGAATTTAAGGCTCTGGTGGAAAACCAAACAGAGAAGAAGATAAAGGCGCCGAGGACAGATAATGGTGGGGAGTTCTGCAAGAAGGAATTTAAAGATTTCTGTAGAAGTGTGGCATAGCACGACAAAATGCTACTCCATACACACCTCAGCAAAATGGATTTGCAAAAATAATGAACAGAATGCTAATGGAAAAGGCAAGAAGCATGCTCAGTGGTACTGGGTTAGGACAAGAATTCTGGGCAGAGGGAGTGGAGACTGCATGTTCCTTAGTTAACAGATCACCTTCATCAGCGTTGGAGGATACGACTCCACATGAGGTATGGACTGGTAAGAAACCCTCTCTTTCACATCTAAGGGTATTTGGATGTGATGCATATGTACATGTTCCAAAGGAGAAAGGACCAAGTTGGATAATAAATCTGAAAGGTGCATCTTTATTGGGTATAAGGATGGTTTAAAGGGTTACAAGCTTTGGAACCCAGAAACAAGGAAGGTTGTGTACAGCTGAGATGTGGTGTTTATAGAGGTGAAATATGTTGTTACACATGAATTCCTACCAAAGGAACCTGAGAAGATAGAGTTTGAGCTAAAGGAGGATGAATCAGACTCTACAATAGAAGAAGATTCAGAAGAGGAAGAGCCAGAAACCCCAGCTTTGAGAAGATCAGTTCGGGAAAGAAGGAAATTAGAAAGGTATAGTCCATCTGCTTTCTGTTCAGGTTTTGCCTTAACTATAACTGATGATGATCCCAGAACTGTCAGGGAGGCAGTAGACTCAGAGGATGGAAAACTCTGGAAGGAGGCCATGGTTGATGAAATGGCATCCTTGCACAAAAATGAGGCATGGGATCTGGTGGAGTTGCCGGCTGGAAGGAAGCCCATAGGGAGAAAATGGGTGCTTAAAAAGAAGATGAATGTAGAAGGCAAGGTGGAGAAATACAAAGCTCGGTTGGTAGAAAAAGGTTATTCCCAAGTGCCAGGAATTGATTTTGGTGATATTTCCTCTCCTGTTGCCAAAGTTACTTCTATTAGATTACTTTTATCTGTTGTTGCTGCATTTGATTTTGAGATAGAACAGATGGATGTGAAGACAGCATTTCTTCACGGGGATCTAGAAGAGGAGATCTACATGAAGCAACCTGAAGGCTTTATGGTGAAGGGTAAGAAAGACCTGGTATGCAGGTTGAAGAAGTCGCTATATGGGTTAAAACAGTCACCAAGTATTTGGTATCAGAAATTTGATACCTATATACGGGGACTTGGCTTCACTAGAAGCAAGGAGGATCACTGTGTTTATTTTAAATTAATTGGTGACCGTGTTATTTATTTGGTCTTCTATGTGGATGATATGTTGTTGATTGGAAATGACAAAGAAATTATCCAAGATTTGAAGACCCAACTGTTCTCCAAATTCGACATGAAGGATCTGGGTGCTGCAAACTATATTTTGGGCATGGAAATTAAGAGAGATCGGGCAAAGAGGAAGCTCTGGTTAAACCAGAGGAAGTATGTAGAGACTATATTGCAGAGGTTCAATATGCAGGATAGTAAACCGGTGAAGGTTCCTATTCCTGTAGGTGTAAAGCTGTCTGCTGAACAGTGTCCCAAGACACAAGAAGAAGAGGAGTATATGTCCCGTGTTCCATATGCAAGTGCAGTGGGTAGCTTGATGTATGCAATGGTCTGTATTAGACCAGACATTGCACATGCAGTGGGAGTATTGAGCAGGTTTATGTCAAACCCAGGGAAGGAGCATTGGACAGCAGTGAAGCGGGTTTTCAGATATTTACGTGGCACTAGTGATTATGGCTTGTGCTACCAGGGAAGACCAGGATTGGAAAGAATGTTGAACATTCGTGGTTTTGTTGATGCAGACTGGGCTGGAGATCTGGACCAAAGAAGATCTACAAGTGGGTATGTGTTTAGCCTATTTGGAGGCGCAGTCAGTTGGATGAGTAAAAGACAGTCTGTAGTGGCTCTTTCAACTACAGAGGTAGAATACATGGCAGCCACTCATGCAAGCAAGGAAGCAGTTTGGTTGCAGAGATTGTGTTCAAGTATGGGGTTGGTACAACAAGCTATAAGGATAGACTGTGATAACCAAAGTGCAATTTTCTTGGCTAAGAACCCTGCTTATCATTCAAAGACAAAGCACATTGATGTTCAATATCACTTTGTTAGAGATATGGTTGAGGCTAAAAGGGTGTTACTGGTAAAGGTGGACACTTTGAAGAATTTTGCAGATGCATTGACGAAGTCTGTGAGCACTCAGAAGTTCTCTTGGTGTAGAGAAACAATGGGTGTTGAAGACTTGGCCAAATGACTAAGCTCTCTTGTGCTCCCCCGTGGAAAGAAAACAACAAGTGGGAGAATGTTGGGTATCTGTTATATTCTTTCCACGACTAGCCTTATCGAAGTGTATGTTTATACCAACGCATAGGTTGTAAGTAAAGTAGCCACCAAATAAATTTTTTGGTATGCGGCCCAAGGAATTTCATATGCGATCTACTATGTGTTTTGTGCATGAATTTGCACATGGTTTTGGGGTACGACGGTTTTCGGCCCCTGGTATTTTGTAGATCCGGTCAAGGGAACTACGGTTATGTTCTAATCCAGGGTTAATGGATTGGGGTTTATGTATGCTTCGACATGTATATATATGTGTTGTAACACTAAAAGGAATATAATGAAAAATCAAGCTGGTAGTCCCAATTTGGGATCCAGGGGAAAATCTCTGTGTTTATTTTTTTTATTTTTTATGCTCTCGCTATTGTTTATTTTCTGTTATAAGATTCGTGTGTAGATAATTTCTATTCAGGGTTAAAACCTACACTATGTTCAAGGAGATTTTGGACAAGTCTGTTTGGGTGATGATAAACCCTGTAAAATTGTTGGAATGGTTAAGGTTCTTGTAAAATAGCAGAATGGAAACCAATGGCTATTAAAGGAGGTAAGGTATGTTCCAGATCTAAAGAAGAATATGATTTCAACAGGGCAGTTAGGTGGTGAAGGTTGTGTGACAACTTTCATAGATAAAGCTTGGAAGGTCACCAAAGGAGCCTTGGTAATAGCAAAAGGCGAAAAGGTTGGTACATTGTATTTATGCAATGGTATTTTTAACTCTGTTAATGCTTTAACTTCCAAAGGAGCAGATGCAGCATTATGGAATCATAGGCTCGGACACATGAGTGAGAAGGGGATGAAGATTCTTCACTCAAGAAATTTGTTGCCGGGTTTGAAGAATGTTGATTTGGATTTCTGTGAGAATTTCATTTATGGAAAACAGAAGAGAGTCATATTTCTCAGAGTTTGGAAAGAAAAGAAGAGCGAAAAATTAGAGCTTGTGCATACAGATGTATGGGGACCTACTCAGGTATCATCTCTCGGTGGCTCTCATTATTATGTTACTTTTATTAATGATGCAACTAGAAAAACTTGGATTTATTGTATTCAGAATAAATCTGATGTATTTGATATTTTCAAGAAATGGAAAGCTTTGGTTGAGATTGAGACAGGAAATAAGTTGAAGTGTCTCAGATCAGAAAATGGAGGTGAATATTGTAGTAAAGAGTTTGATAGGTACTATTCAGAGCATGGAATTCATAGAGAGAAGACAGTTCCAAGAACACCATAAGAAAATGGTGTGTTATAAAGGATGAACAGAACAATCATGGAGCGTGCAAGGTGCATGAGATTGCATGCAAGATTTCCTTTACAATTTTGGGCAGATGCTGTAGATACTTTTGTTTATCTAATAAACAGAGAGCCTTCAAGTTCCTTGGATGGTGGTATTCCAGAGGAAGCATGGACAGGTAAAAAGGTAAACTACTCTTTTTTAAAGCCTTTTGGTTGTGAGGCCTTTGTCCATATTAATAAAGAAAATAGAATAAAGCTTGAGGCAAAATCAAAGAAATGTACCTTTATTGGATATGGTGTTAATGATTTTGGTTATCGCTTATATGATTATGAAAATCAAAAAATCATTAGGAGCAAAGATGTAATATTCAATGAAAAGGTCTTGTATAAGAATCAGTTGCAGGAAAAGAAACAGGAAAAAGAAAGCAAGGAATACGCGGTTCTTGATGAGATATTTGAAAAAGTAAAGGTGCCTGAAAATAATAATAATCAACAACCACAGCAGCAACAACCACCACAACAGCAACAGGCACCTCAAACACCTGAAAGTGGTGTTAGAATATCTACCAGGATAAGTAGACCCCCTGAACGATACTCTCCTTCATTATATTATTTATTTTTGACTGATTCTGGTGAACCTGAATGTATGAAGAAGAAATGCAGGTTGAAAGCAGGAAGAAGTGGGAGCTAGCCATGGAAGAAGAGATGAACTCCTTAATGCATAACCAGACTTGGGACTTAGTCAGGTTGCTTGCAGGTAAAACTACATTGCAGAATAAATGGGTTTACAGGCTAAAGGAAGAAGATGGAGGAAAACAGAGGTACAAAGCTAGACTTGTGGTGAAGGGGTTTGCACATAAGAAAGGTATTGATTTTGATGAAATATTTTCTCCTGTTGTTAAGATGACTTCAATCAGAACTATCTTAAGTCTTGTAGCAGCGGAAGATTTACATCTTGAACAGTTAGATGTAAAGACAACATTTCTCCATGGAGATTTGGAGGAAGAGATATACATGCAGCAACCAGAAGGATATGAGGTCAAAGGAAAAGAAAAATTGGTGTGCAGGTTAAAGAAGAGCTTGTATGGCTTAAAACAGGCTCCAAGGCAGTGGTATCTAAAATTTGACAAGTTTATGTCTGAACAAGGTTATACTAGATGTCACTCTGATCATTGTGCTTATCTGAAAAGGCAAAATGATGGCAGCTATATTATATTGTTATTGTATGTAGATGACATGCTTGTTGCAGGGTCTAACATGCAGGAAATAAATGTGCTCAAACAAAAATTGGAAAATTCATTTGCAATGAAGGATTTGGGAGCTGCAAAACAGATCCTTGGTATGAGAATAACCAGAGATAGGAAAAATTGAAAATTAACACTGTCTCAGAATGAGTACATACAAAAGGTGTTGAAAAGATTTAATATGCACAATGAAAAACCAGTTAGTACACCTTTTGCTAGCCATTTCAAACTTAGTAAGGAGATGTGCCCAAAGACCCAAGAAGACATGGATTATATGTCTAAAGTTCCATATGCATTAGCAGTTGGAAGCTTAATGTATGCAATGGTCTGCACAAGGCCTGATATTGCACATGCAGTGGGAGTTGTAAGTAGGTACATGAATAATCCAGGAAAATAACATTGGATGGCAGTAAAATGGATTCTCAGATATTTGAGAGGTACCACAAATCAAGCATTATGTTTTGGTGGTTCAAAAATTGCTCTATAGGGATATGTTGATGCAGATATGGCAGGTGACAGAGATAACAGGAGGAGCACTACAGGATATGTATTTACTGTAGGTGGAAAAACTGTCAGTTGAGTTTCAAAAATCCAAAGTGTTGTTGCACTTTCAAAAACAGAAGCAGAGTATGTTGCTACTATAGAGGCTAGTAAAGAAATGATTTGGTTACAAAGGTTTATGGATGAATTGGGTAAGAAGCATGATATGGGCACGTTATAAAGTGATAGCCAAAGTGCCATTCATCTTGAAAATAACTCAGCATTTCATTCCAAGACTAAACAAATACATCTCAAGTACCATTTCATACGATCAGTATTGGAAGATGGAGAGTTGAAGCTAGAAAAGATGCACACTAGCCAGAATCCTACAAACATGCTAACAAAAGTTGTAACCAGGGAGAAACTGAGAATGTGCTCAATTTCAATTCGTCTTCAAGGATGATGATGAAGATGACAAACATCCAGGTCCAAAGAGGAGTCATTGTCCAGCAAATGAAGTAGCGGTGGAGTTGCTACAATCAGTCTCCAAGTGGGAGATTGTTGGGTGTGGAGCCTGATTATCGTGTTTACTTTGTATCACAGCATTAGACCCCTGTACCTTAAATGGGGCGGCAATGCCACCCGTAATTAATTGCTGCCGTGGGGGGTCCAGGGGGGTGGCATCAACTTTATGGAGCCCCCCCCTGGCGGGGGGTTTCGGGGGCAGCGCCCCCAAAGCTAAAAATAGATGTAAAATTGCCTTGTAAAAGTATAGTAATTTCTAGTCAATCTGGTTCGTTCATTAGGCGGATGATCTGATGGTAGAAGTTATGTTTAGTTTAGGGTTTTTTGCCCTAGAAGGCAACCCCTCTCTTTGTATGAGGGTATTCTATTGCGACTGTGTATTACATGTGTATTCTCTGAGCGGGAAATAGATAGGGAGACTGTGAGAGAGAACAGAGGATATTACAGCGGATCTGTTGTATGTTTTGTCTCTTCATTTTACTGGATAATAGAAAGGAAGGACTAGCTGTTCGGGGTGGACGTAGCCCAAACTGGGTGAACCACGTATATCTATGTCTCTGTAGTTTTATGTGTTTTGTGTGCTTGTATTTTCTGCATATTTTATGTGTTGCATTGCTCCATAATATATAATTTTCTAACAGACATTTTTGTTGCATCCATGTTGACCTCCACCTTAATATCATCATTTCTCATTTCATCCAAAGCGATAGATTCCCTCTCTCTTAGCGAAATGAAAAACTCATAATCAAAAGATTTAGCATAATGTAATTGGGCAGCCCCTAGGGGAGGTTTTATATGAGTAGGAATGGAATTATAAACCTTTTTAAACCTCTTTGAAAAATATTGCACTGATTCATTGCTTGCTTTCTTCAAATTATTATAGTCATTCGGTGTTTGAACATGATTCACCTTACTTCCCCATTTCCTTAAAAAATTATCTTCTAATTGATCCAAATTCTGTATAATTCTTGGGGTTAAAGATTTAAACCATTTTCTGAATTCGCCAATGAAAAATTGTACAAACAATCTCATCCTAACATATTTGTCATCCACCTCCTATAAGTCAATAAAATCATTAAATTGGTCAACAAGTTGTTCTACACTGGTTCCCTCCTCACCTCCAAAATTTTTTATTCTAGTAGAATATCCCTGTGGCAGAAAATGAATAAGGGTAGAAAAGACAAGAGGGGCATATATGGCAGGGCCTAAAGGACAAGGAGGAGGAGGAACCTCTGCCATTGTAGAAGTGACTGTAGTAGATGTACTAGCATAAACTACAACATGGGAGGTAGTTATCAAAATAGTAATAGTTGTAGTAAAAGCATATGTGATTGTAGGAAACTGTGTTATAGGAACCTTCCACTCATAAATAAAAGAACTCCATTCAAGTAAAGGGATACCAGCTCTTATTTTCAACGGAAATTCAAAAGGATCAAGTTCCTTTAATTTTTCTAGAGAGACTTGTTCTAATGACAGTTTTGATGTGAAAATTTCCCAAAACCCTTCTTTATCTTCTTTGGAAAAAAACAAATGTGGTGTCTACCCCTAATCTTTGTAGATCTAGGAAAATTTATGTTAATTCATTTTCTGATCTAGATCTAAAATGTGTTTTTTTTTTAACTTTTGGACACCTCCAGAGGGTAAATATGAAGCTCTTAAGAGATATGGAGTACTTGATTTTGATGAGCTACCATTTCCTCTTATAATTTTCTCTTGATCATCAACTATCTTCAGTGGATTTGGATCTAGATTACTCCTTATATAAATGTTATTGGGAGCCAACTTTAAGCTGAAGATTCTAGTGGGGTCACCAAGGTAGAAGTATAGCCTCAAAATGGCTAATCTCCTGCTACCTTCAAGAGCTCAACTACTTTGAAAAGAATCACCCAGGATAATACAACTTTCAACTCCCGACAGACGCACCAAAATGTTATCACTTGATATGGCAGGTTGGGTTGTGTCAACCTCCAACCAAGAGTAACTATTTCAAACCACTTATAGCTAGAAGTTAGCCCTTCTAACATCATAGGGATCTCTCAAGAAATATTGGATAATAATTTGAAATAAGCTCAATTATAGATGGCTAACTATATATTTTTGTGTGATTTTTCAGGTTAAATAAAGTGTGATAATCACCACCATTGGGCATGGATTCAGTTAAAAGAAAACTCAATTACAGACAAACATTGATTTGTGGAAGTTAGGGAATTTTTTTCTTAACTAATGTGAAGTGAACATTTAAAGTCAATCACAGCAAATTGAAGGAAGTTGGAGCAATATTAGATTGATTCCAAGTAATCAAATAAACTATGAAAACTGATAATAACATAAAATCATGATGAGTTAACATAAAATCCAAAATTGAATCTAAGGTTGAAAAAACAAAGTATGCTGCAAATGTATTTTAATTATATAAATATTTACAAAAGTGGGCTCTCTCACATTGTCGATCCCTTGCAGAGTCAAAAAACTATAGATATATAGAGAAAAATCTCCATCTATCATTAATTACAAAATCTGCCACCTAGCGCCAGATTTGAATCATGCTAAGAGACCTAATCCTATTTTATTTACAAAACATATGATATTTTGTAGGTATTTTCTTTTTTGACACAGTTTGAATTCAAATAGGATTATATTCATTTATGAGCCCTCAAAAATTATGTTGTTGAACGTTGTTGAATCCAACCAAATGCTAAGTTTGATGGACTATTGATGTGCTCCTACCACGTGGATGTGATGACATGGTTGACTTTGCTGACTTGTATTACTCGAAAATAGGAGTTATTCTACCTGAGGATGTGGATACCCCTATGACTTGTAACCCATTTAATTTCCTTGTTCTTTGATGACAAATCAAAATTCATAACGCATAAAAAGTAGTTTAACAGTTTCATAGAAAAATTTGGTAGCAAGCTACAAAAAAATTCCCTTGGTTTTCTTTGATCTTTCTACAAGTTTTGAAGTCTTCCATTGTCCATTTCAACTAAATTCAAAACATAATAACTCCTTTATCTCAAATTTTCACTTTCGTTTTCATGAATGATATGCTACAGTAGTTTCATAGCAAATTTTCAGCTTAACTATGGGGAGTTGCTACGAAATTTTGAAATTTCTGATTTTTGTTTTTTTATGACTTTTTTTGCCTTCTTATCACTCCTTATAGCCTATCTAACCATGTTTATTTCTAAAACTATCATTTAGCATAGTAAGGGAAAAAAATGTGATAAATTTACCATACTCATGAGGTGCTTGCAACTTCAGCTAAAAGCTTAATATTTCTTTTTGAGAGTTCACCTTTGATCAGCTCCACCTGAGTTTCCAATACTTTGACTTGTTTTTGCAACCTACTTCTCTCTGCCTGTGGCGATCTGTTCCTTTTGTACATATGCTTTAACATCATGTGCAATGGTAGATTCCTCTTCACCATTCTTCTGGATTTTTCTACAACTTCATCATAGTAGTCTATTAGCTTTGACACCTTCTCCATCAACTCCTTTCTGTCTAGTTTGGCTTCTATCACTTCTTCTCTGGCCTCTCTTAATTGTTCCTGTAAAACTTCTATCAGGTTTTTTCTTGCACGGGCTCTTTTCCTTTTCTTCTTTTTTTGCTCTATTTTTTCTAAGGGCACTTTTGGTTTTTTTTGTTTGTTTGTTGCATTGATCTTGTTACAGGCTTTCTTGATTTGAAACTAAAACATTGTTCCTCTTGTGTAAACTCAAGCTTATTAGACCTCTTTTTCTTTTTTTTAGTTTTTGTCTTTGTCACTTGCAAAGGCTGCAAAACTGGATGTTCTTCAAGGGGAATCACTTATGGAATATCAACCAATTTACCTTTCCCTTTACTCTATTTTCTGGTCATCCTTTTCCCTATACTTGTGGAAGTCTTCACTATAGGTTTTTCTTTTGGTTGCTTCTCTTCTTTAGGAGTTATTGACTAAGATTTAGGATTTTTTCTAGAATGAGTGACAGCATCTAGCTCATAACCACTCAAGAACAAGAAGGTAAGCCAATATTTGTTTAACTTATTTAGCTCTTCTACAACAAGTAGTTTTATGAGGCCATGATGGAAGATAAAAGTATTGCTAGCATCAGGTTTGTCCTGGAATTTATCAGCCATCTTTCCCAAACTCCTAAAAAGATAGAAAGGGATTTCCAGATGTTACTTACCTATAAAATGTAAGAGCAATCTAAAGTGATATTGTTAAACCATATTGAATCTTCCTTCACATGTAAAATATTTCTCAATTACCATTAAAAATTTTGAAAAATTCTCTTTAAGGAAAACCCTAGAAATGCCAACTGTCATGTCAATTAATTTGTATTCATCCTTAAGAAAATCATCACAATTGAGTAGTTGGAACTTCTGGACATTGAACCACATCTCACTAGACCTGGGAATCTCTCTATCACCTAAAATTGTATCAAGGGAGACTGCAAAATTTAACATGGCAACCTTGGGTTTTGTTCTTGTGAAATTGATGGAAAAATCCTTAGCAAATTGTAAATGAAAACCCTGCAACGTCTAGAAAAAGTGTCGGTACCCAACACTGACAAATGATTTGCTAGAAGTAAGGTCTTCTTCTAAAAGATTCATGTATGTGGGTTCATAACATACCACAGAGCCTCCTTTATATTGTTATTCTACGCCATGGCTGCAACACATAGTAATATCCTTCTTTCCACCTACAAATTCACCTAATGATAGCTAGACCTCCCTATGACATCAAAACAAACTCAAACTAAAAATAAAACGATGAATAATGAGATTTTGCGGTGTGAATTATTGGGTTATCAATCGTGAAAAGGTGAATATCGACACATAATTGCGATGCATCGTGACTTTGACCCACAATTTTTTTTTTAAATGTATTGTTACTAACAAAAATAGAGTTTCATAGTGGAATAAGTGGTAGAAGTGGCAGATCTACTATGGAAGTTTTAGGAACTTCTATAGAAAACACTATGTTTTAGTAACTAGAGCTGCTACGAAAATCGAAAAAAAAAGTGGCTAAAAAATGAGCATGAACAAGTGAGACTGACATAAATAATAATTTGAACTCCAACTCATACTATGGACCCCACTTAAACCATGTTGACTCTACACATTGACTAGGTGACCAAATTGACACTTTGTACATATGATTTTATTTTGAGAAAATTTAAAACCCTAGCTAATTTTGACAGATTAACTCTAAATATAATCTAAATGTTATCAAATATAACACACTATATGTGAATTAAATCAAATTTAATTTGTTGGAGCTCTCACTAGCTCATCCATCAATTAGAACTAGTTAAACTGATTTTAACCCAAATTATTAATTTAAACAATTACAACTCAAAATAAACTGCAACTGGGCCCCCTAAAACTTACAGTGAAGTCCACATGCCTCCAGTTTTACCCCAAACTTGAAATGACAGAGATAACTAAGTCTTCCCAACTTAGTTAACTCGTACAATATGTCATGTGATGTGGAATTATAATTTCCTTCTAAATTAATTAAAGACGAATTAAATTAGAAGCCTCTTCTTGTTGCCAATTTCAACACCCCCTCTCAACAAGAAAGGGACTATCTACTACCTTGATCCTACCTCTATGGAACTCAAATTTTCATCTTGACAGTTCCTTCGTCAAGGTGTCTGCATCTCCGTACTCCATGGGAATGTACTTGTAATGACATAATCCTCCTCTATACACAATCTCTGAGATGGTGATACAAGATATCAATATGCTTAGACTTGTCATGAAAAATTGGATTAACTGAAACTTTGATGCAACTTTGGTTATCACAATAAATCATCATCGGATCCATCTATTGACCAAATAAAACAACAAGTATCTTCCTCATCCATATGGCCTCACATGCTTCCTGACTAACTACCATGTACTCTGGCTCTGCTAAACTGAGTGCAACTAATATCTATTTCTTGATGTACCAGGAAACTATTGTTGATCCAATGCTGAAGATACCCCCTGATGTGCTCTTCCTGTCTAATGGACTCCCTGCCCAATTTGCATTTGTGAAGCCTTGAAGATTCACTCCCTTTGTCTGACTGTACCATAGCCTAAACTCTATATCTCCTTTGAGGTATCTCAACACATGGTTTCCTACCTTCCAAAAGAGCTTGGTAGGCTAAAACATAGCTTGAATAAGATGGTTAACCACATATCATATGTCCGGTCGAGTGTTCACCAAATACTTAAGTGAACCCACCAACTGCCTATAGATGGTAGCATATACTAATTTTCCTAAAGAAACATCCTCCTTCCTCCAGTTTCCTACTAGAGGAGTCTCCATGGGTTTGTTTCACTCCATGAGGAACTTCTTCATAATCTCGTTGGCATACTTTCCCTGAGATACAAATAGCTTCCCATCTCTTTTCCAAATTTCCAATCCTAGGAAATAGTGCAAGAGCCCCATGTCCTTCATATGAAATCATCTTGCAAGATCCTCTTTGAAAGACTTGATGAGCTTCTCATCACCTATCAGTTTCAAATCATCGACATAAAGTAAAATTATCAAAAGTTTACCTTCTACCATAATATGGTAAAGGTTCACATCTGCTTCACTCTTGGTGAGGCCAAACCCGGTAAAGTAGTTATAGATCCTGGTGTACCAAGCACGCGGAGCTTGTTTCAGTCCATACAATGCTATCTTGAGTCTTCACACAATCTACTCTCTGTCGAAGGTATCAAAATCTTCTTGTTGCTCAATGTACAACTCTACCTCAATCACTTCGATGAGGAAGGTTGTATTTACATCCATCTAATGTATCTTCCATCCCATGTTAGGTCCCTATATTAATAGTGTAGTCCCTTATTGTTGTTAGTGTAGCCCCTTATTGTTATTGTTGTACCCTATAGTCTCGGCCATACAATTATTATTGTGCCCCTTAAAAGGCCACTATTGTTATTATTGTGCCCATACATTATTATTGTTAGATCGGCTAGGATTATATTGTGACCCCATGGACTCCTATATATAGAAAGGAGGTTTTTTCATTTGAATCATCCAAGAATTGTTCATTTATGTAATGAAAAGGAAGTTTCCCCCACGAAGTGGTGCATTTCTAAGGCGTTGATCTCTCTTTTCTTCTATTTTGGGAGTTGGTTTCATAACATTCGGTATCAGAGCCTTTGGATTCTAGGGTTTCACTACTTCAAATAGGTCATCGTGGAATTTTCGCTATAAATTTTTTTCTGTGAAGTTGCAGATGCTAAAAAAAACCCATTTGCAAAGAAATCCTAAGGAACTTCGTGTAAAATTTTCATATCTTTGTTCGTAATATTTTTAGAGATATGATCTATGGAACTTAGGGTTTTTGAAGGCTCCTGAATTTCATTTCAAAGAGGTGACCTTGGGAAAATCGTCATAACTCTCTCTCTAAGCATCGGATTGGAATTTTGTAAAAAGTGACCGAAATTGCACAGAGTTTAGTTTCATGTATATCAATTTCAGAGCCGAAGGAGGAAGCAGTGACACATCAAACATTGTACAAGTTTGCTCTACTGAACCAATCCATAATTAGGTCATTGTGGGAAATTGGGTATAACTTTGTCTTGAAGAATCCAAATCAGGTCCGACATGTGGCATGGGAAAGAGGATTCAAAGGGATACTAAAGGATTACAGAAATATTGGGAATCTAAAATTACAGAGATCCATCAGTTTCAATATCGAGCTCCTCAAAAGCAAGAAAAAGGTGTGTATTTTTTGTAAAAATTGCATAAGTTTTGTTTGAAAATTCAATTTGAAGTTATTCCAAGGGCATATTGAAGCATATATATTACTATTGGGTTCTAAAATGGCCACTAAAAATAATTCAACCCCCATTAAGCGCTCATAAGGCTCTATAATGACTCATGAAGAGGAAGAAGTGCAACATGATATAGCAAAATTACAAGAGCAAGTGCAACAAATTTCGCTCTCGCAAAGAGTAACAAAAAATGAAATGGAAGTTGTTACACCAATTTTTGGTCGTCTAACCTGTTACTATTAGATGTACCAAAGTAAACCATGTAAGACCAATTTTACCCTAAGTAAAATTGCTTTCACTATGAAAAATAACTTAGTAATCCTTAATTTATTAAGTTGTTTATGGTCTAAACAGGAAACCCCATGAGGAAATATTGAATAAATCCATATTTGTCTGATTTTCCTCAAGGATTAGTTAGTTAAACATCATTTTAATTAATATTCCTAGTCATATTTAACCCAAAACAAGAAAATTAATTCGATAAATCATTATTTATCTTATTATTTTCTAGGAATAATCATTTAAACCTTATTTAAATAATATTCCTTGTTAAATTTGACTAAATCATTTATAAATAATTGGATAAATCACTATTTATTTAATTATTACTCAACCACATCCTTAAAATAGTAAATAAATCACTTATATATTTATTATTTACAAATAAAGGAATTTGACCAAATTCAAATTATTTTTCCCTCCAACAAATATAATAAAATATTCCATAAAAGTTGGATCTAGATTTGGTTAATAATATTCTAATTATGCACCAATATCTAGACTAACTAAATATTTTTTTATAAATAGAAGGGTTTTTCCATTCACTCACTACCTTTTGTTACCTAAAGATCATTTTGGATCTATAAATTTGGTCTGACTTTGATCCTCCATCGTTGTCATATTTGGCTACCATTTTGAGCTCCCTTTGAGTTCCATTTTTGTCTGGGTTTTCTACACCATCAAGAGAGAGAGATCTTCGATCTGAAGTGTTGAGGACTTACAAGAACCCACCCATTGAGGGGTACTGGCAACATCTTTCTATGTTCCCTTCCCAGGTGTCAAAAATACAAAAAAATATTTAAAAACATTATTGTCTTGTCTATTGGATGCATGGAGAAACTCTTGCTTTTATTTACTGCTTAATGCCTTTTACTGCATAGATCTAGATTTTGTAGCATTTATCTTGGTCAACTAACTGCAGATCTAAAGAAATTGGCAGCCATCTTTTATGTTAGGGTTGTTTGCTATGCACAGCTAAAGTGAGATTTTTTCGTACACTTGCGATTAGAATTCATCCTAACAGTTGGTGACTCCACAAGGGTTTACGATTACAACCTCTATCGTTTTTTAGATCCCTGCATGACCAGCTACTTGAAACCCTAGGATTTTTTTGCAGCTTCTTGTTTTTCTTTTCTTGATGTTGTTTTTAACCTACAAAACACTAAAACAGTAAAAATTCTAACTTTTGTGTGTTTTTGGACCTATTACACAAGTGACAGGCATCAGCTGCAACTGAGACGACACTTTTTCTGAAACCTGTTCCAGAGAGTGCCGGAAGTGCAGGTCACACTTTTTGGGCCGAAACCTATGATTTGAACCTCCAGGACGCATAAAATAGCCTCAAACCTGCAACCTCAGCAGAAATCGGGTCAGAAACTGCGACCTGTACTTTTTGCGGGAATTTTTCTGAGATTTTTCTAGGTTTGTCTGGGCTACTTTTCAGGATTTTCTGACCTCCATATTCTTCGATTTTGGACCTGTACTTTCTCTGGTTTACTCGTCGAAGTGGGAACCTAGCCCCTTAGGGCTTCAGTATGCTTCTACCTTTCTAGGAGGAGTTTAGCTGAATCAGGTCGTTTGAAATTTCAATGTGTTCAGCCATTTTTCAGATCTAATCCTATACCTTCATATCCATTTCAGATTGGTTACTCATCCATCCAAAACACCTCTTTTCAGTTTTTTTTGGTCCTCCTCTAGGGTCCCCTCCGTTTCCCTTCAGGTTGTAGCCTTTCGCCACTTCATTTGCATCACTTTTCTCTTTGGTTTTTTGTTGTTTTCTGCACCTATTTCCAGCATATCTAACCTTTAGATCATTGTCCCTCCTAACTTTAGATCCATTGGCTATTTTGGTGTGTTTTGACTAGATTTTTTACCACCCACAAATTAGTTGTTGAGAAGCCCGCCTCCTTGCGTTTAGATTGATGCATATTTAGCTGTTTATTTTCTGTTATATTCAGTTTACTTATTGTTATTTGCATATTTATTTACAATTATGCAACACACTTTTTCTTTTTTCTCTACAAATGTTTGGGTTTAAAAATTAAAATTAACACACACACCCTAAGTGAAAAGCACCTAGTTAACACTGTCAGGCAAAGACTATAACATTGTAATCAATTTATCCTACACCTCCCTGCCCTTGTTTCAACATTGTAATCATTTGATCCTGCACCTCCTTGCCCTTGTTGGTCTATTTTCCTTTTGTGATCTGTGTTTGTTCTTTCATCATTTCACCCCCAAGGCATTTATCCCAGAGACTTCTTGGCCTTCATCCTCAATTTCTGTTGGGAAGACTTACTCCTCTGCATAGGATTCAAGTTATTCCTCCACCGAATCCCCATTCCAACTCCGCTTCTATTTCATTGGGTTCGCCTTTTGGTTCCATCCTCGGTTCTCCCCCTGTCACCTTCACCATGTCTGGTTCAGGACCTAACGCTGGTGGTAGCCTCCACTCTAATGCTGGGAATACTACTAGTGGGACCGCAACAGGAACTATCTTGGCTGCTCCCTTTCTCCCTTATATGGTAGGCCTCAGTCTGCCCATTTTTAACCAGTTGATCAATGACCCCATACACCATGACCGTGGTTGGCCTACTATGCCAACCAAGCTCCCTTCTAACATCCCCAAGTTTGAAGGTCTTGCTGGAGAATATCCTACAAACCATGTTTGATATTTCCACATGTGGTATTTATCTAACTCCATCACCGATGACTCTGTCCGTCTTCGGTTGCTCCAACATACGCTTACTGGAGAAGCTTCTAAGTGGTATGTTGACCAGGCCCCCTCCTCTCGTACCACTTTTGTGACCCTTTCCTCGACTTTTATGTCTTACTTCCAGCTTCCCCTTCATTATGACACTGGTACCGAAATTTTGACCTCTTTCCGTCAATCATCTGTGACCCGCCTATCCAATCATGTCCAGGAATGGCAAAGAAGAAAAATCTTATGTTGAGCCCCTACCTTCGAAGACCGTGTCTACATGGACTGGTTCCTTAGATCCCTTTTTCCTGCTATCAGAAAAGATGTCGCATCTCATTTCCCTCAAACCGAATAAGCTTCTCTCCAGATTGCATTAAAATACAAGTTGATCTACGCATAGTCTAGTTATGTTTATACTATCTTACCTGATCTCCCTAGACCCAATGGTGCCAACACACTAGGGGCATCCCATGCCACCGACGGTATCTTTGGAGCCCTTTATCATTCGTATGCTCATCCTCCCATACAGGAGCCGTGAGGCCGCCCTCCAAAGACATCCCCCCCGATAGTATGTATCCAGGATACGGCATGCCTCCTCCTTTTTCCAAACCTATTTACCATAATTTTTCCCAACATCCTTATTATCTGTATCCACAACCTAGTGCTCCATCTCCTTTAGCATTAGCACCCCCACCTCCCTTACCTTCTCAAACCCCACAACAGTAGCCACCACCCCCCCAGGGGTAAGTGTATGCACAGCAGGGCGCAACTAATCCTCCTACCTCCAAAAATAAGAGGAATGGCACCCAAAATAAATCTACCCCAGGTAATCCAGAACCTAATCCCCAAGGGAATGCATCTAATAGTGTTAACCAACAATAGGGAACTCAGCCCAAGCAGGACATGCATGTTCACATGAATAATCCGTGTTCTTGTTGCGGTGTCTATGGTCACTACACCCACGATTGTCCTCTTTTACCTCAGATTCGTCAGATGTAGGAGACTCAAGCAACATCGCGAGGACAACAAGCCTCCCCTTTGGTTCCTCCCAATGCTGCACCTATCCAGCCAGCTGTGTTTACCAATCCTTTCCCTCAGCAAGGATTCGTGGCTACCCAACCACCTGAAGGTCAAGCAGCCACTCAACCTCCTCCATCTAGTACCTATGATTACCAGATTCTCATGATGAACCCTGACCAACCCGTTACCATTGACCTCAACCTTCAGACTTGGTCTCGTCAGTACAACAAGCCTCCCACTACGTCTACCCCCGAGCCCCCTTCTTCAAGTTCCACATAGCCTCTTTTGACAACCAATGGTACTTTACATATCCCTCAGCCTAAGGCAGAGGTTAATACCAAGATCCCTAAGGGACCATTATGATGAAATGCTAATTTTGGTAAAGCTGCTCATTCGTATAGTATAGTAGATGATTTGGCGCAATCCCCTGTTGCCATCTCAACGCTGGAACTCCTCCAATCATGCCCTTCATAATGAAAATCTCTACTAACTACTGTGGGAATTGTGGATCCTTCAAATGATCATTTGATCATCTTCGATGTTGACTGGTTAGAACATCCTCCCCTTCCTGCTTCCGTCGCCTTCCAAATCCCTGTCAAGATCCAGAATACCAACGTCTCCCGTTGTATCATTGATGAGGAGGCATTCACCTGTGTGATGTGTGCTTTGGTTTGGAAGCAACTCAGATCACCTGATTTGGCCCCTTCCACTATCACCCTCCGAGCATGGGATGGCCACTCTTTCCAACCCATTGGCCTATTTCGCAATTGTCCTATTACTATTGCGGGCAAAACTGTTTGCATTGATGTAGAAGTCATTGATGCCCCCTTATATTACAACATTCTATTGGGTCATAGCTACACCTATGCGATGTTTGTTGTCCCATCTGTGGTTCACCGCAAGATGTCCTTTCTTCATAATGGAAAGATAGTCACCATTGACCAGTTGACATATTACGAGTTGAAGTCTCAGACCTCCCCTGAGTCCATCATCTCTTCGGTGGCCAATAAAAAAACCGTCAAACCTTTGCCCAGTGTCTCACCTGGAGTCTACAAAGACTCCTCTTTGCTTGTGTCTTTCCCTGGTCTTCCTCCTCCTGTCTCTGATCCCAACTCATCGAATGTTTGCATGATGCAATCATCTCGGGCTTCCCTCAAGTAGCCCACTTCGACTAGTCAGCAGCCCCGCCCTCCGCAACCTGATCCTAAACCTTTAACCTAGCCTTCAGGACCCCCTCCTCAAGGCCCCTCATCTGCAGCTAGTATCCATGAGCCTCTCTACCCTCCTGGCACAGTTCCTCCTAGCCTCAACCATCTCGAATCTGTCTCGCCTGGAAATTACCCCTCTGGTCAGATATCGTTCCTAGCTCCCCCTCCTGGAGTGTTTTCGGTACCTAGTATGGCTACCTTATCCCTTCCTAACCTGACCTTGGGGATCCCAGCTTGGTACATTGATCCCCAAGCTGCTACCCCGCCTGGTCAGCCCAAACCTTATCTTGCTTTGACCTTGGTTCAACCAATCCCCGTGACCCCTCCCTCTGCTACCGTGCCTTAACCACCTCAACAGGAACCTCCTCCTATTGTGACCACTTAGGGTGAAGGGGGAAAATCTCGCAAGAAGGCATCTAAAGACAAGGCTGCCCCGACCAACCTTGCTCCTCCTTAGTGTTCAAAGTGTAACCACCCCCCCCCCCCCCATGTGCTTTGTGTGATTTTTTCGGTCATGCCCCCCATCATTGTCCCGAATTGCCTCGTATGAAGCCCATGGTTAATGTTGCATTCCTTGAGTCTACGGTCCCTGAAGCCTCTGTTTCTTCCTCGACTGCAGCCAAGAACCCTAAGATTATTCACACCAACCAACCTTATCCTTTATGTGATCTCCATGGCCATTATACCCATTTTTGTCCTCGCCTCATTCATTACTGCGCATCTTTGGAGATAGTTCAGGAGTACGAGATTGAACAGAACCAGTCCACCTCTCCCATCCTTGCATAGTATGCTTCAAGACAGCTTGAGGATTTACCCGCTCCCATTGACATTCCCCCTCCTAATTTCGAGATTATGGAGCCTACGGCCACCATCCTCTACCTATCATCATTAATGAGATCCATGGTGCAAGCTCCCTCTGAGACTTCCCCTTCTGTTTTGCTAGACCTCCCTTCAGTGATCACCCTAGGTCCAACATCAATGGATCCCTTATCTGCTTGTTCTTCCATCACCTCCCCCTCGTGACAATGCGCATATAAACCTTTCTTCTCATGATGATGAGTTAGGTATCTTTACCGTGTCATGTGGTCTCTCTTCCTCTAGTCACCCCATCTTCTACTATGAAGACGACATCATGGAAGCCTTTTCCACCCTTGACTTCATCTTTCTCGCCCATAAGTGGAATGGCACCATCCGTGTCTATGGTGAATTTCACGACCTGAGCACAAGCTGCCCCCTAGGCAACTCCCACACACCACCTACTCATCGGTGTGCGGGTGGTAGACATCCTACCTAGAGCACTCCCTCTAGCAGTGTTTGTTTTATTTCTACCTTGCACTCAAGTTTCCATCATTTTTCATCATTCTCTCATTTTTTTTCTTGTGGCACCTTTCATATGGACCCCCGTCCACACCTTATATCAGTTATGTCGATGGTGCAAGTCGCTACTCCCGAAATCTAGCCTCGATAGTGTTATTACCTAAATCTACCTCAGGTTGAAGAAAGGCAGAGTCTAGGGTAACATCAAACCACGCTTAATTTGGTAGCTAGCCCTACCAGATCAGGAGAGGGCTCTCTCCGAGTCAATCTCAGCAAAAATAATCAGTGAGGCTTGAGATGACTTGAAATAAAGGCTGATTTTAGGCTAGGTATATATGCGAAAGAGTTTGATTTGATTTTGGGGGTTTTTGTTGGAATCAAAGGGAAAGGCAGATTTGGGTCCGAGAAATGATCAGTCTTGCAGAGAGCTGAATGGGGCAAGGAAGGAAATTGTTTTGATGCTTCGAATTGAATGAAATGGATAGCTCATACCGGTGAGGAGTTGAAGAGGGCAAGAGGCTTTCAGGAATCCTCTTCAGACAGTTGAAAACATGTAAAATTAAACAAACTTCAAGGCAGAGCACTGCAAATCTAATGGATTCCACCTCTATCACTTATTTGTTTAATTTAAGAAGAAAGGAGAAGGGAAATGATACACATGAAACATTAGTGAACTTACAATCACAGAGAGAAATACACCATCAAAACATAGAGCCACATGGATCCCAAAGAGTGCTGCAAACTCTGGTCTATTCCTTTGCCAAAATGCAGAGATGAAAATGTACAATGAAGCTCTAAGCAATCCCAAGTGTCCAACCCTAAAAATGACTGAGAAAATACAAGATATAGACAAGCCTAACTCATCCCCATGCCTCTAGGGGTCAAGCTCACTATTTTAGGAGATTTTTCAACAAGATATAAAATAAGAACTAGAAAATAGGCAGTGGAACAACTTGCCTCTATAAGATAGGAAACAGATTCATTCAGTTAGAATTCACTTTTTGGTGAATGAATCTACTTACATGAGTAAAAATGTGCCAAAATTACATCAAAGTCATGAAATTACATCAATTTACATCAAGATCTGTACATATGAAGATAAAAAAGTCAAAACTGGCCCAAACTAGGCGAAAAACTGAGTTACTGAGTGAAAACTAGGCCAAATTTCCCAATGCACCGCACCTGAAATCTCTATGTGTCGCGCCACTTTGAGGCTGATTTTGAGGGCCTTCCCGGAGTCCAAATTGAGTGCAAGATAGCTCATTTGAAATCTCTACCTATCTAATTTCCAACCCAAGTGTAATTTCTGAATTTGGTTTCCATTTGCCCCTCAAAAAATTAAATCTTCCAACATTGCTTCCTATGTGTCCAAAAAGTGGCAGAAAGGCCATTTTTAAGGTGTTTTTGACCCTTCAGGCAACCCAAAACTTGTCAAAATCCTTAGGTAATGGGTAGGCATGCATAAATTTTGATGAAAAATCCAGAAATACAAATTTTTCTTCAAGAGGAACTGCCAATTATAAGCGCGCGCCAAGTGGCGCGACGCGTCGAGCAGGAAAATCTGTGTTAAGGCCAAAAAATTCAAAATTGACAAAAATTTTCCCAAATTTCTCGAAATTTGGGCTGAATGTCCACCATCAAGCACTATGATGAGCCAAAGAAGCTTCGGCCAAAATTTGGATTCTATCATGCCTTTTGCGATGTTTTAGTGCCCTCTTTAACCTTGCTTTCAGAATTTTGATTCGCGCTTTGCAAACATGATTTCGCGCCCAATAATGATTCTTCATGTGCCTCAACATATTTTTTTCCTTTTTTTCCTTCTCCAACAGCTTCTCCAGATGAATATTGACCCTCTCAAGCCAAGTCTCTCTATCAACCTCAATCTCTTGCTCAATGGATGTCATCTCGGTTTGGCTTCTTTAGGCAGCTTGCCGGTTCTCACAGATGTTTTGCAACTCCATGATTGTTTGTTGATATTCCAACTGTTTGTTTCACTGCACTGGGTAATTTATGATCCATTGGGCTCTTTGCAACTTGAAGGTCAATGTGTCTATCTCCACCTTCTACTCCTGAATAGTCTCTCTCAACTTTGACCTTGGAGAGCTCAAATCCTCATCAATCAGTATGAAACCTGTATCTTGGCCTCCTGAAGGGCCCTCATCCTGCATAGGCCTCTTACCTCTATCCTGTACCTGTACCTGTGCTGCTGATGATGGCAACGAGACCTCTTCCACCCCAGGTGGAGATAGTACTCGCTGAGCTGCTGCAAATAATCCTCTAGTGCCTCTCTGATAAGTGACATATGTCGGCACAGTAGTCTCTGTCTCCTGACCTCCATGCTGATATGAAGGTTCACCTGCATCATGAACAACCTCCAGAGGAACATGAGGAGCTATGAATAAATCATTGGAAATGAAATCTTCCCATGAAATACCCTGCAAGCCAAGCTGATGCACAACCATGATCTTAATGAGTGCATAGTGATAAATACTATTGTACTGCTGCTCGGGAGTTTTCCTCTGCACGAGAGTGGTCATTCTCTCGATGTTCCAGCACATGAAATAAGGGATGTTCATCATCCTCACCCTGGTGAAATGCATCAATAACCTGATATGATAGGCATAGAGGCATGAAAACCGACCCTCACAACTGAAATATCTGATAATGAGTTTCATCAGAGGCGCATAGGACTCCTTTAGGAACCGGAATGGGAACACTCTGCTAAGTTGTCTCACAAATCTAGGCCTAATATATGGTTCATAATGCACTCTATCCACCTGTTGTCTTCTGTTCCACTTTTCTCCCGCATTTGGTATTCCGGTTGCTTGACAGATTGTTTCCGGTGTCAAAGTGAAAGTTACACTGGCAAGGGTGACCTGACCATCATGTAAATTCAATACAAACAAATGAGCCAACTCCTGATGATAATGAATCCTAGCAAACATTTCACAAAACTGATAGCATGACTACTCTCGAAAACATGCCATGGCAAGTGGACAAGCCTGCAATTCAGCCAATGAGGTGGGCTCCTCTCTCACATGTCTGCCACCTTTATGAGGCCTTCTAGGCGCATGTAACTCAGTGGTGGAATTACTGTCTCGGTCATATGATGTATCAATGTCTGTCTCCATGATGTCCAAGGTCTATGCAAGGTGTATGTTGGCTTGTATGAGATTAAAATGAGAATTTGGGTGTTTTGATTTAATTGCCAAATATGTGTCAAATGGGAGGGACTATAGAGAAATAGGGGAGTAGGAACAATGAAGTTTTGTCAAGTGGAATTTTCCATTTGAAAACTTGTGATTTGACAAGGGACAAGGGACAGCCACTTGATTTTTTGGGATAAACTTGGGATTTGGGGAAATTTTGAAAATGGGATAGGGATAATGGGAATGAGATGGATATGAGTGGCTTTAGGGATGTAGGGAGATAGGGGAATGGACTGTAGTGATGAGATAACAGTGAGGGAGAGGAAACAAGGTGGGGAATGGAGTATTTGGAACAAAATTATTTTTAAAACACCAAATTCAAAACCCTAAGGGAGCAATTCTCAACAAGATGATAGCGTTTGGCTTTTGTGTATTCAAACTCTCATAATCAATCACATAATCAACACCAAGCACGAGTTATGGGCAATAGAAGATCACATGGACTTACTTTGAGCGAGAAGGACCGAGTCGGTTTGGAGTTTTTGGAAGCAATGGCAAAAATTTGTGTTTCGGCCCTGTGCGCCGCATAGTCAACCCAGTGCGCTGCACCCTTCTGATGCACCGCGCTGGAACAAATTAACACAGAGAAGAGCGGCCCTATGTGCCGCACTCATCTTATGCGCCGCGACCACTGCCCAGTGCACTGCGCTCTTCACCTTACACACAGTCTTCGCTCCAAACTTGTTTCTTCACTCCTCCACGATTTCTTTGCTCCTCAATGTTATCTCTTGGCACACAAATGGAGTTTTGAAACAATGAAAATATCTTTTATGCCAAAGATTTTGATTTTTGATTTGAAAAACCCACTTTGTAATGTTACAAACTTTGACACTTTTTAAAAGAACTCTATTTTGTTTCCTTTGGCCTTTTGGACTGACTGATGAGTTTCTTGTCTGTTTTGCAGGGATGGATGACATGGAGTTTTGGCAAAGGTGACCAGGGCTATGAATGGAGAATTATTACAACTGAATAATTTGAAAATTGCATTAGATTTATTACAAAAGGATAAAATAGACAATTTTTCTTCAAAACAGAGTTTTAAGGAAAATTCATTTTTGAACATATGATAATGAAATTTTTGCAGTGAAAACTCATTTCGAACCTCCCTCATGTGCCTGCTGACATTATTAGTCATTTTGAGACCATATTGATAAAACCCTAGACTTAATGAGACTAAAAACCCTAAAATGACTCTTTGCCAACTAGGAAACTAAACATGACACTATATGATTTTGACGAACAGAATTAGACCAGCAGGTACAAGACATGAGGGATATGAGTGACAAGACCCTTTCGTCAGATGATCTATGCTCCTAATGGAATGCAGCTGACTATACTGAATGAGACACCTAAAATGAAATGCAACAAGAGAGATTTGATCTCTGACGGAGGGATGAGGATATCGACTCTAACATTGGCTCCAATGGGGATGGTAGCTCCTTGGAGGTGCTAAGAACTACAGATTCTGGGAGAGTAGGCAGTGCCTTCGTCCATTGGGCTATGGAGTCCATAACTTCGACAAACCAACACAAGACTCTTAACTCAATTTTATTGACTGAAAATTGACTCAGATTGACTCAAATTTGAAACCAAAATGACTGAAAGATGTGACTCGACAAACTCAAAACAAAGCTGAAATAAATCTTCAGAGTTATAGCCTTCACCTCGGGCCCCAAACTGAAGAAAAGATGACAGCCACACTTTCCATGAAACTGAAATAAACTAGTATGTACAGTGAGAATGTAAAACAGCAGAAAACATTTCAAAAATGATACCGCTTGAGCAGCTGACCATTGACCAGCCCTCCTAGACAATCTTCCCCGTTCATCTCTTTCAGAAGAAAAACATTCTGACCCCAATATGTGGCAATTTTAAAGGGTCCTTTCTAGAGATTTTTGAACTTACCATGCTTACCCTTTTCCTCGTTTTTTGCATCCCATTTCAGCACCACTTCTTCCAATTGAAACTTGTCCGCTTTTGCTTTTCTGTCATATATTTTCTTAATTCTCTCCTGCAGCTTGAACGTGTTTTGGAAAACTTCTTCTCTAGTCTGTTGCAAATGGATCATTTGATTTATTCTCCTTTGCATATGATCATCTTCACTGCCAGCTTCCTATAGAAGTTTGACCACTGGAACTGCGAGAGAGGTAGAAAATACCATGTCAACTCCATATACTAGCTCAAAGGAGGACATACCAATGGATTTCTTCTGACTCACTCGGTCTATCCAAACTGAATTGACCAACTTCTTATGCCAACTTTTCTTATTAATTTCCAGCAAATTTTTAATAATGTTGACCAAAGATTTGTTCGAAGACTCAGCCAATCCATTGCCTTGTGGATGATAAGCGGTTGAGTGTCCCAAAGTGATGTGATACTTGTTACAAAACTCAACCATTCTTTTTTATTTGAAAGCTACTGCATTATCAGTAATTAAATTATTCAGGCAACCAAAGCGAGACAAAATATTATTCTCAAGGAATGAAATTATTACCGAATCCATAGCTTGCATGGTGGGAATTGCTTCAATCCATTTCATGAAATAATCTGTTGCTGTGACGATCCACTTATGCTGAGCTGAAGAAGCGGGATGAATTTCTCCAATTAAATCCAAACCCCATTGCTGAAAAGGAGCACTTACCTCAATGGGCTTAAGCGGAAAAGGCTGCAATTTCTTCCTCCCTTCAAAAATCTGACATTCATGACAGCCTTTAACAGTCTTATATACGTCAACAAAAAGAGTCAGCCAATAACATCCCGCTCTCAAAAAAAAATTTGCCGTTTTTTTTTCCAGAAAAGGTGACCTTCGCAATCTCCCTTATGAAAATCTTCCATAACCTTCTTTGCTTCTTCTTCCACCAAACAATTTAGCAAAACACCATTGGGATCTTTCCAATAAAGTGCATTGTTCAAAATACAAAACTTAGCAGCCTTCAATTTCAGAGTTCTACTTTTGTTTTTAGCCATACCTGGCAGTGGTGACAAGTTTTGGAGCACATATACAATATCTGAATACCAAGGAGAATGAACAAAGATTTATGATACCTGAATTAGCGAACTTTCTTCATTTTCGTCAGACATAGAAGCAATGAGATTAATGTCCAAGGCATGTAAATTTGACTTAGCCATTAGCTTAGACAGCCCTTGTCCTTTGATAAGCTTTGTAGGCTTTATCTCCACATCATACTCCAACAAGGCAACAATCCATTTGCCTCGTCTCCCTTCTGGATCTGTTTGCACTAAAACATCCTTAACAGCAGCATTAAGAACATAAGCAAGAATATGAGAATGCAAAATATATACTCGAAAGTCTTTCAACGCTTTCACTAAAGCAAGAGCTTTCTTTTCAATAATGTTATACTTTAAGGCAGAGTCTCTTATGGTTCGGCTGAAAAAAGAAATTGGTTTCTCATGCTGATCTCTTTTCTGCATCAATACAGCTGCCATAGTATGCTCCGAAGCAAATGAAAACAAAATAAAATCCTGAGTATAGTCCGAGCTGATCAAAATCGAAGCTGAAGAAAGAGACAACTTCACTAAATTGAAAGACTTTACAGCCTCCTCAGTCCACTTCACTATGCTATCTTTTTTAAGCATGTTAGTAATCTCCCTTAGATGTTCTATAAGATTAGGCACAAAGCGGCGCAAAAAATTCATCTTACCATTGAATGATTGGATCTCCTTTTTGTTTCGGGGAAGATCAATTTGTTGAATATCTTCTACTCGAGCTGGGCCAATGCGGATGCCATCTTTTTATATTATGTGACCAAGAATTTTGCCCTCATCCATGGCAAACAAACTCTTCTTCGGATTGAGTGACACACCATACTTTCTACACCGCTGAAAAAAAATCTTCAAATGGTAAAGGTGCTCTTCATCTGAATTTGAAAAGACTGTCAAATAATCAAGATACACAACTAAAAAAACATCCTTCTCATTTGCAAATTCCATATCCATTTCTCGCTGAAAGGTCGCACCATCATTCTTCAAACAGAAAGGCATTTTAGCATAATGGAAAGTTCCCCATGGAGTGGTGAATGTTGTTTTGTCTCTATCATCCTCATGGACCAGAATTTGGTTATAACCGGAATAACCATCGAGTAGCGACATATGAGATGCTCCAACTACTCGCTGAATTATGTGATCCATTTTGGGAAATGGATAATTATCTTTCAAAGAAACCTTATTCAGATTCCTAAAATCAATGCACAAACGAATCTCACATGTTTTCTTTCGTACGGACACCAAATTAGAAATCCAATCTGAAAACCTTATAGGGACAATGATACCAGCCTCGTACAATCGATTCACTTCCTTCTCAATTGAGGGCAGCAACTTCGGATTTATTCTTCTCAACTTCTGCCTGAAGGGCTTTTGATTTGGCTTGATAGGAATGGTGTGTTGAATTATGTTTGTATCGTATGTCTTCAAATATGAATAGTCCCAAGCAAATACATCAAAAAAATATGACAACAAACTGATATACTTTGATTTTACCTCTGGTGGAAATACTTTGGACAATTTCACCATCTTTGGCTTCTCAGCTGATCCAATGTTCACATCTTCAACTCCCTTTTCGGTTGGCCGCAAGGTTGGTTTTCGGGCCACGTCATCTTGATCGAAAAGCTCTTATAAAGGTATTAGACCTTTAGGAATGACATTATCCTTCAGCTACAATACTTCCATATTATTTATTTGCACATCAGCCTCACCATCATCATACTCCACATCAATAGAAGTGTCTTTGAATTTACCTTTATTTTGCAGAAATTCGTCAATCTCTTCGTCATCTTGAAATACTTGCTAATACCTTTGATTGTCCGGGACAGTCGGACGATGCTTCACATGAATTTCAAATTTGTTACTTGAGTTCAACGGAATTTTCAAATTACTTGCTGCCTTTGCAAGTGCATCTGCAATATCATTCTGAACATGAGGGACACAAGTCAAAGTATAGTCTGAAACAATTTCAAGATATCAAGAACTGCATTTCGGTAAGCCCGCATTCAAGGATGCTTAGCTTGGTATTCACCTTTCACTTGCTTGATAACCAACTCGGAGTCACCATACACTGCAATCCTCTTAGCATTCAACTTTCTAAGAATTTTCAGACTAGCAATTAAAGCTTCATATTCAGCCTCATTAATTGAACAATCAAAAGCCAATTTATAAGAACAAACCCTTACATTACTCGGTACCTTGTTTGAGGCAGAAAAAGGGCTGCGTACCCAAATGCCAATTCTAGCACCATCACTTCCTACTGCACCATCAAAATCCATGGTCCACAAACCATCTTCATCTTCTTCCAAGTGCTGAAATTTTGTTTTCTATGTTATTTCTACTTGTTGTCCATCAACTTTTTGCTGTTGTCGGAAGGCTGATTGCTCAGCGAAACTTTCAAGTTTTTGTCTCTCTTTCTTTAAGACCTCTCTGAAATTCTTGGTGATTTTCGAAATCTCTTCTACTTCAACTAATTGGCTATTTACATCATTGAAACTATCTGAATACAAAACAAATGATTCTAAATCTGTATGTACATAGTTGATTGGATGATTTACCGGTTTCTCCTTGCTGGTGATCATATACTTCATCTTTTGCTCCTGATATAATTTTCTCATCTGACCAAACACAGGAATGGTAGCATAGGAGAAATCAAGCTGCAATGTTCCCTTTAGTTTCGCTCCCCAAGATCTGGAAAGAAGCATGCCAAATCTAGGAGGAATATCCGCCACAACTACATCCATCAAAACATTTTTACTAGGAATTTGATCCAAGCTTACCACCAAATCTTTGATAAGCCCAATGCATCTTACTCTACTGGAATCAAAAGAGTAAAGATCATGATACTTTCTAGTGATATCCAATCCCAATTTCTCCATGATTTCCCTCGGCATGAGATTATGAGATGCTCCAGAATCAAACATAGCATTATGTAACACAAAATCATGCAATCTAAGGCTGATATAAAAAGGAGGCACATCACTATCTGAAGACTCACCATCCAATGCTGGACCAAAAATCAACTCAGGTTGATCATCTTCCACATTCACCATATCAGAAAATGGATCTAAATTCAAAATTTTAGACACCTGACCCTTATAGCTGTTATTCTTCATCAATTCAGTCAAAGGAATGGATACTTTTAACTTAGCAATTTCATTTTATAAGTTAAAAACTGAAACCTTCTCTACCTCTTTAGCTTGAATATCCTTCTTTTCATTTTTCTCCTTTGATACAATTGGCTGATTGGATCTTTCATTTGTTGATGGGGATTTTCTAGTAGTGGGATCAGCTATCTCTTTTCCTTTCTTCTGTGCAACAGGTGAATCATTCTTTGGTGCTGAAACTTCCTTTCTCTTTTGAATTGGATTAATAGGGACATCTTTGTTTCTGAGTGAATATTGTCGCTGCTGGGTGGTAAAGGCATTCATGTATCCCCTCTGATACTCATCCGACTCTTCTTCAAGAGCTGTCTCATTTGCCAAGATGAAATCCTCATCTTTTTGTACAGGTGAATTTTCTGCATACTCTTCATCTTCAGTGATAAAAGTTGGCATATCATCAGGTGTAAAGAAATGATTCTCTTCTCCTATTACATTCTCTTCATCATCTGATTCCGTACCAACAAAATTCTGTTGTAAGGGTGTCTTCACTTGCTGTTGTGTTGGTGTTTCTTGTGCTCGCTGCTCTCTTTGCTTGATTCTAAATTGCGGTTGCTGCTGGCCATGGAAGTTGGGATTTCTGATCTGTGGTTCATGCTTATCAAGTGTTAATATTTCAAACATATTTTCCATCTTTCGAAGCATTTGATCTGATGTGGAAACCTCCTCCTTTATTGCTACTTTCTTTTCAGCTCTCATTCTAGCTCTCCTGGAATTCAAATTAGCTTCAACACTGACTGCAATTTTCTGCATATCTTCTAATGTAGTCAGACTTCTTTCTCTTAATTGATAAGCCATGTCAGGATCGAATCCATCTAGAAACTTAATCAAAGCTGAACCCCTAGGCGGCTTTATATCAGCAGGAATGGCATTGTAAATAGTATTGAATCTAATACAATAGTCTTGGACAGACTCACCAACATTTCACTTGATATTGTCATATTCGGAAAGGATTGAAAGAGGATATTTCTGCACTTCCCATTGATCCAAGAATTGTCTCTGAATATTAGCCAATGTAGCAATACTTCTGGGTGGCAAGGCTCTGAACCACTTTCTGACTTCTCCTCCAAAGGTTTGAACAAACAACCTCATTGTCACATTTTCCACATCGATCTCATGAAGGTCAAAGAAATTTGCCATTCTATCCACATGTTGCTGAGCGGTGACACTCTGAGGAGTGCCATCAAACAATGGAATTTTTCTTTGATAATATGTGGGCATGTCATCTAAGTTTTGAGGCAACACGATAGGTGCAAAGCGGACAACCATTTCACTAGGTGGATTTACAATCGGTCTTGGAGATATAGGAGGAGTCGAAGCAGTTGATGTATGAGGTGTATGAGGTGTGGATGGAGGCGAGACTATTGTATATTATTGATCAGAAAGAGATGGTTGCACGGGAATGGTAGGAATAAAAGGAGGCTCGGTATGAATTTGTGAACCAGATGTAACTGCGAATGACCCAAGAGTTGCAGATGTAGACTCTATGAACTCAGGAATATTTTTTGCCACAATGGAATTCTGAATATTCAAAATGTAACTGTCAATGGATCTATTAGCCTGTTCAATTTCAAGATATTTGATAAACTCTGGATTTATGACAGTAGAACCAATATCACTTTCAGACTTCCTCTCAAACATCGACAATCCAAATTGTTCGTCAAACTCAAGATCTTCAAGGTACTCAAAAACAACGAGACATGAATGAGATTTGAATGGAGGAATCACAGGACTTTCTCGACGAAGGATTCTCAAAATAAGATTTGGATTTTCATACACAGGAGGTGGATCGGGATCCGGATTTTCTCTAGTATGTCGTCTGGAAGCCAGTGTGTTGAATTATTTTCAAAAATCAAAGGGACAAAACCAACTTGTTCAGCCTATCAAATTCTAAATTCATCATCCAAAAGTCTAGAATGATCTAATGTATTGGGGGCAATTTACAAGTCAAGTGTTACGTTTACAAACTAGACCGAAGATTGACTAAAGCAACGCTTATCTACTTTTCTAATGCAAATAAAAAGCGTTTCGAAGGCTACCTGGCATAACTTCAGGCTCCTTTTGTAGCTTATAAAATGAATAACACTAAAAAGCAAACCATTTTGTTCCCCAGTGGAGTCGCCACTTTGTTATTACCTAAATCTACCTCAGGCTGAAGAAAGGCAGAGTCTAGGGTAACATCAAACCACGCTTAATCTGGTAGCTAGCCCTACTAGATTAGGAGAGGGCTCTCTTCGGGTCAATCTCAGCAAAAATAATCAGTGAGGCTTGAGATGACTTGAAATAAAGGCTGATTTTAGGCTAGTTATGTATGTGGAAGTGGAATAGTTTTATTTGATTTTGGGGGTTTTTGTTGGAATCAAAGGGAAAGGCAGATTTGGGTCCGGGAAATGATCAGTCTTGCAGAGAGCTGAATGGGGCAAGGAAGGCAATTGTTTTGATGCTTTGAATTGAATGAAATGGATAGCTCAGACCGGTGAGGAGTTGAAGAGGGAAAGAAGCTTTTAGGAATCCTCTTCAGACAGTTGAAAACATGGAAAATTAAACAAACTTCAAGGCAAAGCACTGCAAATCTAATGGATTCCACCTTTATCACTTATTTGTTTAAGTTAAGAAGAAAGGAGAAGGGAAATGATACACATGAAACATCAGTGAACTTACAATCATAGAGAGAAATACACCATAAAAACATAGAGCCACATGGATCCCAAAGAGTGCTGCAAACTCTGGTCTATTCCTTTGCCAAAATGCAGAGATGAAAATGTACAATGAAGCTCTAAGCAATCCCAAGTGTCCAACCCTAAAAATGACTGAGAAAATACAAGATATAGACAAGCCTAACTCATCCCCATGCCTCTAGGGGTAGAGATCACTATTTTAGGATCTGTTTCAACAAGATATAAACTAAGAACTGGAAAATAGGCAGTGGAACAACTTGCCTCTATAAGATAGGAAACAGATTCATTCAGTTAGAATTCACTTTTTGGTGAATGAATCTACTTACATGAGTAAAAATGTGCCAAAATTACATAAAAGTCATGAAATTACATCAAGTTACATCAAGATCTTTACATATGAAGATAAAAAAGTCAAACTAGCCCAAACTAGGCGAAAAACTGAGTTACTGAGTGAAAACAAGGCCAAATTTCCCAATGCGTCGCGCCTGAAATCTCTATGCGTGGTGCCACTTTGAGGCTGATTTTGAGGGCATTCCCGGAGTCCAAATTGAGTGTAGGATAGCTCGTTGGAAATATATGCCTCTATACTTTCCAACCCAAGTGAAATTTATGAATTTGGTTTCCATTTTCCCCTCCAAAAATCAAATCTCCCAACACTACTTCCTGTGTGTCCAAAAAGTGGCAGAAAGGCCATTTTTAAGGTGTTTTTGACCCTTCAGGCAACCCAAAACTTGTCAAAATCCTTAGGTAATGGGTAGGCATGCATAAATTTTGATGAAAAATCTAGAAATATAAATTTTTCTTCAAGAGGAGCTGCCAATTATAAGCGCGCGCCAAGTGGCGCGACGCATCGGGCAGGAACATCTGTGTTAAGGCCAAAAAATTCAAAATTGACAAAAAGTTTCCCAAATTTCTCGAAATTTGGGCTGAATTTCCACCATCAAGCACTATGTTGAGCCAAAGAAGCTTCGGCCAAAATTTGGAGTCTATCATGCCTTTTGCGATGTTTTAGTGCCCTCTTTAACCTTGCTTTTAGAATTTTGATTCGCGCTTTGCAAACATGATTTCACGCCCAATAATGGTTCTTCATGTGCCTCAACATATTCTTTTCCTTGTTTGCCTTCTCCAACAGCTTCTCCAGATGAATATTGACCCTCTCAAGCCAAGTCTCTCTATCAGCCTCAATCTCTCGCTCAATGGATGTCATCTCGGTTTGGCTTCTTTGGGCAGCTTGCCGGTTCTCACGGATGTTTTGCAACTCCATGATTGTTTGTTGATCTTCCAACTATTTTTTTCACTGCTCTGGGTATTTTATGATCCATTGGGCTCTTTGCAACTTGACTATCAATGTGTCTATCTCCGCCTTCTACTCCTGAATAGTCTCTCTCAAATTTGAGCTTGGATATCTCAAACCCTCATCAATCAGTATGAAACCTATATCTTGGCCTCCTGAAGGGCCCTCATCCTACATAGGCCTCTTACCTCTATCTTGTACCTATACCTGTGCTGCTGATGACGGAAACGAGACCCCTTCCACCCCAGGTGGAGATAGTACTCACTAGGCTACTGCAAATAATCCTCTAGTGCCTCTCTGATAAGTGACATATGTCGTCATAGTAGTCTCTGTCTCCTGACCTCCATGCTGATATGAAGGTTCACCTGCATCATGAACAACCTCCAGAGGAACCTGAGGAGCTGTGAAGAAATCATTGGAAATGAAATCTTCCCATGAAATACCCTGCAAGCCAAGCTGATGTACAACCACGATCTTAATGAGTGCATAGTGATAAATATTGTTGTACTGATGCTCAGGAGTTTTCCTCTGCACGAGAGTGGTCATTATCTCGATGTTTCGACACATGAAATAAGGGATTTTCATCATCCTCACCCTGGTGAAATGCATCAATAACCTGATATGATAGGCATAGAGGCGTGAAAACCGGCCCTCACAACTGAAATATCTGATAATGAGTTTCATCAGAGGCGCACAGGACTCCTTTAGGAACCAGAATGGGAACACTCTGTTGAGTTGTCTCATAAAGCTAGGCCTGATATATGGTTCATAATGCACTCTGTCCACCTGTTGTCTTTTGTTCCACTGTTCTCCCACATTTGGTATTCTGGTTGCTTGAGATATTGTTTCCGGTGTCAAAGTGAAAGTTACACTGGAAAGGGTGACCTGACCATCATGTAAATGCAATACAAACAAATGAGCCAACTCCTAATGATAATGAATCCTAGAAATCATTTCACAAAACTGATAGCATGACTACTCTCAAAAACATGCCATGAAAAATGGACAAGCCTGCAATTCAGCCAATGAGGTGGGCTCCTCTCTCACATGTCTGCCACCTTTATGAGGCCTTCTAGGTGCATGTAACTCAGTGGTGGAATTACTGTCTCGGTCATATTATGTATCAGTGTTTGTCTCCATGATGTCCAAGGTCTATGCAAGGTGTATGTTGGCTTGTATGAGATGAAAATGAGAATTTGGGTGTTTTGATTTAATTGCCAAATATGTGTCAAATGGGAGGGGTTGTAGAGAAATAGGGGAGTAGGAACAACGAATTTTTGTCAAGTGGAATTTTCCTTTTGAAAACTTGTGATTTGAAAAATTTAGGGACAAGGGACAGCCACTTGATTTTTTGGGATAAACTTGGGATTTGGGGAAATTTTGCAAATGGGATAGGGATAATGGGAATGAGATTGATATGAGTGGCTTTAGGGATGTAGGGAGATAGGGGAATGGAATATAGTGATGAGATAACAGTGAGGGAGAGGAAAAACAAGGTGGGGAATGGAGTATTTGGCACAAAATTATTTTTAAAACACCAACTTCAAAACCCTAAGGGAGAAATTATCAACAAGATGATAGGTTTTGGCTTTTGTGTATTCAAATTCTCATAATCAATCACATAATCAACACCAAGCATGAGTTATGGGCAATAGAAGATCACATGGACTTACTTTGAGCGAGAAGGACCGAGTCGGTTTGGAGTTTTTGGAAGCAATGGCAAAAATTTGTGTTCCAGCCCTGTGCGCCGCGCAGTCAACCTAGTGCGCCGCACCCTTCTGATGCGCCATGCTGGAACAAATTAACACAGAGAAGAGCGGCCCTATGTGCCGCGACCACTGCCCAGTGCGCCGCGCTCTGCACCTTACACACAGTCTTCGCTCCAAACTTGTTTCTTCACTCCTCCACGATTTCTTTGCTCCTCAATGCTATCTCTTGGCACACAAATGGAGTTTTGAAACAATGAAAATATATTTTATGCCAAAGATTTTGATTTTTGATTTGAAAAACCCACTTTGTAATGTTACAAACTTTGACACTTTTTAAAAGAACTCTATTTTGTTTCCTTTGGCCTTTTGGACTGAATGATGAGTTTCTTGTCTGTTTTGTAGGGATCGATGGCATGGAATTTTGGCAAAGGCAACCAGGGCTGCGAATGGAGCATTATTACAACTGAAGAATTTGAAAATTGCATTAGATTTATTACAAAAGGATAAAATAGACAATTTTTCTTCAAAACAGTGTTTTGAGGAAAAATCATTTTTGAACATATGATAATGAAATTTTTGCAATGAAAACTTATTTCGAACCTCCCTCATGTGCCTGCTAACATTATTAGTCATTTTGAGACCAAATTGATAAAACCCTAGACTTAATGAGACTAAAAACCCTAAAATGACTCTTTACCAACTAGGAAACTAAACATGACTGTATATGATTTTGATGAACAAAATTAGACCAGCAGGTACAAGACATGAGGGATATGAGTGACAAGACCCTTCCGTCAGATGATCCATGATCCTAATGGAATGCAGCTGAATATACTGAATGAGACACCTAAAATGAAATGCAACAAGAGAGATTTGATCTCTGACGGAGGGATGAAGATACCGACTCTAACAGGCATGTTGGGCCATTTTCACTCCCTTACATTTGCTTGTTCTCTCAAATGGTGTATGCATTGGTAATTCCACCAATAACCAGGCCGAATATGATGCAGTGCAAGTTTGATTAGCTGATTCCCTTTCCCATCACATCCTTCAACTTCATGTTCATTTAGATTCCTTTCTTCTTGTCATGCAATTGAACTGTGTCTATCGTGTGCATAACCCTATCCTTTTTAGAAGATATTTACAAGTGAAGATTTTGATGCGTGAATTTGATATCATTACATTCAATCATGTACCTAAAGCAAAAAATCACTATGTAGATATCATTGCAAAAAATATTCTACATTGGCACTTAGCACACGCATTTAACACAAGACAATAACATAAAACCATCAAAATGATGCATATCCATTATATGTGCCATATAAAATGTTTTAGAGTCCATTAACTCTGATACATATTACATGCCCATAGCACGTTACAAAAACTCAAAACTAGGGGCACCACCTGCCCCTACACCTAATCACTATCTGGAGGATCTTGAGCCAATGGCTCTGCTCTTGTAGCTCATAGATCGCGCATCCCTTGTTCAGCCATCACCATGTGCCGCATGACCCCTCACCACTCTGAGGGTAGACCAATACATGGCTCTATGTACTATTCATCCAAGTCTTGCCAGCCGTGCTCTAAAACATCAGTCAGAAGCCTCTCATATCTACGATGAATGTCCTCCGGGAGGGCCACTGCATCCTCATTTTGCGGTGCTCTCGATCCACTAGGCCTTGCAGCTCCTGATACTGCAGGTTGTCCCATGTTCCCGACCGGTTTTACCAGTGATGTATCTGCATACCAAAAGTGAAAGAATCAGTACCATATACCATATTCTGAAACTTTAAAATTCACATAAAATATTAGCAACTTGTCACTTACCATCGGGCCCCCATACTCGACCAGGCGGCAGTGGCAAGTCCGAGTCCCCACGATAACTCATCCCACTATAGGGATAGTCGTCTATGTACAGTGGAATCTAATCCCAATGAGCAAAGAACTTGGGTCGGAACACTCGTCTGACCGCCCCACCTCCCCCTCTACATAGTAGTCGCCCCCACTGGCGCATCCTAGGCTCCCTGGGGCCCCCATCCTGGATCTATATACGGGGTCAAAGTGTCGGGATCTTCTCAAAGAAGAGAGAGCACAACACTGTGCCATATGCACAGTCATGTTTCACTTGTTGCTTGCATAGCGACAGCTATCGTTTCAATGATGACAACATCATTTGGGCCCACCCATAGTAGTTCCCACTCAACACACTCTCAAAAAGCATCATCTGACCCCCAGTGATGTGGTCGAGTGCCTGGTTGCCCAGGATCCGCAGCACCGTTGTGGCCACAGCATAGGTCTCTAACCTCTCTAGATCCCTGATCAGTATCTGTGTCCCCTTGACATGGAGACCTGGTCGAAAATGGTGCTCTACAAACTCCATGATGTTCTGCCCTCACGGTAACACTCGTTGAGTATTCCCCACCATCCCAAGTGGTGGGAGACCAATCAGAAAATATATATCTTGGACCTTCAACTCTATCTTTTGCCCCTGCACTATAAATACCTCATGGTCTAGATCCCAATAACTAAAAATCTGGGACAACAAGGGCTCACCAGCTCTCATCAAAGGGTTCTCCACAAACTTCAGGACCCAAAACCTGGCCAATGCACTGTGGACACCATAATCCTCTCAGATCTCTGACCGTAATGTGTCCAGGTCTCTCTCTCTCTCTCTAGTTGATCCGAAATTCTTCCATATATGCACAAAACCATCATATTTGTCAATTTACAGAAAGGAAAGACTGATTTCAAACATTAAAACCTAATTCTCAACCAAAAAACAGCATAGAAATATTTCTCTCTGTCAGGTCGCACTTTTCAGGCGAAATCCTGGGACAGGTCCCAGTTTTCTACCCAAAAACTGCTACCCAAGTCACAGATATTGCCCCAAAGAGAGTGACCCGGGCGTGAAAAGGAGCAGGGGTCTGTTCCTAAGATCTGGGCACCTAAACTGAACTTTCAATCCACTAAAATGAAAGATTAGGGTTAGGCCTCTTACCTGCAACTGACAGATCTCGATTCCAACGGTAGGTTTTTTCGCTACGATCGCCAAAAGATTTAGGGCCTTCTCTCCTCTCTACATTCACCACAGCTACACTTGAAAATGAGTGAATTTGGAGGGAAAATGCCTTATTAAAAGAGAAACCCTAGATTTTTCTTTCACCTGCTACAGCCAGACCATATCTCAGTTTGACAAACCGTCCATACCATTGGAAAGCTCTCACCGAGCTCTACAATGGGTATCTGTTAGTTTTTTGTGAATTGATACTTCACCAGGACACAATTTTTCCAAGAAGGGTCACTTCACCACTCCTCAAAATCAAATTTCTTCACTTGCAACCCTTGTACTTGGGGCACCACTTTTCCTCTATACTTTTACATGCTCGTGTCAAATTTCATCATGAGTAACCATCTTATACTCATGTTTTTATGGTCCCCACTGGACCTTTTCTGTGTGGAAGCATCACTGAGTCGCCCTTGTTTAGAGCATCCGAGTTGAGTCATCATCGCATCCATGGAGTCTATCTCAAGTCCCTTTGTATCCCGCTATATTCCTCCATCCTTCATTTCTTGGTTCCTCTCTCGTGTCGCACATTATGGCCTTCAATCCTACTATCCCCTGTCCCCTTTGATATTGTGCCAGTTGTTGCCAGGTCATCCATGTCCTTTACGCTCTAAAACGGGAAGTCGTTCATCCGCTACTCAGTACCTTCCATTCCATAATTATCCCTGGTTTTAGTCTGTTAGACACTCTACTATTATCTCTCGTGTGTTATTTGAGGATCCCTTATTGCTTCACCTATGGCAGACCTCCTTCTATCGACATCAGCTCATTCATTCCAGAAGACAAGTCTAGAGGGTGGTGTACCTTGGTTCCAGCTTCCACTCTTGTTCGATGCCTCGGATCAGGAAAAGGGACTCTTTATTGCCCTTTGACTTGATTTTTTCTCAACTCCAGCTCCTTACAACGTGATCAAGATCCGTATACTTGATGGTTCAGTGATGCATCAGATTGTACCAGTGATTTCCGACTGTGTGTGAGATGTTTCAGCCATCATGAGGGGGTGGCCCATCAGCTAGCCCCCCACATGCCCGGATGACATCTTCATCATAGCCTTCAATGCAGCTCCAGAGATTTGGTGGTTTTGGCCTCAACCACTTGCAGCGCCTTTTAGTTTGCATGTATCATTTAGATTTTTAGAGCCCTCTCATGTTTACAAGGCCTCTTTTGTTGTACTTATATCTCATGTACTCATATATTATTGTATAAGTCTTGGTTGTTATCCTAGGCACAGTATGTATGTGGGATCCATTATCATGTTTTTATCTGGCTCATGTTTATGCTAGCATGTACTATATAGTTCAGTCCCTTGTTTACTGGATGCATTATTCTTTGTACTTTTTCTCGGTGGGCATAGGTATGCCTCCCCCTCCTATTGTAGCATAGGTACTCACTCATAAAAGAGTCTTGTCACACCTGTAAGTCTCACCTCCTCAAGGTCTTGTCCTCTAGCACTTTGCTCTACCTTAGATTTCTCTCTCTCTGACTGAGTTCTTACAATGTACTTCGGTCATATGATTTGCTCCTAATGCTCGCACATTGGAGGGAAATATATTACAAGAATTTTTGGTCATCTAAACTGTTACTATTAGATGGACCAAAGTACACCATGTAAGACCAATTTTACCCTAAGTAAAATTGCTTTCACTATGAAAAATAACTTAGTAATCCTTAATTTATTAAGTTGTTTATGGTCTAAATAGGAAACCCCATGAGGAAATATTGAATAAATCCATATTTGTTTGATTTTCCTCAAGGAATAATTAGTTAAAAAACAGTCTAATTAATATTCCTGGTCATATTTAACCCAAAAGAGGAAAATTAATTCGGTAAATCATTATTTATCTTATTATTTTCTAGGAATAATCATTTAAACCTTATTTAAATAATATTTCTTATTAAATTTGACTAAATCATTTATAAATAATTGGATAAATCACTATTTATTTAATTATTACTCAACCACATCCTTAAAATAATAAATAAATCATTTATTTATTTATTATTTACAAATAAAGGGATTTGACCAAATTCAAATTGTTTTTCCCTCCAACAAATATAATAAAATATTCCATAAAAGTTGGATCTAGATTTGGTTAATAATATTTTAATTATGCACCAATATCTAGAATAACTCAATATTTTGTTATAAATAGAAGGGTTTTTCCATTCACTCATTACCTTTTGTTGCCTAAACATCACTCTGGATCTATACTTTTGGTCTGACTTTGATCCTCCATTGTTGTCATATTTGGCTACCATTTTTCTTGTGAGCTCCCTTTGAGTTCCATTTTTGTCTGGGTTTTCTACATCATCAAGGGAGAGAGATCTTAGATCTGAAGTGCTGAGGACTTACAAGAATCCATCCCATTGAGGGGGACTAGTAACATATTTCTATGTTCCCTTCCCAGGTGTCAAAAATACAAAAAATTCTTTAAAAAAATTCTTGTCTTGTCTATTGGATGCATGGAGCAACTCTTGCTTTTATTTACTACTTAATGTCTTTTACTGCATAGATCTAGATTTTTAAGCATTTATCTTGGTCAACTAACTGTAGATCTAAAGAAATTGGCAACCATCTTTGATGTTACGGTTGTTTGTTATGCACAGCTAAAGTGAGATTTTTTCGTACACTTACAATTAGAATTCATCCTAACAGAAGCTAAGATGAATGGTTTGAAGAAAGGTGTTGAAGCTAAGATGGATGGTTTGAAGGAAGGCATGGAAGCTAAGATGGATGGTTTGAAGGATGGCATGGAAGCTAAGATGGATGGCATCAATGAAAAAATTAAAGGCAACATGGAAGACATGAAGAATGATCTAAAATCAGAAATGGAAGGTTTGAAGGAAGGTTTGAAAATTTTGATACAAGAAAATATTCCTAATGGCGAAAAGGTAGTAGAGGAAACTCATGATGAGAACAGAATATATTTTAATCGTGATTTCATAAACTCTAATGTTGGATTGAAGACCCACCATATTCCAAATATCAATATGAGGAAGTTTGATGGCACAAATCCCGTAATATGGATACTACAAATGTAGCAATATTTTGATCTCCATAATGTGAAAAACACACAAAATCTACGCATTGCAACTTTATATTTAGAATAAAATACATTTGTATGGTATCAATGGCTTTGCTCTTGTAAAAAAATTGTCACTTTGTCAATTTTTATGGAGGAAATGATAGAAAATTATGAGGATACAAATAGCAACATCTTCTTTAGCCAATTTATAAATCTCATACAAAAGGGTTCAATGGTAGAACACGTTTATGACTTCCAAAAATTGAATACAAGGGTAACTGATATTCCATAGGAACATGGGATTGATGTATTCATAGGGACTTTAAAGGATAAAATCCAACACGAGTTTCGCCTTTGGGAACCTGATTCATTGGAGAAGGAATTCAGGTTGGCAAGAAAAATTTAAAGTAAAATTATGGCGACAATGAATCCTACCACACACATTTATAAATATTGAAGTGTTGCTACTCCTAGACTTCCACAACCTACAAGGTTGACACCACAACAATTGGAAGAAAAAGAGAAAAAGAGCTTTGCTACAGTGGTGATAGAAAATACACTGAAGGTCATAAGTGTGCTGAGAAGAAATTATTTTACATAGATTGTGAAGAGGAGGAAGAAAATGAACAAGAAACTTCAAAAGAAGAGGATATACACCAGGAACCAACCCTAGAGAAAGAATAAATGAGTCATAAAATATCCTGTAATGCATTGGCGGGAATTACCAATCAAACTCTCAAGATAGAAGAACATATCAAGAAGAAAAAATGTAATAGTGTTGATTTATCCGGGTAGTACCCATAATTTTGTTCATTGTAAGGTAGCCAAGGAATTGAATTACTTCCTATACACAACACTAGAGTGTCAAGTGATGGTTTCAAATGGAGGAGCTATAAATTGCTATGGAAAGTGCCATAATATCAAGCTAACCATGGGGGAATATGTATTGAATATTCCAATGCTTTCCATTCCAATGGAAGGTGTTGATGTTACACTAGGAGTATAATGGTTACAATCTCTGGGACAGTAGCTTTTAATTTTCAAGAAATTTTCTTCAAAAAAAAATTGGAAGGAAAGGAAGTTGAATTATGGGGTATCGCAGGGAAGCCAGGAAATCTAATAAGTTTTAATGCCATGACAAAGCTTATAAAGAAAGAACAATGATGTGTAATTACACAATTATGCTCACTAGAAGTTCCAACATCCAAAACATCTATTTCTCCAGATCTCCAAAAAGTCTTGGACAATCATTCCAAGGTGTTTGAAACTCCCAAAGGACTCCCACCTATTTGTGATCATGATCATGCTATTCATTTTATTTCAGGAAGTGCTCCTCAAAACATCAGGCCTTACATATATCCTTATGTCCAAAAGAGGTAAATTGAACGTATGACTGCAAAATGTTAGAGGCTAGTATAATTCAACCTATTCAAATGATGAAGAAGAACGCGGATTTTCCACAGTGTCAGAGAATATATGTCGATGTTTCGAATCTCCATGGAAATCCATATTTAGGACGAAACATCGACATATATTCTCTGACACTGTGGAAAATCTGGGTTCTTCTTCATCAATTGATAACCACAGAAGCTTGAAAACCAAAATCTATTGAAATTTTTTTCTTTGCTCCAACAGAATTGGTGCACAAGAAGGATGGATCATGGTGCATGTGTCTGGATTATAGGGAGCTCAATAAGCTCACTATTAAAGATAAATTTCCCAATCCTGTGATTTATGAATTATTGGATGAATTACATGGAGAAATTTATTTTACCAAGTTGGAACTTCGTTTAGGATATCATCAAATTATAATGAAGATTAAAGAAATTCTAAAAAAACATTTCGAAATCATGAGGGTCATTATGAATTTTTGGTCATGCCTTATTGGCCTTACCAATGCACCTTCTAAATTTCAAGGGTTGATGGATTAAATTTTCAAACCCTTCCTTAGAAAATTTGTGTTAGTATTTTTTGATGATATATTAATCTACAACAAGTCTTGGAAGGATCATGTTCAAGATGTTGACAGGGTGCTCAAACTATTGGAGGAGAAACAATTATATGCAAAAACCTCCAAATGTTTCTTTGGAGTACAAGAGGTGGAATATCTGGGTCATATTGTATCTCAAGAGGGTGTTAAGGTAGACCGTAACAAAATTAAATCCATTAAGGAATGGAAATTCCCCACAACAATAAAGCAGTTGTGAGGATTTCTCGGGGTTACAGGGTATTATCACAATTTTTATTAATAACCATGGGAGAATAGCAACACCTATAACAACATTATTGGGGAAAGATGCATTTTCATGGACCCCTGAAGCAACTAAGGCCTTTGAACATCTTAAAGAGGAAATGTGCCAAGCACTGGTCTTAGCTAAGCCATACTTCACAAAAACCTTTATTGTGGAATGTGATGCCTTAGGAAATGGAGTTGGTGTTTTTTTAATGCAAGAAGGAAGAACAATTACTTTTGAAAGCCTTCCAATCAAAGGAAAGTATTTACAGAAAGTTATTTATGAGAAGGAAATGTTGGCAATACTACATGCTCTAAATAAATGGTGACCTTACCTAATGGGAAGACACTTCAAGGTAAAAACTGATCATGACAGTCTTAAATACTTTTTGGAACAAAGACTATCTTCAGAAGAGCAACAAAAATAGGTCACAAAGATTTTTTGTTATGACTTTGAAACCATCTACAAAAAGGGAAGCTAAATGTTGTTGTAGATGCACTCTCAAGAAATGATGAGGAGGTGGAAGCATTGATTTGTGCCATTTCTATTATCCAACCAAATTGGATAACCGAAGCAAGGGAGGAATGGAAGAATGACGAAGAATAGTGGACACTCATTCAAAAGTTGCAGCAAGATACCATTACATCTGATACATTTAGTTGGAAAAATCATTCTTTATGGTACAAATATCGCTTATATCTTTGTAATAATTCCCAGCTAAAACAAAATATTCTTTTGGAATTGCACACCTCTCCCCTAGGAGGTCACTTAGGATTTTTAAAAAATTTCCACATGGTGAAGAAATAATTTTTTGGGATTGCCTTAAATCTGATATTCAAATGTATGTGGCGGAATGTTTGGTTTGCCAACATTTCTTTCTCAATTAAACGTTGGGAGGAGGTTTCAATGGATTTTATCACAGGTTTACCTAAGTCCAAAGAAAAGAGTGTCATCATGGTGGTAGTTGATAGAATTACCAAGTATGCACACTTTTGTGCATTATCTTATCCATTTAAAGCAAGTAAATTTGCTACTGCATTTATGGAAACAATTCAAAAGCTACATGGAAACCCAAAGTTTATTGTAAGTGACAGAGATCCCATTTTCAATAGAAATATGTGGACGAAATTATTTTTTCGTTTGGGTACTCAACTAGCTCATAAATCATCTTATCATCCTTAATCCAATGGGAAAGATGAGATAGTGAAAAAATGTTTGGAAGGATCTATTTTTTGTTTTGTATCTGATAAACAAACACAATGGGTCAAATGGCTACCTCTAGCTAAATGGTGGTATAAAACTTCCTTCCATACTGCAGCAAAAATTACCCTATTTATGGCACTTTATGGATATCATCCACCATCCATCACATCATCTTTAAGAGAAAATTCTAAGGTTCAATCCATGGAAGATCACATCGAGCATCAACAACAAGTTCTCCAACTCTTAAAGGATAAACTGAACTTGGCACAAAATCAAATGAAACAACAGGCAGATTAACATCGCAGCAAGAGAATTTTTGATGTAGGAGACTGGGTATCTTTACGGCTACAACGATACAAACAAATTTCCCTCACTCAACCTAATAATGATAATAAATTATTGCCAAAGTACTATCATCCTTACAAGGTGTTGCAAAATATTGGTACTATGGCATACAAATTAGAGGTCTTGCTTCTTCCTGAGTGTTAGAGTCAGCCTTTGCAGCCTTCCTCCAGTGATCAAACATGCTCTTACAAAGTGATTTTAAGGTGTCAAGGTCAAATTTTGTCATTTCAATGAGTCTTCAAGCAAAATTTGGTCACTAGGCATTAGGTCTAGGGGTTGCTTTTCACTCTTTTCAAAGTTGTCCAAATGTCGGTCCATGTCACCATTCAGCTGAGTGTACCATCATTCAGAGGGTTTTCATTATCATGTCAGGTTCCATTGGGTCATTTTACGTCTTGTTCATGCTTCAATTGTGCCTAGGTAAGGTCCATTTCCCTCTCCTAGGGTTTTGGCGGTAATTTCTCTTGGATGGTCAAATCATTAGAAAAACTTGTATCCTGATGTTCATACACCTTCCCCTATCATTAATGTACCTTATTAAACACTTCCCATCACTGAGATTCCCCAAATTCCTCGTTTTTGCACAAACCCTAGTTTCTTGCCGCAACTTGGCAATTTTCTAGGCTAGGCCTGTGTTTTGCCCTTTTGGACCCCTTCCCCTCACTCAATCTCTGAGCTTCCACTTACCCCTACTTCCTAACATCCCCTCCTACTTCCCAAAATTTCTCCAAGAATTTAGAAGCCCCTTATCCCCTTCGTTTCTCTTCATTTCGACAAAATTCCTTGTTCCACCCATCGGGATAAGTCTCACTAAAAATATGTTTCAGAGCAATAAAAGATTAATTTTGGAAAAATGAGAGAGGTTTTTGTTCACAACATGCCAAGGAAGAAAAACCTCCTTCATTTTTTACACAGGTATCATGGTTTTAGAGAAATGTCAAAAATACCGTTGCCTCATGAGAATTGAATGCACCTCTGAAGTGACCTTGGGAAAATAAAGATTTATCCTAGCATGGTTGGCTAAATGACTTGCTTTATGAGTCAAAGGATAACTAGAAACAAATTTCTTTCCAATGAGCTATCATGAGCTCAATTTGGAGTTGAGGAAGACCTTCAAACATTGGCTGCAACAGCACTCTGCCTTGAGGCAGCCTCATTCTTCTCATTTTGACCAGTCTTGGTAGATTTGATTTTTGACAGGGTAAATGAAATCCAAATTGAAAAATTCCACTTGGGTTGGAAATTATACTCCAAGATATTTCCAACGAGCTATCACATGCCTAATTTGAACACCGGGAAGGCCTCCAAAAGCTTCCTACAAAATGCACTATGTAGCATACTACTCACAAGAGGCGCGCTACCCATACAGAGTGCGCGCTACCCACATAAGGGGCGCTACCCACTTGAATTCCACAGCCAGTGTAAAATAACAAGGGTGCTACCCACTTGAGGGGCGCTACCCATACAGTTTAAAAGCCAAAAAAAAATTCTCCTTCGTCCAGATTCATGCCAAATTGCCTCCAACTGCTTGCAAGTAGGTTCTTTACGTTTGCTCAGTGAATTTTGGACATGATTATGGTGTTTTGAAAGTGGAGAAACAAATGTTTAATGTGAAGAAATGTAAACCCTATGTTTATTTCCAAATTCACTTCTTGGGGTTTTGAAAAAAATATGAGTGATTATGTGGGGGTTTGCAAACTAGTGTGGTTGATATATATGCTCATGCATCTACTGTCAGTGGTGTCCCTGCTCATCATTTACCTCAGCCTCATGCTCTCTCATTGCCATTACATCACTGCTCTCATTGTTATTGCCATTGTCATTTTCACACTATTCATCATTCATGTTATGACATAGTCCCATTTTCACTTGTCCACATCCTCCATTGACATTGTCAAATGTTGCAAGGGCTATTTCTATTGACCTACACTACACTCATTCCTATTCATGTGTCAAATCCCCATGTAGTCAAAGAGTGGCTATTTTCCATTCAAATTCCTTGTGAACAGTCATTTTCCCATAGCACCTTGACATATATGTGACACATCTGACATTGGAGCATACACCAAACTCTTGTTTTCATCATAACCATATCAGCATACTTTCATACACATTGTGACACCATGATAGAGACCGACACATACAACCGAGACAGTGTTTTCACCACAGGAACTGCATGCACCAGGAGAGCACTAAAACGGCGGAAAAGGCCTGATCCACTCCAGATTTTGGCTGAGGCTTCGTTGGCTGGGCATGATACATGATGGAGGGTCTTCACTCCGAATTTGAGCAAATTCGGAGAAAATTTTGTCATTTTGAAATATTTTGGTCTAAAAACAGGTTTTTCGGTTAAGCAGGTAGCGCACTCATATGCTCACTTTTTTTTGGGACACTTGCTGAAGGAAATCTTTGCATTTTTGGATTTTTCATGGTAATTTATGCATCCTCAGGCATTTCCAAAGCATTTCATCAGATTCTGGATGGTCAAAAAGCTCAAAAACACCATGAAAACCACCTTGCTGCCACCTTTTGCACCAGCAGGAAGTACTTCTGGGAGAATGAAGTTTTGGAGGGGAAAATGAGCTCCAAATTGGGAAATTTCACTTGGGTTGGATAGCCAACATATAGGGCTTTCCAACGAGCTATCATGAGCTCAATTTGGATGCCGGGAAGTGCCTCAAAATCAGGCTGAAAGGCGCGCTACCCATACAGCTCAGGCGCGCTACCCATATAGATTTTTGGCTGAATTCTCAACTTCCAGCTCAGAATTTCGGCCAGTTGGGACCAGTTTTGCTTGTGAATGAAATTTTTGGGTTTTCATGATGTAAATTGATGGTTGGCATGTAACTTTGGCTCATTTTTACCTATTCTAGAATATTCACTCTCAAAAAAGTGAAAATCATGTAAATGAATCAGTTTCCACTCTTTTAGAGGCAAGTTGTTAGCTGCCTAGATTTTAGCTCCTTGTTTAGAATTAGTTGGAACTGCTCCTAGAAGGAGGAATTCGACCCCTAGAGGCATGGGAAGGGGTTAGGATGCTCTATATGATGTAATTTCTCAATCATTTTCAAAGTTGGAGAGGTTGGACTCTTGGGAAACTTTGGCACACATTGTACATATTTTTCATATTTTGGCTAAGGAAAGATCAGAGTTTTTGCGGCACCTGTTGGGATTCTTGTGGCTTTCTGTTCTTAATGGTGTTTTCTCTCAGTTTATTGTAATTTCCTTCATGTTTGATGTATGTCATTTCTCACTTACGCTTCTTAAATTAAATGAATGAGTAGATGAGGTTGAATCCATTGTTCACAATGCTCTGCCTTTGAATTCATTTAATTTTACATGTTTTCGCCTGTTTTAAAAGGATCCATGTTCATCCTTGCCCTTTTCAGCTCCCTTTCGTTCTGATCCATCCACATATCCAATCAAAAGCATTAAGACTATTGCCTACCTCGCCCCAACTCGAAATCTGCAAAGATCTGACCTTATCCCTGGACCCAAAATTGTTTTTTCCCATTTCTCCAACGAAAACCCAAAAAATCAAAATCAAACATTCCTATCTCTTTACTAGCCTAAAATCAGTATTCATTTTTCATTATAAGTCATCTCAGCCCCTTTGAAGATCCTTTGCCGAGATAGACCCGGAGAGAGCCCTCCCCTGTCCTCGTAGGGCTAGCTACGAGGCTGAGCGTGGTTTGATGTAGCCTTGAGTTTTACCTTATTTCAGCCTAGGGTAGATTTGAGCGCTAACATAGTGGCGACCATACTGGGGAGAAACTCAAAACGTTTGCTTGTTATAGACGGAGTCTGAAGTCACGCCAGGTAGCCTTCGAAACGCTGTTGCTATGCATCAGCGAAGTAGATAAACGCTGCTTCAGTCGATCTCTGGTTTAACTTGTAATCGTAGCATTTAACTTGTAAATTGCCCCAGTACGTGTATCAAGTTCAGATCTGATGGTTGATGGTGGACAACGATCAGACATAAGAAGGCTGAAATCATTCACCTGGCGACTTCATTCACTGAACAATCCAGAAATCGATGCTTCATGGTGACTTCACTGCAGGGAGATCAGTAGCTGTGAGATTTTCAAGATGGACCGAATCACAAGAAGATATGCTCCCATGAGCCGAGATCACATTCTAGGTTTTCCGAATAAGATGCCCAAGGTAGATTGGTCAAGGAATCTGCCTACGTTTAACAATGATGGTAAGAAAGATGCTGCTTTACATCTGGTTAGATTTCATATGCATATTCGCAAGTTGAAGGTGGATTTTCCTGAAGATTGCTTGATGAAGATATTCCTGGCCACTTTGGAAGGTGAAGCCCAATCTTGTTATGAAAATTTGTCGTTGGCCTGTATTTACTGTTTAAAGGATTTTCATGCTCTGTTCATTGAAAGATATCAAGTATCTTACCCATCATTAAAATTAGTTCATGACTGTTGCAAACATGCTTCTACTTTTATTGAAAGCCTTGAGAAATATTATGAAGATGATAATTTTATGGATGATGAGATCATGGAAGCATTGTATGAAAATCCATTTCAGCAGCATAAAGATGATCATGAAAATTTGCAGCAGGATCAAGATTTTAGTGCAGTGGAAGATAAAGGAATTTTGCATCTTGACAGTCAACAGGAATTACATGAAATTGATCAACAGTATGAGGAAAGTTTGTATACTCCTTCACTTGAAATCAATGAAGACAATCACTGTTTGAGCAAAAGAAAACAAAAGGTATTATCTCCTCTGTCTGAAGATGAGATAGATCAGCTATTGAAAGGTCATGTTCCAGCTCAGGTTAACACAGATCTGCAGTGTGCACATGGTCAAGAAGGTGATGGTGGACCTTCTTCCTTTTCTGAAAAGGATGACAGTCCTGTAAGCAGCTTTATAGATCAGTAGGTTGAAGATGTCTATATGGCTGAAAGTGATGAAAGAGAAGAGTTTGTTTCAGATCTACCCACAAAAGAAGACAGCATACAGATTGCAGAATGTGATAACATCATTTCAGCTACTTCAGTTTCAGATTCAGATCGTGATGACCAAGAATATCTTGTGCAGAATTCTACTGTTGAAATCATCTGGGATGCAGAAGACAGAGTTGTGAATCCGAATGTTCTCAGTTCATCAGAACAGAGCCTATATAAAGAGGTAAGCCAGTCAGTTAATGAAAAACAAGATGGGATCTTCGTTCAAGTAAGTGAAAAAGTTTCCTTGAATGAATCGTTGGTAGATGATAAAGATGATAGTGTTGGGTTTCCAAAATCATTTGAAGTTTCTTTCCTTATGATTGATGAATGTAATGAGGAACATGATAATCTGGGTATCATATCATATGAAGATGACCTACCATATTTTCAGACTACAGAAGATTCTTCTTCATATTTTTCATGTGTTGAAACGTTTATACAAGAGGAGATCTGCTCATCTACCTGTTCAGAGTTTTTTGAAGCCCAGGAACATATTGTTACTGAAGTACATGATGAAGGAAGATCAGAATTAGAAGCAGGAGAAAAAGACACCTTGTTCTTTCAGCAAGAGGTAAATCTTCATGTTTTTCAGGATCCAATGGCATATTTGTTGCAGTCAACAGTGAAGGTGCTTATTGCAGTGTTCAGTGATGAAGGAGATCATGGTCAGCTATGTTTTTGGATGCCCAGTTATCAGTTTTTATTGTTGACTAGGAGATCTGATCAGGAGAATCAGTCAAGAAGCCATCTGCTTGACTGGTTACATTGGAAAGCCAATTATACATGATTGTACATATTTCATTAGTATGCAGGTGGTTGTCATCATGATTCCAAATCTTGATGGACTGCTGCCTTTTTTCCAAAGCTTTGTAAATTCTTGTTTTAAGTCAGTCATGAGTCATTTGTGTTTGGTCTGTTGAGTCAGTTTTTTCAAGTTATTTCAGTTTTCCATCGAGTCCGTTTGAGTCAAGTTTTAATCGAGTTTCAGTCAAATTTCAGTCAATTTTCAGTCAAGTTTTCATTCAATAAATGTGTCAAAGGTTTTGTGTTATCCGTTCAAATAATGATTCCATCGCCCAATGGATGAAGGCACTGGTCTGCTCTCCCAAAGATCTGTCGTTCTTGGCACCTCCAAGGAGCTACCATCCCCATTGGAGCCAATGTTAGTGTCAGCCTTTGCAGCCTTCCTCCAGTGATCAAACATGCTCTTACAAAGTGATTTTAAGGTGTCAAGGTCAATTTTTTTCATTTCAAAGAGTCTTCAAGAAAAATTTGGTCACTAGGCATTAGGTCTAGGGTTTGTTTTCACTCTTTTCAAAGTTGTCCAAATGTCGGTCCATGTCACCATTCAGCTGATTGTACCATCATTCAGAGGGTTTTCATCACCATGTCAAGTTCCATTGGGTCATTTTACATCTTTTTCATGCTTCAGTTGTGCGTTGGTAAGGTCCATTTCCCTCACCTAGGGTTTTGGAGGTAATTTCTCTTGGATGGTCAAATCATCGGAAAAATTTATATCCTGATGTTAATACACCTTCCCCTATCATTAATGTACCTTATTAAACACTTCCCATCACTGAGATTCCCCAAATTCCTCATTTTTACACAAACCCTAGTTTCTTGCCACAACTTGGCAATTTTCTAGGCTAGGCCTGTGTTTTTCCCTTTTGGACCCCTTCCCCTCACTCAATCTCTGTGATTCCACTTTCCCCTACTTCCTAACATCCCTCCCTACTTCCCAAAATTTCCCCAAGAATTTAGAAGCCCCTTACCCCCTTCGTTTCGCTTCATTTCGACAAAATTCCTTGTTTCACACATCGGGATCGGTTTCACTCAAAAGATGTTTCAGAGCAATAAAAGATGAAATTTGGGAAACTGAGAGAGGTTTTTGTCCAAAACATGCCAAGGAAGAAAAACCTCCTTCACTTTTTACACAGGTATCATGGTTTTAGAGAAATGTCAAAAATATCGTTGCCTCAGGAGAATTGAATGCACCTCTGAAGTGACCTTGGGAAAATCAAGATTTCTCCTAGCATGGTTGGCTGAATGACTTGCTTGATGAGTCAAAGGATAACTAGACACAAATATATTTCCAATGAGCTATCATGAGCTCAATTTGGAGTTGAGGAAGACCTTCAAACATTGGCTGCAACAGCACTCTGCCTTGAGGCAGCCTCATTCTTCTCATTTTGACCAGTCTTGGGAGATTTGATTTTTTACAGGGTAAATGAAATCCAAATTGCAAAATTCCACTTGGGTTGGAAATTAGACTCCAAGATCTTTCCAACGAGCTATCACACGCCTAATTTGGACATAGGCAAGGCCTCCAAAAGCTTCCTACAAAATGCACTATGTAGCGCACTACTCACAAGAGGCGCGCTACCCATACAGAGTGCGCGCTACCCACATAAGGGGCACTACCCACTTGAATTCCACAGCCAGTGTAAAATAACAAGGGCGCTACCCACTTGAGGGGCGCTACCCATACAGTTTCAAAGCCAAAAAAATTTGCTCCTTCGTCCAGATTCATGCCAAATTGCCTCCAACTGCTTGCAAGTAGGTTCTTTACGTTTGCTCAGTGAATTTTGGACATGATTATGGTGTTTTGAAAGTGGAGAAACAAATGTTTAATGTGAAGAAATGTAAACCCTATGTTTATTTCCAAATTCACTTCTTGGGGTTTTGAAACAAATATGAGTGATTGTGTGGGGGTTTGCAAACTAGTGTGGTTGATATATATGCTCCTGCATCTACTGTCAGTGGTGTCCCTGCTTATCATTTACCTCAGCCTCACGCTCTCTCATTGTCATTACATCACTGCTCTCATTGTTATTGCCATTGTCATTTTCACACTATTCATCATTCATGTTATGACATAGTCCCATTTTCACTTGTCCACATCCTCCATTTACATTGTCAAACGTTGCAAGGGCTATTTCTATTGACCTACACTACACTCATTCCTATTCATGTGTCAAATCCCCATGTAGTCAAAGAGTGGCTATTTTCCATTCAAACTCCTTGTGACAGTCCTTTTCCCATTGTGATATTTCCTATAGCACCTTGACATATATGTGACACATCTGACATTGGAGCATACACCAAAATCTTGTTTTCATCATAACCATATCAGCATACTTTCATACACATTGTGACACCATGATAGAGACCGACACATACAACCGAGACAGTGTTTTCACCACAGGAACTGCATGCACCAGGAGAGCACTAAAACGGCGGAAAAGGCCTGATCCACTCCGGATTTTGGCTGAGGCTTTGTTGGATGGGCAAGATACATGATGGAGGGTCTTCGCTCCGAATTTGAGCAAATTCGAAGAAATTTTTGTCATTTTGAAATATTTTGGTCTAAAAACAGGTTTTTCAGTTATACGGGTAGCACGCCCATATGCTCACTTTTTTTTGGGACACTTGCTGAAGGAAATATTTGCTTTTTTGGATTTTTCATGGTAAGTTATGCATCCTCAGGCATTGCCGAAGCATTTCATCAGATTTTGGATGGTCAAAAAGCTCAAAAACACCATGAAAACCACCTTGCTGCCACCTTTTGCACCAGCAGGAAGTACTTCTGGGAGAATGAAGTTTTGGAGGGGAAAATGAGCTCCAAATTGGGAAATTCCACTTGGGTTGGATATCCAACATCCAAGGCTTTCCAACGAGCTATCATGAGCTCAATTTGGATGCCGGGAAGTGCCTCAAAATCAAGCTGAAAGGTGCGCTACCCATACAGCTCAGGCGCGCTACCCATATAGATTTTTGGCTGAATTTTCAACTTCCAGCTCAGAATTTCGGCCAGTTGGGACCAGTTTTGCTTGTGAATGAAATTTTTGGGTTTTCATGATGTAAATTGATGGTTGGCATGTAACTTTGGCTCATTTTTACCTATTCTAGAATATTCACTCTCAAAAAAGTGAAAATCATGTAAATGAATCAGTTTCCACTCTTTTAGAGGCAAGTTGTTAGCTGCCTAGATTTTAGCTCCTTGTTTAGAATTAGTTGGAACTAGTCCTAGAAGGAGGAATTCGACCCCTAGAGGCATGGGAAGGGGTTAGGATGCTCTATATGATGTAATTTCTCAATCATTTTCAAGGGTTGGAGAGGTTGGACTCTTGGGAAACTTTGGCACACATTGTACATATTTTTCATATTTTGGCTAAGGAAAGATCAGAGGTTTTGCGGAACCTGTTGGGATTCTTGTGGTTTTCTGTTCTTAATGGTGTTTTCTCTCAGTTTATTGTAAGTTCCTTCATGTTTGATGTATGTCATTTCTCACTTATGCTTCTTAAATTAAATGAATGAGTAGATGAGGTTGAATCCATTGTTCACAGTGCTCTGCCTTTGAATTCATTTAATTTTACATGTTTTCGCCTGTTTGAAAAGGATCCATGTTCATCCTTGCCCTTTTCAGCTCCCTTTCGTTCTGATCCATCCACATATCCAATCAAAAGCATTAATACTATTGCCTACCTCGCCCCAACTCGAAATCTGCAAAGATCTGACCTTATCCCCGGACCCAAAATTGTTTTTTCCCATTTCTCCAACGAAAACCCAAAAATCAAAATCAAACATTCCTATCTCTTTACTAGCCTAAAATCAGTACTCATTGTTCATTATAAGTCATCTCAGCCCCTCTGAAAACATTTTCCGAGATAGACCCAGAGAGAGCCCTCTCCTGTCCTCGTAGGGCTAGCTACGAGGCTGAGCGTGGTTTGATGTAGCCTTGAGTTTTACCTTATTTCAGCCTAAGGTAGATTTGAGCGCTAACACCGAGTACACCCATTTTTCCATATTTCATGCTTAAAGAAGGTTAGAGGTGAAAATCTTCCAGTTCAAACAATATTTCCATAACTTGATGAGGAAATAAAAATCGTATTAGAACCTAAAGCAGTCATGAAAACAAGAACTCGACAACTACAAAATCAATCAATTTCAGAGTATCTCATCAAGTGGAAGAACTTGCCCACTGAAGATTCCACATGGGAGGATGATAATTTTGTACAAAAGCATCCATAACTACTCAAGCATTGAGGACAACACTGTTTTGAAGGAGAGGGTTATGTTAGGCCCCTATATTACTAGTGTAGTCCCTTATTTTTGTTAGTGTAGCCCCCTTATTGTTATTCTTGTATCCCTGTAGTCCCCATATTATTATTATTGTGCCCCATAAAATCCCACTATTTTTATTTTTGTGCCCTTACACTATTATTGTTAGGTCGGCTAGGATTATATTGTGACCCCATGGACTCCTATATATAGAAAGGAGTTTTTTTCATTTGAATCATCCAAAAATTGTTCATTTATATAATGTAAAGGAGGTTACCCCCTCGAAGTGATTGATTTATAAGGTGTTGATCTCTCTTTTATTCTATTTTTGGATTTGGTTTCATAACATCCCATCTGTGCTGAAAGTGAAAGGATGGATCAAATTGATGAGTACCTTGTGATTGGTGCAAAGGTCTCATCGTAATCAATCCCCTCCAACTAAGAGAACCCTCTAGCCAAAAATCTAGCCTAGTGTTTCTCCACACTCCCATATGTGCTTGCTTCACCTTGTAGATCCATCGAGATCCTACAACTGACTTCACCTCCGGTCTTGGGACAAATTCCCATGCACTGTTTCTGATAATGGATTCATACTCCTCAACCATGGCATAAACCCAAACTGGTCGTTTCACTTCTTCCTCAAAAGAGGATGGCTTCATCTCTACACGCTAGCTCATAAGAACCATGTATCCAGTGTACCGCTCTAGGGACCTTCTCTGCCTGCACTATGATGTAGGTGCTCCCACATTCTCTATAACATCAAGCACCAACCTTTCAGCCTCTCTGGTGTGATTCCTTCCAACTCTGGATGGCTCTGCAAGAGTGGATTCTTACACTCTCTCTTCGTATGATTGTGGTTGCTCCACATATATAGGTTCATCTTTTGGAGCCAAGAGCTCCTCAACTGCATGAAATTGGAGCTCCCTCTCAAGGGAAATTTGCATGGCCTTCTCTTCATCAAATTTTAGATCTTTTTTGACCACTGTCATCCTGTGTGTTGGAAAGTACACTCGATAGTTGTGAGGTGTACTATTGTACCCCATAAATATTCCCAACTCATTTATTGGCTCTAGATTCTTCCTAGCATCTTTGGTTACATGGAAATAAATTGATGAACCAAAAATTTTAAAATGTTCCACATCTGGTCTCTTACCTAAAAAAGCTTCCTCTGGTGTAATCATCCCAAGTATCCAATGAGGAATTATATTCTATACAAATATTATTGTGATTCATGCTTCCGCCCACAAATGCAACGGTGGGCCCTAATCATACAACATCACTCATGTTTATCCCATAATAGTGATGTTCTTCCTTTCTGCAACCCCATTCTGTTGTAGGTTATGAGGTGTTATAAATTCCCGTCGAATTCCTCTTGAAGCACAAAATTTCTTGAATTCATTCAATACATATTCTCCACCATTGTTGCTTCTAAGAGTCTTCACCTTCTTCCATGTATATTTCTTGACAAGTAATTTGAACTCACAAAAATTTGATAATGTTTGATATTTCTTCTCCATGATGAAAATTCAACACTTGCGTGAAAAATCATCTACAAAAGTCACATAATTCATTTTTTTTGTTGTGGAGGCTGTCGAGAACGATCTACACACATATGATTGAATTCTCTCAATGATCAACTTTCATCGCCTTTCCTTATTGTGAAAGGGGGCTTTGGTGTACTTCCCCAATGTACACCCTTTGCATGTATCTCGTTGTTCAAGTACACCCTTGGGAAGTCCTGTAGAAATCTGTTGCATGATCTTCAAAGCACCATGGTGTAGATGGCCCAATATTATATTCGACAACTCACAAATGTCTCAGCTTTCCACCTTCTCTTCTTTCATGCTTAATGCAGCATAATATTCTACATCCAATTTTTATACGTTCTTTACTCAAACCCCAATATTCTTCACCTGTCCCGTGGTTGTGTGACGAAGTAACACCTTTCCTCTTTTAAATATCACATCAAAGCCACGGTCTTCCAACATAGCAACAAAAACTCAATTCTTCTTTAAACCAGGAACATACATGACATACTTTAATGTGTTGAGTAACCAGCTCCAAAAGAGAAGAAAAGAGATATCAACGCCTTAGAAATGAGCCACTTCAAGGGGCAACCTCCAATACATTACATAAATGAAAAATTCTTGGATGATACAATTTACAAAACCTCCTTTCTATATATAGGAGTCCATGGGGCCATAATGTAATCCTAGTGAGCCACAATGTAATCCTAGCCGACCTAACAATAATAATTTAAGGGCACAATAATAACAAAATGGGGGTTACAAGGGTACAATAATAACAATAAGGGGGTTACACTAACAACAATAAGGGACTATACTAGTAATATAGTGACCTAACATGCCCCTCTCCTTTAAAAAAGTGTTGTCCTCAACGCTTGAGTAGCTCTGGGTGCTTCTGTATAAAATTCTCATCCTCCCATGTAGAATCTTCAGTGGGTAAGTTCTTCCACTTGATGAGATACTCTGAAATTGATCGATTCCGTAGCTGTCGAGTTCTTGTTTCCATGACTGCTTTAGGTTCCAATATTATTTTTCCTTCCTCATCAAGTTCTGGCAATATTGTTTGAACCGGAATATTTTCACCTATAACCTTCTTTAAGCATGAAACATGGAAAACTGGATGTACTCGCGAAGAAGCAGGAAGCTCCAATTTGTATGCCATAGTACCAATCTTTTGCAACAACTTGTAAGGACCATAGTACTTTGGCGATAATTTATTATCCTTCTTAGCTTGCTTGAGGGACATTTGTTTGTATGGTTGTAGCCATAAAAATATCCAATCTCCTACATCAAAACTTCTCTCGCTGCGATGTTGATCTGCCTGTTGTTTCATTCGATTTTGTGCCAAATTCAGGTTATCCTTTAAGAGTTGGAGAACTTCTTGCTGATGCTCGATGTGATCTTCCACTGCTTGAACCTTCGAATTTTCCCTTAAAGATGATGTGATGGATGGTGGATGATATCCATAAAGTGCCATAAATGGGGTCATTTTGCTGCAGTATGGAAGGAAGTGTTATACCACCATTCAGCAAGAGGTAACCACTTGACCCATTGTGTTTGTTTATCAGATACAAAACAACGAAGATATCCTTCAAAACATTTATTTACTATCTCAGTTTGACCATCAGATTGAGGATGATAAGATGAGCTATGAGCTAATTGAGTACCCAAACAAGAAAATAACTCCGTCCAAAAATTTCCAGTAAAAATGGGATCTCTATCGCTCACAGTAACCCTTGGGCTTCCATGTAGCTTTTGAATTCTGTCCACAAATGTAGTAGCAACTGTACTTTCTTTAAATGGATGATATAATGCACAAAAGTGTGCATAATTGGTAAGTCTATCAACTACCACCATGATGACATTATTTCCTTCGGACTTAGGGTAAACTGTGATAAAATCTATTGAAATCTCCTCCCAACGTTGACTTGGAATGGATAAAGGTTGTAGAAGTCTCGGGGTCTTAATTATTTCCACTTTATTCTGCTGGCAAACCAAACATTCCGCCACAAACTTTTGAATATCAGATTTAAGGCCATCCCAAAAAAAATCTTTCTTCACCCTGTGGTAATCTTTTTAAAATCCTGAGTGTCCTCCTAAAGGAGAAGTGTGCAATTCCAGAAAAATCTTTTTTTTTAGTTGGGAATTCTTACAAAGATATAAGAGATCTTTGTACCATAAGGAATCATTTTCCCAACTAAATGTATCAGATGTACTAGGATGTTGCTGCAACTTTTGAATGAGTGTCCATACATCTTTGTCCTTCTTCCATTCATCTCTTGCTTCGGTTATCCAATCTGGTTGGATAATAGAAATGGCACAAAGCAATGCTTCCACCGAGTCTTCATTCTTTCTTGAGAGTGCATCTGCAACAACATTAAGCTTTCATTTTCTGTAGATTATTTCAAAGTCATAACCCAACATCTTTGTGACCCATTTTTGTTGCTCTTCTAACGATAGTCTTTGTTCCAAAAAGTGTTTAAGACTATCATGATCGGTTTTTACCTTGAAGTGTCTTCCCATTAGGTAAGTTCGCCATTTCTTTAGTGCATGCAATATTGCTAACATTTCCTTCTCATAAATAGGTTTCTGTAAATACTTTCCTTGGATTGGACGACTTTCAAAAGCAATGGGTCTTCCTTCTTGCATTAAAACAACACCAATTCCATTTCCTGAGGCATCACATTCCACAATAAAGGTTTTTGTGAAGTCTGGTGTAGCTAAGACTGGTGCTAGGCACATTGCCTCTTTAAGATGTTCAAAGGCCTTAGTTGTTTCAGGAGTCCATGAAAATGCATCTTTCTTCAATAATGTTGTTAGAGGTGCTGCTATTCTCCCATAATTCTTAACAAACTTGCGATAATACCCTGTTAACCCGAGAAATCCTCGCAACCGCTTTATGGTCGTGGGGACTTTCCATTCCTTAATGGCTTTAATTTTGTTAGGGTCTACTTTAACACCCTCGTGAGATATAATATGACCCAGATATTCCACCTCTTGTACTCCAAAGAAACATTTGGATGTTTTTGCATATAATTGTTTCTCCCGCAATAGTTTGAGCACCCTGTCAACATGTTCAACATGATCCTTCCAAGACCTGCTGTAGATTAGTATATCATCAAAAAATACTAGCACAAATTTTCTAAGGAAGGGTTTGAAAATGGAATTCATCAACCCTTGAAATGTAGAAGGTGCATTGTAAGGCCAAAAGGCATGACCAAAAATTCATAATGACCCTCATGAGTTCGAAATGTTGTTTTTGGAATATCTTCAGTCTTCATTCTAATTTGATGATATCCTGAACGAAGATCCAACTTGGTAAAATAAATTGCTCCATGTAATTCATCCAATAATTCATCAATCACAGAATGGGAAATTTATCTTTAATGGTGAGCTTATTGAGCTCCCTATAATCCGGACACATGCGCCATGATCCATCCTTCTTGTGTACCAATACTACAGGAGCAGAGAAAGAACTTTGACTAGGTTGAATTATACCCGCCTCTAACATTTCTGCAATCATACGTTCAATTTCGCTATTTTGGAAGTAAGGATATCTATAAGGCCTGATTTTTGGAGGAACACTTCCTAGAATCAAATGAATAGCGTGATCATGATCATGAATAGGTGGGAGTCCTTTGGGAGTTTCAAACGCCTTGGAATGTTGGAGATCTGCAGAAAAAGATGATTTTTATGTTGGAACTTCTAGTGAGCATAATTGTGCAATTACGCCTCGTTGTTCTTTCTTTAGAAGCTTTGTCATGGCATTAGAGCTTATTATCCTTCCCGACTTCCCTTCAATACCTTGTAATTCGACTTCCTTTCCTTCTGAAAAAAATTTCAAGAAAATTTCTTGAAAATTAAAAGCTATCGTCCCCAAATATTGTAACCATTGTACTCCTAGTACAACATCAGCACCTCCCATAGGAATGGAAAGCATTGGACTAGTCAATACATATTCCCCCATGGTTAGCTTGATATTATGGCATTTTCCGGAGCAATTTATAGTTCCTCCATTTGCAACCATCACTTGACATTCTGGTGCTAGGTATAGGAAACAATTTAATTCCTTGGCTACCTTACAATGAATAAAATTATGGGTGCTACCTGAATCAATCAACATTGTTACCTTTTTCTTCTTGATTTGTCCTACTATCTTGAGAGTTTGAGGAGTGGTAATTCCTGCCAGTGCATTACACGATATGGTCGGATTCATTTCTTCCTCTTCTAGGGCTGGTTCCTGGTGTATATCCTCTTCTTGTTCATTTCTTCTTCCTCTTCACAATCTATGTAAAATAATTTCTTCTCAGCACACTTATGACCTTTAGTGTATTTTCTATCACAACTGTAGCAAAGCCCTTTTGCTCTTTTTTCTTCCAATTGTTGTGGTGTCAACCTTGTAGGTTGTGGAAATCTAAGTGTAGCAACACTTCCTTCTTTATAGAATTGAGTGGTAGGCTTCCTTGTCGCCATAATTTTACATTCAACTTTTCTTGCCAACCTGAATGCCTTCTCCAATGAATCAGGTTCCAGAACGTGAACTTCATGTTGAATGTTATCCTTTAAAGTGCCTATGAAGAGATCAATTCTGTGTTCCTCTGGAATATCAGTTACCCTTATATTCAATTTTTGGAAGTCCTCAATGTGCTGCCCCACTAAACCCTTTTGTTTGAGATTTATCGATTGGCTAAAGAAGGTGTTGCTCTTTGTATCCTCATAATGTGCTATCATTTCTTCCGTAAAAATTGACCAAGTGACAATTTTTTTACGGGAGCAAAGCCATCGATACCATACAAATGTATTTTGTTCTAAATGTAAAGTTGCAATGCATACATATTGTGTGTTTTGCACATTATGGAGATCAAAATATTGCTCCATCTGTAGTATCCATGTTACAGGATCCTTCCCATCAAACTTCCTCATATCCATTTTTGGAATATGGTGGTTCTTCCTGCCAACATTAAGTTTATGAAATCGCGATTAACATTTATTTTTTTCTCATCATGAGGTTCTTCTACTATCTTTTCACCATTAGGAAACATTTCTTGTATCAACTTGGTCAAACCTTCAATGTCTGCTTTTAGATCATTCTTCATGTTTTTCATGTTTTTTTCCATTTTGTCTTTCATGTCATCCATCTTAGCTTCCATGCCAGCTTCCATGCCATTCATCTTAGCTTCCATGCCATCCATCTTAGCTTCCACGCCTTTCTTCAAACCATCCATCTTCTCTTCCATGCCTTTCTTCAAAACTTCCATTTCATTTTTTGTTGCTCTTTGCGAAAGTGAAATTTGTTGCACTTGCTCTTGTAATTTTGATAGATCATGTTGCAATTCTTCATCTTCATGAGTCATAGTAGACCCTTCTGAAGGCTTAATGGGTGTTGAATTATTTTTACGGGGCATCTCTTAGAACCCAATACTGATATCTATTCTACAATATGCCCTTGGAATCAATTCAAATTGATTCTTCAAACAACACTTATGCAATTCGAAAAAAAATACACACCTTTTTCTTGCTTTTGAGGAGCTCGATATTGAAATTGGATTATCTCTGTGATTGCAGCACTTCAATATCTAAATTTTAGTACCAACGTAGCCCTCTGAATTATCTTTTGAATGCCATAGGTCTGACCTGATTTGGATTCTCAAAGACAAAGTTGTGTCCAATCTCCCACAATGACCTAATTATGGATTGGTTCAGTAGAGCGAACTTGTACGACTTTCTACATGTCACTGTTTCTTCCTTTGTCTCTAAAATTGATAGCCAAGAAACTACAATCCATGTACTTGCGACCAATTTTTACGACACTCCAATCCGATGCCCAGAGAGAGAGTTATTGAACTTTTCCCACGATCACCTCTTTGAGATGAAATTCAGGAGCCTGAAAAAACACTACCTTCCACAAATCATATCTCCAAAAATATTCTGAACCAAGCTCTGAAATTTTTTGATGAATTTCCTCAGGATTTTAGCTTCGCACCATACGAATTTCAGCTTCTGAACTTCGTAGAAAAAAATATATAGCGCAAATTCCACGATGACCTGTTTAGGAGCCTGAAAAAAGACCTAAATGCCACAGATCATATCTCCAAAAATATTGCGAACCAAGCTCTGAAATTTTTAGACAATCTTCCTCAGGATTTTGGCTTCGCACCCTAAAAATTTCAACTTTTGAAACTTCGTAGAAAAAAAATTATAGTGAAAATTCCATGATGACCTGTTTGGAGCAGCGAAACCCTAGAATCCAAACCTCTGATACCAAATGTTGAGTAACCAGCTCCAAAAGAGAAGAAAAGAGATATCAACGCCTTAGAAATGAGCCACTTCGAGGGGGAAACCTCCAATACATTACATAAATGAACAATTCTTGGATGATACAATTTACAAAACCTCCTTTCTGGATATAGGAGTCCATGGGGCTATAATGTAATCCTAGTGGGCCACAATGTAATCCTAGTCGACCTAACAATAATAATTTAAGGGCACAATAATAACAAAATGGGGGTCACAAGGGTACAATAATAACAATAAGGGGGTTACACTAACAACAATAAGGGACTATACTAGTAATATAGGGACCTAACATAATGAGAGAGGAGTACTAGACTCCCTCTAAAAGGTAATTGTACCTATGTCAGTTGCACTATACCTCCCATCATCTCCCATCTCGGTGTGCATCTGAGGATCCTCGTCCTCCAAGTTTTTGAAGAATTCTTTGTTGCCAGTCATATGGAATGAAGTTCCACTATCTAAGTACCACACTGAACCCATCATCGATGATACCATGCATGCAATGAGGGTGAAATCCAACTGGAACTATGAAGTAAGTGCTTCACCTGCCGCTTATCCTAGGGGCTTCTTGTCAGCCTTCTTGTGCGGACACTTTGTAGCATGTGTCCAAGCTCATGATAGTGCAAAAATTTTATCTTTGACGAGTCTCTCTTCTTTCCTGCATGACCATAATCTAATTTGGAATGGGACGCATGTGCTTTCCCTGTCTTCCCATTTCCAGCCAAGGCATAGTTCTTCCCATCATCAGTATTGGATGAGGATCTATCTTTGGTGTTTCATTGAATAATTTCTTGTACCATGTCGAACCAAAATCGCTCCCATTATGGTAGCTTCTCCCTCACATTCATCGAATCCTGGTAGCTTTGTCAGATCCTGGGAAGGCTTAGAATTGTTAGGCTTACCAAATCATCCTTGGAAATTGTGACACCAACACTTCCAAGCTCATCTAGACATTGAGTGAACTTCTTCAAGTATTTTGGTATCATGTCGCCCTTCTCCATCTTGATCTTTCTGAGCTTTTCCTTCAGTGCCAAATTATTGTGGTCATTTTTATTCTAAAAAATGTATGTTAAGACATTCCACATAGCATATAGATTTTCCTTTCCATGGAGGTTTGATACAATATGATCTCAAACGCCTTCTAATAGAATCCTTCTCACCTTCACTACATTCTTCTTCCATGCATCGATATTTTGAGAATATACTGTTGCGGGCCTGGGAATATCACTATCTATGAATTCCTTTATTTTTTTGTCTTCCAACACTGCCTCCATCCTATCCTTCCAAGCTATGTAATTCAAACTACCCTCAAGGTAATATTCGAGTCTGAATCCAAAGAAAGACTTCATGATCTGTTGTTGGTCCTGAAGAATAAATCTTCAAATTTGATTCACCGGTTCAAAAAAAACTCGTATTATTCTCCTTTGTAGTGATTCCTACTCTGATAACATGTAGAAAATCCACATAGATTTAACCATTCTTGTAATATGCTAAAACAAAATACTTGATCTATTCTAAAAATTGCGGAAACCAATTATGATTGCACAATCAAATGAACAAGAAAGAGAAAGAATTTCAAACGCACGACACAAAGATGTATCTGGGAAAAGCCTCAAATAAAAACCCTATTATTTGTATATTTCATTAATTCAATAATATCAAACAACACAATTCTTCTCTCACGCTTGAGAGCTCTCTACACTATCTCTAATTGTATCACATTGATCCTAGCAAGTTTGGTCCAATGCTTAACCAATTTCATGCCTCTAGGTTGCTCAGCCTTGCTTACACATTCCTGAGGGAATTGAACCCCTATTAATTAGGAAATTCCAAATAATTGATTACACAATTCATCCAACGCATCATTTTGACCTCATGCATGACCCGTACAATTTTCTAATTATACAACTAATAGTATACTTACCTTTAACTCCAATCTCAATTGGGTTTTCCTTACAAATGACATGCAACAAATATTTAGAGTGAATTATTCATTATATGATAGATCAATGCATATGAATTAAATTATATTTAATCCACTTGACCTCTCACTAGCTCATCCATCATTTAAAACTAGTTAAATTGATTTAAACTCAAATAATTAAGTTAAAATTTACAACTCAAAATAAATTGCAACTGGACCCTCTAAAACTTATAGTGAACTCTACATACCTCCAATTTGACCCCTAACACAAATTGATTGAGCTAACTAAGTCTTCCCAACTCATTTATCTGGTAAAAGTTGTCATGTGACATGGAATTACAATTTCCTTCTAATTTAATTAATGGAAAATTAAAATAGAAGCCTCTTCTTGTTGCCAATTTCAAAACTCCCTCTGTAGAAGAAAGGGATTGTCTGGTACCCCAATCCTGCCTTTGTAGAAATCAAATTTTCCTCTTGACAGTGCCTTCATCAAGATTTATACATCTTGCTTCCCCATGGGAATGTACTCTAATGACATAATCCTCCTATCTACACAATATCTGAGATGGTGATATTGGATATCAATATGCTTGGAACTATCAAGAAAAATTGGATTAACCGAGAGTTTTATGCAACTATGTTTATCACAATAAATCATGGTCAGATCCATCTATTGACCAAACAAACCAGCAAGTATCTTCCTCATCTAGGTGGCCTCACATGCTTCCTGACTAGCTACCATGTACTCTTCATCTGCTGCACTGAGTGAAACTGATATTTATTTCCTATTGTACCAGGAAAATATTGGTGATCCAATGTTGAAGATGCCCCCTGATGTGCTCTTCCTGTCGGATGGACTCCCTGCCCAATCTGCATCTATGAAGCCTTGAATCTTCACTCCCTTTGTCTGCTTGTACCATAGCCCAAACTCTGTAGTTCCTCTGAGGTATCTAAACACATGCTTGGCTTCCTTCCAAAATATCTTGGTACGCTTAACCATTGCTTGACTAAGTTGGTTAACCACGTAGCATATTTATGGTCGTGTGTTCACCAAATACATGAGTGAACCCACCAGCTACCTATAGATGGTAGCATCTACTACTTCGCCTGAAGTAGCATCCTCCTTCCTGTAGTTATTTCCTGCTAGAGGAGTATCCATGGGTTTGCTACTCTCCATGTGGAACTTATTTAGAATCTCATTGGCATACTTTCCCTGAGATAAAAATAGCTTCCCATTTCTTTGCCAAATTTCCAATCCTAGGTAATAGTGTAAGAGCCCCATGTCCTTCATCTCACATTATCTTGCAAGATTCTCTTTGCAAGACTTGATGATATTATCATCACCTGTCGGTATCAAATCATCGACATAACGTACAATGATCAAAATTTTACCTTCTACCAAAATATGGTAACGGTTCGCATATGCTTCACTCATGGTGAAGCCCAAGGCAGTGAAGTAGTTGTTGATATTGGTGTACCAAGCACAAAGTGCTTGTTTCGATCCATACAATTCTCTCTTGAGTCTACACACATGTGAATCTCTATTGAAGGTCTCAAAACCTTCCGAGTGCTCAATGTAAACCTCTTCCTCAATCACTCCATTGAATGTATCTTCCATCCCATCTACGCTCAAAGTGAAAGGACGGATCTGATTGATGAGTACCTTGTGACTGGTGAAAAGGTCTCATCGTAATCAATCCTCTCCACCTGAGATAACCCTCTGGTCACAAACTGGACTTTTGTTTCTCCACACTCGCATATGCTGACTGCTTCACCTTGTAGATCCAACAGGATCCTACAAATGAAATCCCCTCTGATCTTGGGAAAAATTCCCATGCACTATTTCTGATAATGGATTCATACTCCTCAACTATAGAATCAACCCAAACTAGGTGGTGCACTTCTTCCTCAAAAGAGGAATGCTCTATCTCTACACTCTCACTCATAAGAGCGATGTAGCTAGTGTACCACTTTTGGGACCTTTTGTGCATGCCTTGCAGCGTGGGTGCTCCCACATTCTCTCTAGCATCAAGCACCAAGTTTTCATCCTCTCCAGTGTGCTTCCTTCCATCTCTAGATGGCTCTACATGAGTGGGTCTTCCACTCTTTGTTCCTATACTTGTGGTTGCTCCACATCTAGAGATTCTTCTTTTGGATCCAAGAGATCCTCAACTGCATGAAATTGAAGCTCCCTCTCAAGGGAAATTCGGATGGCCTTCTCTTCATCGAATTTCACATCTCTTCTCACCATTGTCATCTTATGTACTAACAAGTACACCTGATAGTTGTGAGATGTATTGGTGGACCCAAAAAATATTCCCAACTCATCTGTTGGCTCTAGCTTCTTCCTGGCATCTTTGGTTACATGGAAATAAACTAATCAACCAAAAAATCTAAAAATTTCACATCTGGTCTCTTACCTAAAAAATGTTGAAATTGGAAACAAGAAACATTGAAAATGGAAACATTGAAAATGGAAACCAGAAATGAAATCAGAAAATGGCACTGAGAAATGGTACCATATGAGGCTTCTGATTTAATTTTCCCTTAATTAAATTGGAATAAAAATTGTAATTTCATCTCATGAAAACTTGTATTAGTTAACTGAGTCAGGAAGACTTAGTTAGCTTAGGAAATTTAAGTTAGAAGTCAAAGAGGAGGCATGCAAAGGGATTTTTTTATTTTTAGGGGGGCCATATATAGTTATTTGTGAGTTGTAATTAGTTAACTCAATTAATTGAGTTAAAATCAGTTTAACTAGTTCTAACTGAGTGATCCAAGTGGATAGTGGTGACCACCCACCTATTCCACTTGGGCACCCACCATCATCTCTTTCAGTTTTCCAGTTTCGGCATAACTTACTATTTTTAGCAGTTTTTCGGGTCCTGAATTTCCGGAGCCGTTTTGAGGCCCTAAACGACGTTTTTTGGGCATCGTGCCCTCCAAAAAATATCATTTTGTTTTAGAATGATATTCATGGCGAAATTTGTAGTCCTTGGATAGAGCTTTCTAATGATGTATCATGTGCGTCAAACGGAGATAGTATGCCAAAGTTACGTCCCTGGGAAGTTGAAACACCAATTTACCCAAACGGGGCCCATAGTTTTGGCGCTTCATCTCCTAGGGTTAGGTTTTTGGATGTTTAAGGTTCTCCATTGTTTCTCAATAATAAATAGGCCCTCGAGCCTCATTGTAACTCAGTTCAGAGGCCTGTAGCCGCCACATCTCTTCTCAGAGATAGCTACCAGTGCCCTAGCTAGTTTTATTTCCATTCTGTCTGTAAGCAAATTTCAGTTCTTTGATATTAATGAAATGAAGTGTTATTTCCGCTGCATCTCTATCTTTATGGTTATGTGTTTATTCTGTTGCGTTCCTGCATAAATCCAGATCAGTGGTATCAGAGCGGTTTGCTTTTTCTCGATCCTTCTTTGCATGTCCCCAACGAGGTCGGGGTATAAGGAGCTAGGGCTTGATCTGGTGGAATCTTTGCAAGATCAGCCTCGCAAACCTCGACGGACGCCCATGGGGGACGAAAAGAAAGATGAGGGAGCAGGAGATCCTATCAAAATATTGCTCGAGGAGGCCCTCGAAAGACAAAGGAACGTGATAATGGATAACTTTGCTCAGATCCTTCAACGGCTACCCACCGGCGGCGCATCTGCATCCAGCAGCCACTCTGGAGGCGCGACTCCTTTTAAGGTACAAGTAAATTTTGACATTCCCATATTTTAGGGTCAAATAGACGCAGATGCCGTAGATAGATGGTTGAATCTGTTAGAAGGATATTTCTCGGTTCATGACTTTTCAGACCGAGAGAAGATTATTTTTTCACTCCTCAAAGCTACCCCCCATGTTAAGGACTGGTGGGAAACCTACTGTGAGAACAAGGACCAGACAGAACCCTCTCTGTTCTCAGCTGTACCAACTTGGAATTATTTCCGAGACGCCGTCAAGGAACAATACTATCCCATGGGGAGCTATGAGGACAAGTACATACAATGGACCACGCTGCGACAACAAAGGGATCAAGATGTGCACGAGCTGACGAATCTGTTCCATACCCTGCGCACAAAGTTGGGTATCAAAGATTCAGAGAAACATTTGGTGCTAAAGTATCGCATTTGTCTGCACAGATACATTCAGGAGGAAATGGAGTTCCTCGACATCTCCTCGCTTGGTACGGCATACCGGTATGCTGCCAAGATTGAGCAGAAATTCAAACAGAAGAAGCGAGACTTTGGATCTGCGAGTCAAAAGCAAGGAAAAGGTGCTTCCAAACCGCAGAACAAAGGATAGAGCCAAGGCATGGTGGCTAAATACAACCCGTCAAAGCCACAAGAAAAGAACAACACTGTAAAGCCAAAGAAGGACACGGGAAAGTGGTGTGAGTTCCATAAGAGCTCCACTCACAACACAAGTGAGTGTCGAGCCAAGCAGTCGCTAGTGGCCGAGATGAGGGCTTTTGAGTCAGATGCATGCTCCAACTCCGAATCAGAACCTGAAAAGGGGAATGAAAAAGGGAAACAGATTATTGATGCGGAGCCCAATGCCACTATTGCCACTACAAAGATCCAGAAGGAGGAACCGGAAGATCCAGAGGAGGAGGAACGTCTCTTCCACTCCCAGATGTGGGTAAAGGGCTCCCCTGTACAGTTCATTGTCGACAATGGAAGCCAAAAGAACCTCATTTCAGCAGATTCCGTGAAGCGGTTGGGCTTACCGACCACAGCTCACCCACATCCATACACCATCGGGTGGCTTCACCAAGGACGAGATCTCCGCGTCAGCCAGCAATGCCACCTTCCCTATAGCATCAAGCCCTTCACAGATGAGGTATTATGTGATGTTGCTCCTATTGATGTTTCTGATTTATTATTAGGACAACCATACTTGTGGAAGCGTCATGCTTTGTATGAGTCTCGACCTCGTGTTGTTATTGTTACTTTGGGAAATAAGTTGTATAGGATACCAGAGGTACCACCTCCTGCGGCTATCTCTTTGGTTACTGCAAAACAATGCAGTATGCTCATTTCCCAAACCAAGAAATTTGTTTTCCTGATGATCTGCCCCCAGGGCAAGAAGAATACTGTGGCCACGACCTCTAGACAGGGCTCCTCTGCACAACAACAACAAATGGATGAGGTTGTGGAGGAGTACGGGGACATCTTCACCTCACCACAGGGGTTCCTTTGCATTTTCAGGTCAAGCACCCGATTGATCTAACCCCAGGTGCGCAGCTACCCAATGCACCGATCTATCGGCGCTCTGTTATGGAGAATGATGAAATCAAGAGGCAGATTCAGGAGCTGTTGCAGAAAGGTCACATCAAACCAATTTCATCGCCCTATGGGAGCCCGATCGTGTTGGTACAGAAGAAGGATGGGACGTGGAGACTCTGTATTGACTATCAGGCACTGAACAAGATCATTGTCTGGAATAGGTACCCAATCCCACGGATTGATTACCTTCTGGACCAACTCAAAGGTGCAAAATATTTCAGCAAGATCGACCTGAAGTCTGGGTCTCACCAGGTACCAATTGAACCCTCTGATGTGTGGAAGACTGCCTTCAAAGCCAAGGAAGGCCTTTTTGAATGGCTAGTCATGCCTTTCGGGTTGAAGAATGCTCCCGCAACCTTCATGAGGATGATGGACGACATCTTGCGGCCATTCACCAACTCATTTGTAGTGGTGTACTTGGATGACATTCTGATCTTCAACAAGACTTGGGAAGAGCACCTTCACCACATCCGACAAGTCCTCCAAACACTGCGGCAACACAAGTTGTGTGCCAATTTGGAGAAGTGCACGTTTGGCATGACCCAGGTTCAATATATGGGATACATTATTGATGAAAGGGGGGTGCATGTGGATCCGGCCAAGATCCAAGTCATTCGGGATTGGCCAGCCCCGACTACTATAACAGAGCTTCGCAGCTTTCTGGGTCTTGCTAATTTCTACCGTAGATTCGTGTTGGGATTCTCTCATATCACTTGGCCCTTGAGTCAAGTCACCAAAGGAGGAGAGAGAGAAAAATTCTTTTGGTCGGAACCTCAACAGAAGGCATTCAAAGAATTGAAAAATCGCCTCTGTTCTGCCCCAGTGCTCACCTTACCAGACTTGCAGCAGCCATTTGAGATCGAGACAGATGCCTCTGACTATGCTATTGGGGCAGTTCTTACTCAACAGGGACATCCAGTGGCATATCACAGTGAGACATTGTCTGAGGCAGTTCGCAAGTATCCCACCTATGACAAAGAAATGTATTCCATTGTGCAAGCCTGTCGACAATGGAAGCATTACATTTTGGGGAAGGAAACAATCATCCACACAGACCACCGGCCCCTGCAGTTCATACAGACACAAGGGAAGTTGCGGAATGATCGCCATCAGAAGTGGTCCACATATCTGCAACAGTTTCATTTGAACATCAAGTACAAGAAGGGTAGCACCAATAATGTTGCAAACTGCCTCAGCCGACCACCGATCATGGCGCTCACCACCGTGCTCAACTCTTGTGGGAACGAGACTTCTGATTGGCCGCTTCTCTATGAGAGTGACCCAGAATTTGGCCACACTTACAAGGCACTCTTGGGGGGTATGCAAGTTCCAAATTTTCACCTCCAAGATGCACTTTTATGTCACCTGGGACACCTTTGTGTTCCTTCAAGCGAGCGCGGCAAGATGATATGGGAAGCACACTACAATCGAGTCGCTGGGCATTTCGGGGTCGAGAAAATAGTAGAAATACTACAGAAGTATTTCTATTGGCCGAACCTTCGAAAGGATGTCAAGAAGCACATCAAATCCTGCACTGCTTGTGTCATTTCCAAACTGACCATCAAGAAGCAAGGCCTATATACTCCACTACCTACCCCTAGTCGACCTTGGGAATCCATCTCCATGGATTCCCATTACATGTCGGGCCTGCCTTCTACTAAGAATGGAAATGACTATGTTTTCGTGGTCGTTGATAGATTCTAGAAGATGGCCATTATGGCGGCCTGTAAGAAGAATATCACAGCAGAAGCCACTGCTAAACTCTTCTTTGAACGAGTGTGGGTGCACTTTGGGATCCCACAGTCTATCATATTAGATTGAGATAGCAGGTTCCTCAGCACATTTTGGTCCAGCCTTTGGTCAATGTTGGACACAAATCTCACCAAGTCCACAGCTTTCCATCCCCAAACAGATGGCCAGACAGAGGTCGTCAACAGAATGATTGTACACACTCTGCGCATGTACAATTCAAATCATCCACGCACATGGGACGAGAGCCTCCCCTATGTACAACATAGTTATAACAGGGCTCTCCACAGTTCAATTGGCCATAGCCCCTTTCAGGTGGGCTTGGGATTCCAGCCACTATGTCCCATTGACGTAGCCATGCCATTTGCAGCTGCTCAGGCCGATTCATCTCATGTCCAGTCTGAAGTTGACAAAGCAAGTAGCTTCATCGAGCACATTCAACACATCCGCCAACAGGTTCATGATATATTGGACAGAGCCAATGCGAAGTACAAGCAGCGCCATGATTAACACCGGGTGCCACACAACTTCCAGGTGGGCGACAAAGTATGGCTACATTTGCAGAAGGAGCGCCTCACTGGACCCCACCGCAAGCTTCGCCCACTCCGATACGGGCCGTACACCGTCACCAAGGCTGTAGGGAACAATGCCTTCGAGCTTAGTATTCCTCCATTCCTTGGTCTGCACCCAGTCTTCAATGTGGATCGCCTTCGTCCTTACTTCCCACCTCTATTGGACACCTCGGACATTGCAGAACAACTCACACCAACTGAGTTAAATCCAGACTGCATGGAACAGGCCACCACAGATTGCATCATGGACATGCAAATCAAGAGCACTCGCCAGCAGAAGATCCAACTATATCGGGTTGTCAAAGCTGGCCAACTCCTGCACCAAGGAAAGTGGTTCACCAGGGACCAAGTTCAGTAGAAATTTCCTCATCTCATGGAGGAAATTAACGCAATGGGGACCATTGCTTCCTAAGGGGGGAGGAATGATCCAGGTGGATATTGGTGGCCACCTGCCTATTCCACTTGGGCCCCCACCATTGTCTCTTTTAGTTTTTCAGTTTCGGCATAACTTACTATTTTTAGCAGTTTTTCGGGTCCTGAACTTCCGGAGCCGTTTTGAGGCCCTAAACGACGTTTTTTGGGCATCATGCTCTCCAATGAATATCATTTCGTTTTAGAATGATATTTGTGGCAAAATTTTTAGTCCTCGGATAGAGCTTTCTAATGATTTATCATGTGCGTCAAACGGAGATAGTATGCCAAAGTTACGTCCCTGGGAAGTTGAAACACCAATTTACCCAAACGGGGCCCATAGTTTTGGCGCTTCATCTCCTAGGGTTAGGTTTTTGGGATGTTTAGGGTTCTCCATTATTTCTCAATAATAAATAGGCCCTCGAGCCTCATTGTAACTCAGTTCAGAGGCCTGTAGCCGCCACATCTCTTCTCAGAGATAGCTACTAGCGCCCTAGCGAGTTTTATTCCATTCTGTCTGTAAGCAAATTTTAGTTCTTTGATATTAATGAAATGAAGTGTTATTTCCGCTGCATCTCTGTATTTATGGTTATATGTTTATTCTATTGCGTTCCTGCATAAATTTGGATCACTGAGAGATGAGATAGTGATAGGTCCAATTAATTAAATATTTTTCAATTCACAAGTAGTGATCAATCACTTAACCGATAATTCGCTATAAATAGTTGTTGTATGTTAGTTCTAAGGAAGGCCCGGTTAAGGCTGAGGTTAAAAGGAAGAGATCTATCAGTTGTACTATTAGAAAATTTTACAAGTCATGCATGAGGTCATCGGAAAGGCCTTGAAGGATTGCACAATAATTAATTGGCATTTCCCTAATTAACAGGGGCTCAATTATCCCAAGAATTCGTAAGAAAGATAGGCTAGGAAGAGGCAAGCAAAAGGTTAAATACTTGAACGATTTTGCTTATATTGCAAGCCAGATCTGAGCTAGATCAGAGTGAGAGAGTCAAGAGAGTACAAAGTTTTCTTATTGGAGGAATAAAATTGTATTGTTTCATGATCTTGACCATATGCAATATAGAGATAGAGGGGTTTTGAGCAGTTTCTTTCCCCAAATACATCTTGTGTTGTGTGATTGATAATTTCTTTCTTTTTCTTATATGTGATTGTGTGATTGTGTTTTGTTTCTGAAAATTGTATGAAGGATTTGGTATCTTGTTTTAGTACATTACAAGATCATATTTAATCGTTTTATTAGATTTTATACATGGTATCAGAGTGCCAGGAATCATAATAGAAGATAAGAAATTGAGTTAGTTTTGAACAAATTCAAATTTGCAGATTTATTCTTCGATTTCCAGCAGCAAAGAAAGATGTCTTTCAATGGCTTGAGACTTGAATATTCTCTTGAGGGACATTATAATTATATATTATGGAAGGACAGGATGGAAGTAATGCTCAAGGATAATGGACTAAAGGAATTCATAGAAAGTGATATTCCCCAGCTCGTGGCAGTAGCTGCTCAACTTCTTGACGCATGGAAAAAGAAGGTAGAAAAGGCGAGAAAGATATTGTTATAGGGAGTTAGAGATCATATTGTCTCGAGTCTCCATGGGAAGGAAAATCCATATGCTATGTGGAAGGCCTTAACAAATATGTTTCAGAATAGCAGTGACCATAGGAAGTTGGCACTGAAAAACAAGCTCAGAAAGATCAAGATGGAGGAGGGCGAGATGATACCTACATACTTGATGAATTTCACTCAATGTTGATATGAGCTTGGTAGTGTTGGTGTGATAGTAACAGGATGATTTTGTGAACCTAGCTCTTCTAAACCTTCCCAAGAGCTGGCATGGTTAATAGGAATCTGTGAATGGGAGGGAGAATCTACCATGATGGGAGTGTTTATGGTTTGACTTGGTAATAAAAGAGATAAGCCGGAGCACTAGAGATGAGACCTCCAGTAAAGAAAAAGGAAAATATTTTTCATTGGTCGAAAAAGGCAAGAAATCAAAGAGAAAGAAGTCCCTAGGTGAAGAGGGCAATAGAGACTTGTCCAAGATCAAGTGTTTTCACTGTCACAGGCGTGGGCACTATGCCTCAAATTGTCAAAAAAATAAGGGAAGCAAAAAGGAGCCTTTATTTGCAGTGGGTGAAGTGCTAGCTTCACATTTCGAGCTTGATTTTACTCTCATTGCATGCAGGGCCAGCACTATAATGGGATGAATATTGTATCCAGACAACAACGCCTCTTTCCATATGACGGGGAATAGATATCTCTTTAGTGACTTGGAGGAGAAGGACCTCCAATAGAACATAGAATTTGGAGATGATGGAAGGTATAGCAAGATCAAAATAGGTAAAATTACCTTTCAGAGGGATTCTAGCTCCCCTCTCAGACTAATTTTTTTTTTATATGATTCAGTACTAAAGAAGAATCTTGTCTCCGTAGCAGTATTGGAAGATCGTGGTTATGATTCCATATTTAGAAAAGGAAAGGTGGTCCTTAGACACATCACCATGGGATGAGTGAAAAATATCGATGTAAGAATTAGGAACTGTATGCTCTCAAGGTCGAAGATGCATGAAAATATTTGAGGAGCAAAGCAGAAGTTAGTAACTTGGTGGTTGAGAGGGAGCACAAATTACCTCTCAACATGCAGTCTTAGAATCAGTCTCAGAAGGTTGTGGAGTATCCATAATTGGATAATAAGAGAGGAGATCAAGTGGAGGCATCCACTCAAGCAAAGACCTCTAATAGGGGGGAATTTCAAGCCAGATGGGTAGAGGGAGCACATGCAACCATACCTCCAAGTGAGAGGTGGGGTGATGTGTAGATATAATCCTAAGAGAAGAAATTTGGGTAGGATCCATTGAGATGACTTGTCTCATGGATCAGACCTGGCTACAAGGAGCCCATAGTACATAATAGCAGGAAGGATCCGTTAGATGGATGCAGTCTAATGTCAGGAAGACATAAAACAGAGTGGCATATGTGAGATACTGGAGCGCAGATCAGAGTTGGCAATAGTTCATAGGGAAAAAATGCAAATTCAATAGTAGAGCAGAGTTTTCAATAGGAAATTCAGTAATCGATAGCAGTCAGAGACTCTGATGACAAATGCGTCATACTGATTTAGTTGTTTTTTGGAGGCTTTTTAGTTTCCAGAGTTGTAGCAGCAAACAACACTAGAGAAGTGTTGCATGCAAAACATTCCAAAGGTACCATATCAGGATAGATTGAATTCCTTTCTTGTTGAGAGGGAGTGTTGAAATTGGCAACAAGAAACATTGAAAATGGAAACCAGAAATGGAATTCAGAAAATGGCACCCATAAATGGTACCATATGAGGCTTCTGATTTAATTTTCCCTTAACTAAATTAGAAGAAAAAATGTAATTTAATCTCATGACAGCTTGTATTAGTTAACTAAGTCAAGAATACTTAGTTAGCTTAGGAAATTCGAGTTAGAGGTCAAAGAAGAGACATACAAAGGGATTTTCTATTTTTAGAGGGTCTAGATATATTTATTTGTGAGTTGTAATTAGTTAACTCAATTAATTGAGTTAAAATTATTTTAACTAGTTCTAACTGAGAGATGAGCTAGTAATATGTCCAATGAATTAAATATGATTTAATTCACAAGTAATGATTAATTTGTTAAGTGATAATTCACTATAAATAGTTGTTTCATGTCAGTTCTAATGAAGGCCCAGTTGAGAATGAGGTTAAAAGGAAGATATCTATCAATTGTACTATTAGAAAACTGTACAGTTCATGCATGAGATCATCGAGAAGGCCTTGAAGGATTTCACAATCAATAATTGGTATTTTCCTAATTAATAGGGGCTTAATTAGCCCAAGAATGTGTAAGAAAGGCACGTCAGGTAGAGGCAAGAAAAAGGTTAAATACTTGACCGATTTTGCTTAGATTGCAAACCAGAGTCGAGCTACAGAGTGAGACAGTTAGGATATTGCAGAGGTTTCTCAGTGGAGGAATAACATTGTATTGTTTCATGATCTTGACCATATGAAATATAGATATAGAGGGGTTTTGAGCAATTGATTTCCCCAGATACATCTTGTGTTGTATGATTGATAATTTCCTTCTCTTGCTTATATGTGATTGTGTGATCGTGTTTTTTTTCCACAGGTTGTAGGAAGGATTATGTTATCATTAAATTGATACTGATGGGCTGCTTCAACAACCAACCTAGAGTAACTATTTCAAACCTAATTTTAGCTGAAAATTAGCCTTTCCATCCTGAGAGGACTCTCTCAAGGACATAGAATGATATTATCTAAATGAAGTTCAACAAATGGATAATTCTGAAATTGGGTTTTACATGTGTTTTTTTGCAGGTGAAATATGTGGACAAAGTACTACCATTGGGAATATGGAGTCAATATAAACAACTCAATGAAATGTGAAACTCCTCTCATGGAAGCTGAGGAATATATATATATATATATATATATATTATGATGAACAGATAAAATTCACAACAGACTAAGTGTTTGAAGGAAGTTAGAGAATGTAAGCCATGAATTCTAAGTAATCAAACACTAGGATATTGAAGATAAAATTGTAGAAGATGTAAGACAAATACTCATGAGAATATCAATGAATCTCAGGTAAAGAGGAGTAAGCTTCCATTGTATATTACTGATGAAAGTTTTACAATAGTAGTATGTAGTAAGAACATCAATCAACCCTTTCTAACTCTAAAAATCTCGCATTTATAGAGTGAGGACTCATAAAAATGATTTTCAACCTTCCTAGTTTTGAATTCCCACCACAGATACCTATTTCAAATAGGATTAAATCACTTGGATACTTCCTAGGGATATTTTTGTTTTGCAGAGTTTGAATACAAAAATGACACTTCTTTCATTAAATAGCTCAACAAATCCATTTAATAACACATATAAATTGTAAAAAAATAACTTTCTGAGTGTATTGGAGTGTTGATGTGTCATTATGCCACGTGAATGCTGAGATGGACCTCCTCCAAGTCGAATTTTACAATTTTTTCATACATCCGGTTAGTGAAAATTCTGAAAAATATGCCTCAAAGATGAGTGGATAATTTCCAAATCCTAATGAATTTGAAGAAACATATAGGGGTTATTGTAGATGGGCTTGTGCAGAATAAAACCCACTTTCATATTTCCAAAATTATTTTTCATTTGTTCATAAATTAAACTTGAAGTTTACTGCTAAAACAATCATGCGCAAGAAATTTCAGGAGAGTTCGTAGCGTTTTCCATTTGGAAATTTTTGCAACCATTTTGACTTCTCTGGTTCTTGGAGGATCTTCCTTGGGTCTAATACGCTAAATACATGCCTCTAGCACCATCTACCATGTATTTTTTGAAGTATTTTTAGCTTAAGGAAACCTACAGCGAGTTCGTAGCGAAAACTCGTCCTTAAGCCTGGAGCACACTACGAACTCACCTAGTTTGGCAGATTTTTTGTAATTTCTTCTTCTTTTCACCTAAAAAACACTAGTAAAGCTTGTACAGGCCTGGTATGATAGTATTAGACATAATATGGTCCAAACATGTGTTTCCTTACCATATTTCAACATCATCATCTTGCATAATCATTTTAATACCCCTTTCTTCAATTATTTTTGTACCATCTCCATCGAACCAAACTAATCATGCTAAGGTGTTAGCCAACTAATACATTGGAGATAATACCTTTTAAAACTGAATTTATATGGTGAGCTATCCAATGGTGATGTGGAAAAAGTGATGTGATTTTATGCTTGATGATGTGTCTACCATAATGAGCTTGCAACCTAATCTTCCTCTGTGATGAGTGTTCTCACTAACCAAAGACTCCATTGATACTCTTTGACCATCCCAACTGACTGATGTGCTTCAATAAGACATTTAATGCTTGAAAAAATTTAAAATTATCTCTTGCTACAAAAACAGAGTTTTTAGGCAAGTTCGTAACAAATTCTGACTTTTTTACACTGATTTCGCTACGAACTTTGGTATTCTTGTCAAATTCACTTTAATGACTAGATTTTCTCATGCATAAGATATTTTAGATTTTTCTTATGAAAATAATTTAATGACATGGCATAGAAACACTTTGGACCTTTAGGACTATAGAAAAATTCATCAAATTTTATCTTTTCTCATAACTTTATTTGATAAACACACTAGAGCTAATGCAAAATGACCTCACTAACCAACCTAATTGTTATTGATGATAACACTGGCTCCACTTGGGATGATGTGCCCCTTAGGTATAACAAAGAACCTGTAGCTCTAGTGCCTTATCCATTGGGTTGATCCCAAACTTGCAAACATATCTTTATTCTGAAACCAAACCACTTATAAAAACTGAAAATGGAATAGTGCACGCTTGCAAACTGAAAATGGATACTGAAACTAACCACGCTGAAAACTGAAATGTTGATTATACAACTTATTTATGTACAGAGCTACTCTAATATGTTGCAATTTTCATGCTTGATTCAAGCGACATGAAAAAATCAAAAAAGCAAGTCAATGAGTTGATATGAAACCTGAAATCTTTGATTGTGCTTAAACCAAATGCAAACTGGATATTTTAATGACAAAGGCAATAGAAAATGGGTCGGATTTTCACAATGAAAACATAATTTAAAAGTTTAAATGTAGAACTCTTCCATGTAGTCAGCTATGGGATCATATAAGACATAGTTTGTTTGGTGATTTTCAATACATTCTTCAGTTTTGGACAGCTCATATATGTTTTCTTTAGCAACATAAGGTTTTAGTTGTGTGCTATCAAACTCATTTTCAAAAACAAGACATTCCTCCTCAGTCTCAAAAGAAAAAGGTAGCATCGGATTCTCTTTGTATTTTGGCATGAAAAATATTTCAAAAGGTTGATCTTGACAATGAAGACTATAGGACTGAATTTGATCTTCTAAAACTTCAATGTCTTTCTCAATTTTCTTAGAAAATTCATCCAAAAATTGAATCTTATCTTCTGACTTGCACTCAAACGACCTTAAATAAGAAGATAAGGCCGAAAAAAAATATTCATCCACTTCCTCATTAGTGTGCTCATCGTTACATTGCTTAAAACCTTGAATGGAAAGAGAGTCTGCCACAAACTCTGTTTTTTCCATCCATATTTCCAAAAAGATAAGCCAAAAATATAAAAATGACTTAATAGATCTGGTAGGCAAAATTTCAATCCATTTTCTACATTTCCCTTGAAATGAATCATAGAACAATCTGATGAAAGCGTCTTCATGTCTGACTCTAAGAAGCTCGGTAAAGTCATGAAAATTTGATATATGCTTCAAGTTCAAACTCAAATCTTCTCCATCAGGTTTTGGACCATTCCCTAAAAATTATGCATCCTTGGGAAAAGGATTTAGACACCCATAAATTTTTGAAAAGTCCACACATGCATACCTTGAAGAAATTGTAGTTGTATCTAAGTCTCTCATTTCCTATTAGTGTTACCATGAAGCTATGAATTTTTAAATTCTTCAAGAATGGAGTCACCAAGGTAGAAGTACAACCTTTGAATGCTTCTGAGCTGTTGCTACCTTCAAGAGTTCATTATTTATGTTTGATCACAAAATTTCGGGAAAATATGTCTTTCAACTCTGACAAACACACCAAAATTTTATCACTAAATTGATACTAATGGGTTGCTTCAACAGTCAACCTAGACCAACTATTTCAATCCTACTTTTAGCTGAAAATTAGCCTTTCCAACCTCTGAGAGGGATCTCTCAGGGATATAGAATGATATTATCTAAATGAAGCTCAAGAGTTGACTAACTATGAAATTGGGTTTTAAGTGTGTTTTTATGTAGGTGAAAGATGTGGAAAAATTACTACCATTGGGCATAAGGAATCAGTATAACAGCTCAATGACATGTGAAACTCCTCTCATGGAAGCTGAGGCATATATATATTCTGATAAAAAGATAACATTCACAGCAGGCTAAGTGTTTGAAGGAAGTTACAACATGTAAGCCATGAATTCTAAGTAATCAAACACTAGGATAATGAAGATAAAATTGTAGAGCATGTAAGATAAATACTCATGAGAATATCAATGAATCTCATGTACAGAGAAGTAAATTGCCACTGTATATTACTGATGAAATTTTTACAATAGTAGTTTGTAGTAAAAACATCAATCAACCCTTTCTAACTCTAAAACTCTCTCATTTATAGAGTGAGGACTCATACAAATGATTTTCCACCTTCCTAGCTTCGAATTCCCACCTGAGAGACCTATTTGAAATAGGATTACATAAATTGGAGACTTCCTAGGGATATTTCTCTTTTGCAGAGTTTGAATACAAAAATGACTCTTCTTTCATTAAATAACTCAACAAATCCATTTAATAACCATTACAAATTGCAACCAACTAATTATTTGAGTGTACTGGAGTGCTGATGTGTCATTATGCTACGTGGATGCTGAGACGGACCTCCTCTAAGTCGAATTTTACAATTTTTTCATAAATATGGTTAGTGAAAATTATGAAAAATAAGCCTCGAAGATGAGTGCATAATTTCCAAACCTGATGGATTTGCAGAAACTGAGAGAGGTTTTTATAGATGGGCTTGTTCTAAAGAAAAATATCTTTCATATTTCTAGAATGAGTTTTCATTTGGTGAGAAATTAAACTTTAAGTTGACTACTAAAACAGCCATGTATAAGAAATTTCAGGAGATTTCGTAGTGTTTTCCATTTGGAAATTTTTGCAACCATTTTGACTTCTCTGACTATTGGAGGGTCTTCCTTGGGTATAATAAGCTAAATACATGCCTCTAGCACCCTCTTCCATGTATTTCTTGAAGGATTTTTAGCTTAAGGAAACCTACAATGAGTTCGTAGCGAAAACTCAGCCTCAAGCCTCGAGCACGCTACGAACTCACCTAGTTTGGCATATTTTTTGTAATTTCTTCTTCTTTTCACCACAAAAACACTATTAAAGCTTGTACATGCCTGGTATGATAGTATTAGACATAATATGGTCCAAATATGTGTTGCCTTACCATATTTCAACATCATCTTCTTGCATAATCAATTTAAGACCCCTTTCTTCATTTCTTCTTGTACCATCTCCATCGAACCAAACTAATCATGTTAAGGTGTTAGCCAATTGATACAATGGAGTTAATACCTTGTAAAATTGAATTTATATGGTGATATATCCAATGGTGAGGTGTCAAAAGTGATGTGTTGTTATGCTTGATGATGTGTCTACCATGATGAGCTGGCAGCATAATCTTCCTCTATGATGAGTGTTATCACTAACAAAAGACTCCATTGATACTATTTGACCATCCCAGCTGATTGTTGTGATTCAATAAGACATTTAATGCTTGAAAAACTTTAAAATTATCTCTTTCTGTAAAAGCATAGTTTTTAGGCAAGTTCGTAGTGAATTTTGGTTGTTTTACACTGATTTCGCTACAAACTTTGGTACTCTTGTCAAATTCACTGTAATGATCAGTTTGCTCACGCATGAGATATTTTGGATTTTTCTTATGACAAGACTTTAATGAAATGGAATAGAAACACTTTGGACCTTTAGGACTATAGACAAATTCATGAATTTTTATCTATTCTCATGAATTTATTTGATAAACACACTAGACCTAATGCAAAATGACCTCCATGACCAACCTAATTGTTATTGATGATAACAGATTCAATATCTTGTTTTAGTATATTAAAAGATCATATTGATTCCCATTGTTATATTTACTACACGGTATCAGTGTGCCATGAATCATAATAGAGGAGAATAAATTTAGTTTGTTTTGAACAGGTTCAAATTTGCAGATTTATTCTTCGGTATCCAACAACAGATCAAGATGTATTTCAATCGCTTGAGACTCGAATATTCTCTTGAGGGAAATTTGAATAATATAGCATGGAAGGATGAGATGGAAGTAGTGCTTGAGGACAACGGACTGAAGGAATTCATAGACAGTGATATTCCCCACCTGCATCAGCAGATGCTCAACTTCTTAATGCATGGAAGAAGAAGGTAGCAAAGGCGAGAAGGATCTTGTTAGGGGGAGTTTGACAACATATTGTCTCAAGTCTCCATGGGAAGGTGGCTCCATATGCTATGTGGAAGGCCTTAAAAAATATGTTTCAGACTAGCAGTGACTACACGAAGTTGGCACTGAAAGAAAAGCTTAGAAAGATCAAGATGGAGGAGGGCGACACGACACCAACATACTTGATGAAGTTCACTCAATGTCGAGATGAGCTTGGAAGTGTTGGTGTGACAATAGCCCAGGATGATTTGGTGAGACTTGTTGGAGGTCTGTAGAAATAGATGATTTTGATGTTGGAACTTCTAGTGAGCATAATTGTTCAATTACGCCTCGTTGTTCTTTCTTTAGAAGCTTTGTCATGAAATTAGAGCTTATTATCTTTCCCGGATTCCCCGCAATACCCCGTAATTCGACTTCCTTTCCTTCTGAAAAATATTTCAAGAAAAGTTCTTGAAAATTAAAAGCTACCGTCCCCAAAGATTGTAACCATTGTACTCCTAGTACAACATCAACACCTCCCATAGGAATGGAAAGCATTGGACTAGTCAATACATATTCCCCCATGGTTAGCTTGACATTATGGCATTTTCCAGAGCAATTTATAGTTCCTCCATTTGCAACCATCACTTGACATTCTGGTGCTGGGTATAGGAAACAATTTAATTCCTTTGCTACCTTATAATGAATAAAATTATGGGTGCTACCTGAATCAATCAACACTATTACCCTTTTCTTCTTTATATGTCCTTCTATCTTGAGAGTTTGAGGAGTGGTAATTCCTGCCAGTGCATTACACGATATGGTCGGATTCATTTCTTCCTCTTCTAGGGATGGTTCTTGGTGTATATCCTCTTCTTGTTCATTTTCTTCTTCTTCTTCACAATCTATGTAAAATAATTTCTTCTCAGCACACTTATGACCTTTAGTGTATTTGCTATCACAACTGTAGCAAAGCCCTTTTGCTCTTTTTTCTTCCAATTTTTGTGGTGTCAACCTTTTAGGTTGTGGAAATCTAGGCGTAGCAACACTTCCTTCTTTATATAAGTGAGTGGTAGGCTTCCTTGTCGCCATAATTTTACATTCAATTTTTCTTGCCAACCTGAATGCCTTCTCCAATGAATCAAGATCCAAACGCGAACTTCATGTTGGATGCTATCCTTTAAAGTTCCTATGAAGAGATCAATCTTGTGTTTCTCTGGAATATCAGTTACCCTTATATTCAATTTTTGGAAGTCCTCAATGTGCTCCCCCACTAAGCCCTTTTGTTTGAGATTTATCAATTGGATAAAGAAGGTTTTGCTCTTTGTATCCTCATAATGTGGTATCATTTCCTCCATAAAAATTGACCAAGTGACAATTTTTTTACGGGAGTAAAGCCATCGATACCATACAAATGTATTTTGTTCTAAATGTAAAGTTGCAATGCATACCTTTTGTGTGTTTTGCACGTTATGAAGATCAAAATATTGCTCCATCTGTAGTATCCATGTTACAGGATCCTTTCCATCAAACTTCCTCATCTCCATTTTTGGAATATGGTGGTTCTTCCCACCAACATTAGAGTTTATGAAATCACGATTATCATTTATTTTGTTCTCATCATGAGTTTCTTCTACTATCTTTTCACCATTATGAAACATTTCTTGTATCAACTTTGTCAAACCTTCCATGTCTGATTTTAGATCATTCTTTATGTTTTCCATGTTGTCTTTCATGTCCTCCATCTTAGCTTCCATGCCAGCTTCCATGCCATCCATCTTAGCTTCCACGCCTTTCTTCAAAACTTCCATTTAATTTTTTGTTGCTCTTTGCGAGAGCGAAATTTGGTGCACTTGCTCTTGTAATTTTGATAGATCATGTTGCAATTCTTCATCTTCATGAGTCACAGTCGAGCCTTCTGAAGGCTTAATGGGTGTTGAATTATTTTTACAGGGCATCTTTTAGAACCCAATATTGATATCTATTCTACAATATTCCCTTGGAATCAATTCAAATTGATTCTTCAAACAAGACTTATGCAATTTGGGAAAAAAAATACACACCTTTTTCTTTCTTTTGAGGAGCTCGATATTGAAATTGGATTATCTCTGTGATTTCAACACTTAAATATTTGAATTTTGGTACCGACGTAGCCCTCTGAATTCTGTTTCGAATGCCAAAGGTCTGACCTAATTTGGATTCTCCAAGACAAAGTTGTGTCCAATCTCCCACAATGACCTAATTATGGACTGGTTCAGTAGAGCAAACTTGTACGACTTTCCACGTGTCACTGTTTCATTCTTCAGCTTTGAAATTGATAGCTAAGAAACTACAGTCCGTGTAATTGTGACCACCTTTTACGACACTCCAATCCGATGCTCAGAGAGAGAGTTATGAATGTTTTCCCACGATCACCTCTTTGAGATGAAATTTGGGAGCCTGAAAACTCACTACTTTCCACAGATCATATCTCCTAAAATATTCTGAACCAAGCTCTGAAATTTTTTGAAGAGTTTCCTCAAGATTTCAGCTTCGCACCCTAAAAATTTCAGATTCTGAAGCTTCGTAGAAAAAAAGTTATAGTGAAAATTCCACAATGACATGTTTAGAGCAGTGAAACCCTAGAATCCAAACCTCTGATACCAAATGTTGTGTAACCAGCTCCAAAAATAGAAGAAAAGAGATATCAACGCCTTAGAAATAAGCCACTTCGAGGGGGAAACCTGCAATACATTACATAAATGAACAATTCTTCGTTGATACAATTTAAAAAATCTCCTTTCTATATATAGGAGTCCATGGGGCCATAATATAATCCTAGTGGGGCCACAATGTAATCCTAGCCGACCTAACAATAATAATTTAAGGGCACAATAATAACAATATGGAGATTACAAGGGTACAATAATAACAATAAGGGGGTTACACTAACAACAATAAGGGACTATAGTAGTAATATAGGGACCTAACAATTCCAAAGGTACCAGATTGGGATAGATTGAATTTCTTTCTTGTTGAGAGGGAATCTAGAATTTGGCACCCAGAAATGGTACCACATGAGGCTTCTGATTTAATTTTCCCTTAATTAAATAGGAAGAAAAAATGTAATTTCATATCATGACAACTTGTATTAGTTAACTAAGTCAGGAAGACTTAGTTAGCCTAGGAAATTCGAGTTAGAGGTCAACGAGGAGGCATGCAAAGGGATTTTCTATTTTTAGGGGGTCCATATATAATTATTTGTGAGTTGTAATTAGTTAACTCAATTAATTGAGTTAAAATCAATTTAACTAGTTCTAACTGAGAGATGAGATAGTTATAGGTCCAGTGAAGTAAACATGATTTAATTCACAAGTAGTGATTAACTTTTTAACTGATAATTCACTACAAATAGTTGTTGCATGCAAGTTCTAAGGAATGCATAGTTGAGACTGAGGTTAAAAGGACGAGATCTATCAGTTGTACTACTATAAAATTGTATAGGTCATGCATGAGGTCATTAGGAAGGCTTTGAAGGATTGCACAATCATTAATAGGTATTTTCCTAATTAATAGGGGCTCAGTTAGCATAAGAATGCGTAAGCAAGGTAGACCAAGTAGAGGCAAGAAAAAGGTTAAATTCTTGACCGATTTTTCTTAGATTGCAAGCTAGATCCAAGCTAGATCAGAGTGAGATATCCAAGAAAGTGCAGAGGTTTCCCAGTGGAGGAATAACATTGTATTGTTTCATAATCTTGACCATATGCAATATAAAGATAGAGGGGTTTTTAGCAGTTTCTTTCCCCAGATACATCTTGTGTTGCATGATTGATAATTTATTTCTCTTGCTTATATGTGATTGTGCGATCGTGTTTTGTTTCCACAAATTTTAGGAAGGATTCAGTATATTGTTTTAGTACATTACAAGATCAGATTGAATTCCATTGTTAGATTTTATAAAAAAAATATTTTAGTGCTGTACTCATCCCAAGTATCTGATGACGACTTATGTTCTGTAAAAATATTGTTGTGTTGCATGCTTCAGCCCATAGATGCAACAGTAGACCCTGATCATGCAACATTGCTCATGTTGCTCCCACGATAGTTTTATTCTTCCTTTATGCAACCCCATTATGTTGTGGCTTATTAGGTGCTACCATTTCCCGTCGAATTCATTCTAAAACACAAAATTTCTTTAATTCATTCGAGACATATTCTCCACCATTGTCGCTTTTGAGAGCCTTCACCTTCTTCCCTGTATCTTTATCGACAAGTCCTTTGAGCTCACAAAACTTTGAGAATGTCTGAAATTTCTTCTACATGAATAAAATCCAACACTTGCATGAAAAATCATCTACAAAAATCATATAATACCCTTTTTTTCCTATGGAGGCTATCAAGAACGATCCACACACATTTGAGTGAACTCTCTCAAGGATCGCCTTTACTCGAATTTCCTTATTGTGGAAGGTGGCTTTGGTATATTTCCCCAATGTACACCCTTTTCATGTATCTCTCTTCTCAAGTGCACCCTTGGGAATTCCTATAGAAATATGGTGCATGATATTCAAAGTTCCATGGTGTAAATGACCCAATATTATATGCAATAATTCACCCTTGTCTCGGATTTGCACCTTCTCTGATTTCGTGCTCAAGGAAACGCGGTCTTCTACATCCAATTTGTAGAGTTTCTTTACTCAAACCCAAATATTCTTCACTTGTCTTGTGGCTTTGTGACGAAGGAGCACCTTTCCTTTAATAAATATCACATCATAGCCATGGTCTTCCAACATAGCAATTGAAACTAAATTATTCTTTAAACCAGGAACATACATGACATCCTTTAATGTGAGAGGAGTACAAAAATCCCTCTAAAAGGAAATTTTACCTGTGTCGGTTGTGTTATACCTCCCGTCATCTCCCATCTTGATGTGCATCTGGAGATCCTTTTCCTCCAAGTTGCTGAAGAATTCTTTGTTGCTGATCATATGGAATGAAGCTACACTATATAAGCACCCCACTAAACACATCACCAATGACACCATGCATACGATGAGGGCCAACTCAAACTATGAAGAAAGTGCTTCACCTATCACTCCTCCTCAGGGATTCTTACCAGTCTTCTTGTGTGGACACTTTGTAGCATAGTCTCCAAGCTCATGATGATGAAAACATTTTATCTTTCAAAATTCTCTCTTCTTGCCTTCCTAACCAGAATCTTATTTGGAATGGAACACCTTCCCTTTCCCTTTCTTCGCCCTTCCACCCAAGGCATGGTTCTCCTCATCATCATTTTTTGATGAGGATCCATCTCTAGTGTTCTGCCAAATCTCTTCTTGTACCAAGTTAGACCATAATCACTCCCACTCTGGTAGTTTCTCCCTACCATTCACTGAATCCTGGTAGTTGTGACAGCTCTTGGGAAGGCCTAGAAGTGCTAGGCTCACCAAATCATCCTCAAAAACTGTGACACCAACACTTCCAAACTCATATCGACATTGAGTGAACTTCATCAAGTATTTTGATATCGTGTCACCCATTTCCATCTTGATATTTATGAGCTTGTACTTCAGCGCCAGCTTCCTGTGGTCATTGTTATTATGAAACATATTTGTTAAGGCCTTCCACATATAATATCTAGTTTCCTTTCCATGGAGGTTTGAGACAATATGATCTTGAACTCCTTATTACATAATCCTTCTCACCTCTACTACATTCTTATTCCATGCATCAAGATTTTGAGCATTTGCTGCTACAGGCTTGGGAATATCATTGTCTATGAATTCCTTCAGTCTTTTGTCCTCCAACACTACCTCCATCCTATCCTTCCAAGGTATGTAATTCAAACTACCCTCAGGGGAATATTCGAGTCTCAATCCACAAAAAGACATCATGATGTGCTATTGGTCCTGAAGAATAAATCTACAAATTTGATTCACCTGTTCAAAAAAAACTCGTATTCTTCTCCTCTATAGTGATTCCTACTCTGATACCATATGGAAAATCCACATAGATTCAATTGATCTTGTAAAATGCTAAAAAAATACTTGAATTTATTCTAAAAATTGTGGAAATTAATTACGATCGCACAATCACATGAACAAGAAAGAGAAATAATTTCAATCACACAACACAAATATGTATCTAGGGAAAGCCTCAGCCAAAAACCCCGCTATTTGTATATTGCATTAAGTCAATAATATCAAATAATACAATTCTTCTCTCAGGCTTGAGAGCTCTTTGCACTATCTCTGACTATCTCACACTGATCCCAACAATTAAGGTCCAATACTTAACCAATTTCTTTCCTCTGGGTTGCTCAGCCCTGCTTATGCATTCTTGAGGGAATTGAGCCCATATTAATTAGGAAATTCCCAAGAATTTATTATGAAATTCATCCAAGGCGTCCTGCTAACCTCATGCATGACCTGTACAATTTTATAAATATACAACTGATATTACACTTCCCTTGAATTCCAATCACAACTAGGACTTCCTTACAACTGACATGCAACAACTATTTAGAGTGAATTATCTGTTATCTGATTGATCACTACATATGAATTAAATTAGACTTAATTCACAAGACCTCTCATTAGCTCATTCATCAGTTAGAACTAGTTAAACCTATTTTAACTCAAATAATTAAGTTAAACAATTACAACTCAAAATAAACTATGATTGGACCCCCTAAACCTTAGAGTGAACTCTACATGCCTCCAGTTTGACCCCAACTTGAATTAACTGAGCTAACTAAGACTTCCCAAATAAGTTACCTTGTACAAGTTGTCAAATGATGTGGAATTGCAATTTAATTCTAATTTAATTAATGGAAAATTAAATTAGAAGCCTCTTATTGTTTCCAATTTCAACATTCCGACAGTGATGATGTCAGGCTCTCCTCATGTTTTTATTTGTAAATGAATAAACAATGTATCTATAACCTAATAGATGATGATGCAAATAATGATGTAAAGGAACAATGCTTCTTAGAGATTCTTAGATAAGTATAAGACCCCTATGTTTAGATCTGTTATTTAAACCTGTATATGACATATTTGTGACATGTTTGACGAAATTCCTATCGTGGCTAGTAGGGGTCTAGTCAAGTCCTTATTCTAGTATTTTATTTTGCACCATTTTTTATTGTTATATTTCATGTCTGAGCTTATCATTGAATTCTGGGCAGTGACTTGGGCTATAGGCCTAAAAAAGTGGCTCAAAACTTGGGGTTGTTAGCACGCGTCTATGGGAAAAATTCCTTGGACGCATGCTTGCATATTTTGTGGGAGCATCGAGCCTCCCAAATGCACCCATGCCTATATTGTGGGAGAATCCAGGGGTTAGAAGGCCTAAAATATTAGTGGGACCCAGGGTTTGGATGCCTGAATGATGGGGTTGGCTTATGGGAGCCCTGTTGCTGATGTGAAAGGTTTGTGTGATGTGTTTCCATCGATCCCACTTCCTTAAGGTCACCTAGGAGGTTGAATTTGATCATAGTAACTATTCGTCACACAGTTACCCTGGTTGGCTGGTTACTTGAGTAGATGTGGGATGAGGGCGTTACAGAGTGGTATCATGGCATGGTTCACCCCTTGGACTGGATGGACGGTGTTTTAGTCATGCATTTATGTTGGTTGCATATGTGTTTCTCATACTTGTGGTGTATGTGCTTGTTGCATCTGCACATTGTTGGTAATGGCTGCATTGATGTCACCATGTGTAGGCTGATGGTGTTGTTGTGCACTGTGTCATCATGAGTGTATGACTCGATACCTGTATTTTATGCATGTCAAGTGCTTACATGTATCGTCCTTTTATGCTTGGTTACATGTTGTTACATGTTGCTACGAGTATTGTCTGTTTAGGCTTGGTTACATGTGTTTATGCATGTGTATTATCCATATGTACACTTGTGTATTGTTTATGTTTATGATTGTGTATTTTCCATGTACATTGGTATGTTTAATGTTTTCATGCATGAGTTCATAGTATGTGTAGTGATATGGTCATGCAATGATGACTGGACTCTAGCTAGAATGATGTTATGTGTTGGTACACTTAGTTGTTAAATGTCTGTATGCAGTTATGATTATGTTTGTACATGTATTACGTTGATTTGGATGATCTTGCAGATGAGGTATCCTACCAAAATTATACTAAGGTATGTTAACTTATTATGTTTTGGTTTAGCTAACATATTATGCCTTGCAGGAAAGAGATCAAAATGAATAGAAAGGTGGTAGAATACAAGGACCCTCCCTATGAATTAGATGCGCAACGTGGTGGGTACTATTTTGATTTGGCAGAAACATTAAGAATCTTGAAGGAAGAAATAAGGAGTTATAAGGACGAAAATTATAGGATCATATAGGCACAAGAGAAACAAGAAGAGGTTAATGCAATACTTCTTCACAGCTTGTCAAAATTGTAGTGGCAAGGGCCACTTCAAATCAACTATGGACAGGAGGAAATAACTAATGGGCCATATGGCAGTAGGTATCGTGGTAGACACCAGTCAGATAGAGATGACACAGTGAGATATGGCAGGTTTTTGGATACTCCGGATAGGAGGGGTGATGAATACATGTACTATTCTAGTTTTGTCTCGAATATACATCATGATCATCATCATTATCATCCTTGCAAGAGGAGTGGCATGGGATACTTGTCAAATGAATTTAAGAAAAAAAGCCACCTACTTTTGATTGATAGTTGAAGAAACCATAAGATGCATAAGCTTAGATACTTGGGATGAACAAGTTCTTTGAGTTGCATGAGCACATAGATAATATGAAGGTCGAAATTGCTATCTTTGGCCTGAAAGGTAAAGTAGACATTTGGTGGGAAGATGTGAAGCAGGTAAGAGAAAATAGGATAAAGGAATTGAGTTGGCATGAGTTCAAGGTTATTTTCACGAAGAAGTACTTGTCAGAAAGGTACTATGACAGTAAGGCCAAAGAATTTTATGAGCTAAATATGGGGTCAATGAAAGATGAAGAGTACACGAATAAGTTCCTAGAGCTATTGAGGTATGTACCAAATCTTAAATATGAGAAGGCTCAATTTCAACGATTTATCAGTGGTTTTCCATTAACATTTAGAGATTGGATTGAGTATGAAGAGCCTTGGTCTCTTGATGAAGTTATTGGGAAATTGAAGCATTGTTATGAACAGTCAAAGTGCAAGAATGAATCTCAACAAGGATGGAAAGGGAAAGACAAAGGTAAAGCTAGATGACAACCAAAAAGAGTAAGCCCTCAAAATGTAGAGGAGAAGGAAAATGCGACACCACAAAAGAATTTTAATGAAGCTAGATAGGGACATGGACCACAACAAAAACATAGAGGTAATGATACTGGATGGTTAGAGTTCTAGACATGTGGTGAGGAACACCTTAGGAGATATTGCTCGCAGAATCAGGATAGTAGGCCTCAGATACATAGTGCCTAGGAGGCATAGGTTGTTGGGGGTGTTGGGAAGAGAATTCCTTGTATTTTTGCAGTCATGTACAATAGGCATGCAGAGCACTGGACATCTATCATTGAGATGGATGGTAAGCTTTATGATCAAGTTATTTCTATTTTGGTTGACCCTAGATCTAATTATATGTATGTTAGTCATTACTTGGTGGATAAGTGTGGCTTGAATAAATAAATTCATGCAGAATCTTGGTTAGTTCAGTTGGCTATAGGTACAAAGAAAAGAGTTCACCATTGGGTAAAAGCTTGTGCATTTGAGTTGAATGGCATGTCTACAGCAATGCACTTGAACATATTTCCATTGGGATCATATAACATGATATTGGGTATGGATTGGATATACCTTCATAGGAACAAGGTGGATTGTTATGAAAAATCCATTTGAGTGATTGGATGACAATGGAGAACCAAGATTCTTACAGGGAAAGAAGAAAGTCACATCATTTAGGATGGTGACAATTATGTAGGCCAAGCACAGCCATAGGAAAGGGTGTTTGTTGTTCGTAGTACATATTTCTAGTGACAAAGGTAAGGGAGTAGAGGATGCAGATTTTTTGAGAAGGTACCCACTTCTATAGCAGTTTCAAGACGTATTTACTGCAGAGATTTCAGATTTTCCACCTCACAAGGAGGTAGAATTTTCTATTGAGTTAGTACTAGGGGCAGCCTCGACATCAATAGCACCTTACAGGATGAGCACAGTTGAGTTGGTAGAATTAAAGTTGCAGTTGAAAGATATTCTTGACAAAGGATACATTAGGCCAAGTGTATCACCATGGGACACACCGATATTGTTTGTGAAGAAGAAGGATGGTAGTCTCAGGTTGTGCATTGAATACAAGCAGTTTAACAAAGTGACCATCAAGAACATGTATCTGTTGTCGAGGATTGCTGATTTGTTTGATCAGTTGAAGGGAGAAGCAATGTTCTCCAAGATCGACTTGAGATCAGGATAACATCAGGTATGCATCAAAGAAGAGGACATCTACAAGACTGCATTCAGGACCAGGTATGGGCATTACATGTTTTTTATAGTTCCATTCAATTTGACTAATGATCAAGCAATATTTATGTGTTTAATGAACATTTCGTTGCATCCCTATTTGGACAAGTTTGTTATTGTGTTCATTGATGACATATTGGTATATTCTAAAAATGAGGAAGAGCATTACGAGCACTTGGCAACAATGTTGAGATTGTTGAGAGAGCATTAGTTGTATGCTAAGCTTAGCAAATGTAGTTTCTTCCAGACTGAGGTACATTACTTGGGACATGTTGTCTCCAAGGAGGGAATTATAGTAGATCCAGAAAATATAAGGGCCATCATACAGTGGGTAGCTCTTATAAGTGTAGATGAGATGAGATCTTTCATGGGGTTGGCAGGTTATTATAGGAGGTTCATCATGAAATTCTCACATATTGCTTATCCTATTACATCATTGTAGAGGAAAGGTAAGAAGTTTGAATGGACATAGGAGTGTGAGGCCAATTTTGAGTAGCTTAAGAATTTGTTAACACATGCTCCAATGTTAAAGATTGCAGATTTGGAACAAGAGTTTGTAGTATGTACAGATGCTTGCAAGAGAGTATTTGGTGGAATCCTTATGCAAGATGGACAGGTGGTATGCTATGAGCCACAAAAACTAAACGAGCATGGGCATAACTACCCGACACATGATCTTGAGCTAGCAACAAACATACAGGCATTGAAGATGTGGAGGCACTATCTTCTTTACAGGAGGTTTGTATTGATGAGTGATCACATTGGGTTGAGATACTTGTTTGGCCAGTCGATTCTGAATGCCAGGAAAGCTATATTGTTGGCCACAATCAGTAAGTTTGACTTTGAGATCAGGTACATCAAGGGAAAGGAGAACAGGGTTGCAAATTCTCTTAGTAGGTGGGTACAATTCAATCACATAACAACTATGAGCTCCTATGGGACACATTTACAGGATAGGATCTTGTAGGCAGGTCAGCAGGATGACATGTATATGGATATTGTGCATAGGTTGCAGCAGAGTACATATATAGGTACAGGTGCAGGTGTATAGGATGTGGATTATCATCTCACAGCAGATGGATTATTCAGGTTTAGAGAAGATATATGTGGCGGAAAAAGGTGAGCTCAAGAAGGTGATCTTGAGGGAGTTTCATGAAAAATCATATTCGGGTCACCCAGGCTATCAGAAGACATTGACTACAGTGAAGAGGTTCTATTATTAGCTGAATCTAAAGAAGAATGTGATAGAGTTTGTAGCTAGGTGTTTGGATTTTCAAGTGGTTAAGGAAAAATGTAAGCATCCAGGTGGACTACTACAACTGATTACGATTCCAAAGTGGAAATGGGAGGTAATTTCCATGGATTTCATCACAGGTTTTCCCAAGAAAGCTCGTCACCATGATTCCATCATGGTTGTTGTGGATAGGTTGACAAAGGTTGCACACTTCATTCCATTGAAGACTACATATTCTGCTAGTGATGTGGCACAGGTGTTCATCAGAGATGTGGTCAGATCACATGGTGTTCGAAAGAAGATTGCATCAGACATGGCTACAAAGTTCACTTCCAAGGTTTGGAAGGAGTTGTTTGTAGGTTTGGGCACCGAGTTGGCGTTCAGCACAACTTATCACTCACAGATAGATGGGCAGACTGAGAGGGTCAATAGGATATTGGAGGATATGTTGAGGATGTATGTGATGCATCAACAACAAAAATGGGAAGAGTATCTTCCACTAATAGTGTTCGCTTACAACAACGGGTATTAGGAATCCTTGAAGATGAGTCTATTTGAGGCATTGTATGGGTGGAGTTGCAATACCCCCATCAGTTGGAGTGATCCGGTTAACCGGGTATTGATTGGACCAGACATGTTGGCAGAAATGGAACAAGAATGCAGTTAATCAAGAAGAATTTGAAAGCAGCACAGGATAGGCAGAAGATTTATGCAGACCAAAACATGTTGTTTAAGGAGTTTCAGGTTGGGGAACAAGTGTACTTGTGCATCAAGCCCAAGAAGATCTCCTTGTGGATTGGATCATGTGCCAAGTTGGCAGCCTGATCTTTTGGACCTTTCAGGATTATTGAGAGGATCAAACCAGTAGCCTATCGACTTACACTACCTTCCGCAATGAATATCCACGATGTTTTTCATATATCATTGCTTAATAAGTATGTTAAAGATGCTGATCATGTGATTGACTGATCTGTATTGCAGGTGGAGCCAGATGGAGAATTCCAGCTGGATCCTCAGTGTATATTGCAAAGAAAGGTGATCATGCTTCGGAATCAAGCAATAGAGCAAGTTAGAGTGCAATGGAAGCACTTTGGGTCTGACAAAGCTACATGGGAGATGGTGGATAAGATGCGAGCTATGTATCCTTCCTTGTTTTCTGGTTGAGGCAAAGTAGTTTTGGTATATGTTTTGACATATGTTTTGGTGTGGTGTTTTGATATATGTACATATGTATATGGATGTAAATACCGCCATGATATATGTTATAAAGCTCCAACAGGCAGTGTGGGTGTCATGTTGTCATGCTATCATGTTGGTTTGCTTTCAATAGAGTGATCATTGTAAATACTGCATAGAGCTATGTTATAAATCTCCATGGGTAGTATGTTTGCTTTTCAGCGGTTTTGCTAAGGTATATGTGTGGTTGAACACCAAGGACGATGTTCCCCAAGGGGGAGGGTTCTGTAACAACATTGGTGAAAATTCCATGTAATAAAATTTAATAAAGGATAAAATAATAACCATGGTTGATGGGACACTTATTCCAAGCTGAATGCTCGGAAAAAACATCCTAGTGGGTGTTCATTTGGTTTATTATGGCTAAGGAAATTGACAAAGGAAAAGGCAAAGGCTTTGGAAAGACAAATTGGCATTTTGGCACATTTATTTATGAAAATAATGGAAATTAAGAGAAAATGGAGGTGAAAGGTCATAGGTTGCATGTGAGGAGAAAAATGAAGGAAAATAATGGAAAATGAAGAAAATAAAGGCCTCATAAAAAAAAAGGGTTATGAGGATCAATTAGTACCTTTTGTCAGTTCAGTTTTGAAGCTCCCTCATTATTCTCTCTCTATCTCTCTCTCGCTCTTGGACACTTAGAGTTTTCTTGGAGCACTTTGGCATTTGATCAAAAAAGGAAAAGAAGACAAGAGGAAGGAAGGAGCAAGCAAGGAAGAGTAGGATCAAGCATCTACAACATGATTCTTTGCAGGTATTGATTTGCATGTGTGATTTCCTTGGTAAATTTGGCATGCATGGTATTGTATGTGGTTCTTTTCTATCATGGCATGGGTTTTTCCAGGTGTGACAATTTTTTCAACCTAGCCTTGCCATTTCTAGATAGCCTTGATGTGATGGGTCCTCATGTTTTGGTTGAGATGGATTATTGGATGGATTCGAAGCTGCGTGAGGTGGATCTTTGAAAGGAAAAAACACATGGCCTAGTGATCCCTGAACCAAAATGTGGATTACGGTAAAGCCATTGGCCTAGTGACCTTGAACCGGAATGTTGGGAATTCAAAAATTAGTGGGCATAGACAACATCCCCCTCCGTCTTAATCTGTAATTACTGTTGAATCTAGGGAATAACAATTAGAGATAGGCGGGTAGGATTGAGAAGTGGTTCTTGGAAATGGAATTATTGTCAGACTATGATTTTATAAATATTCATATATTGAGTTTCCATATATATTTGGTGTACTTCTTGTTGATGGTTCTCTTATGCATGATAAATAATGGCTGCGTAAATGATGGAATAATTGTTTATGTGAAGCTAGTCCCTTTCTGAGTGTAAGAAACTATGAGTGAAACTATAAGTTGTATTTTTTATATTATTTTCAATTTGGTGACTTTAAGAGCATATACACATAAGGCCTTACTCCATGGATTTGTTCATCATTCCTGGAGACCATTTCAGTAGGTTACGATAAAGCCAGGATTGTGTGCCTTGGTGGGCCTAGGAATCCTTGTCGGTGAATGACAGGATATACGGTAAATCCAAGAGGTGGATTGCTCTCTGTTAGACCTGGTAGTCCCTGGATGGGATGTACAATAAAGCCTAGAGAGTGGGTCTCATTGTAGGGCTTAGTGATCCCTGGATCAGACTATGGATTACGGTAAAGCTTTAGAGACTAGGAGGCAATAAAATTCCTCACGGTGTAGGTGGAGAACTCCGGTCCGGTAGCGTCCATGTTTGTCTGGTTATTTTGGTTGGTTATGAGTCCCACATTGATGCTTGGAACATGGCACGGGGGTGATAGACTGAAGAGAGATTTGGCTTAGCCAACCTATGGTTAGGTGGAACGTGGTAGTCCCATCCTCGGTTGGTTTTTACACTCCTTAATGAGAAGTTCATTTACTTGGGATTTGATGTGTAAATGTAATGGTTTATATATGGATCTTATGGCTAATGTAACCCTGATATTTCTATTGTTATTTTGTTGGTTATGAGCATGTATTCTGACAGTGATGATGCATGACTCTCCTCATGTTTTTATTTGTAAATGAATAAACAATGTATCTATGACCTAATAGATAACTAATGATGTAAGGGGACGATGCTTCTTAGCGATTCTCAGATAAGTATGAGACCCCTATGTTCAAATATGTTATTTAAACATGTAGATTACATATTTGAAACATGTTTGACAAAATGCATGTCATGGCTAGTAGGGGTCCAGTCAAGTCCTTCTTCCAGTATTTGATTTTGCACCATTGTTTTGCTGTTATATTTCATGTCCGTGCTTGTCATTGAATTCTGGGCAATGACCTGGGTTTTGCGCCTGAAAAAGTGGCTCAAAACCCAGGGACACTGGCACATGTCTGTGGGAAAATGTCCCTGGGGTCTAGACGCATGCTTGCATATGCTATGGGAATGTCCGAAGCCTCCCAGATGCACCCATGCATATACTGTGGGAGGGTCCGAGGTTTAGGAGGCCTAAAATCTCAGTGGGACCTAGGGTTTGGATGCCTGAATGGTGGGGTTGGATTCTGGGGGTCTATTGGTGATGTGTTTTCGTCGATTTTAGTTCCTTAAGGTCACCTAGGAGATTGAATCTGATCATAGTAAATATTCGTTACACATTTACCCCACTTGGTCAGTTAGTTGGGTGGATGTGGGATAAGGGCGTTACAATAATCCCCACCTTCATTAGCATTTTTATCATAAATGGAGAAGACTATTTCTAAGCTTTTAATCAAATTGTCCTTTACACTTTCGTGAATATTTTCGAAAACCTAAATTGTATTTATTTGTTTTGTAATAAAAAAAAGTGGCTTTCTGACCCTTTTCAAATAGACTTAAATCAAATCTATCCCAAAATTAAAATAAAACTTAAAAAATTGTAATTTTAAATTATTAAGTTTACACAATTAAAATGCCAAAGTTTTGGGAAGCATTAAATCTATTTCTACATTCTAACTACAATATTTTAAATAAAACATTATAACCGCACCAAGAATCATATTACTCAATTTCAGCCAAAAGAACTAAAACGTGGCCGTGTCTTTTGTTTTTGCAGAGTGGCATTGTCTGTTGTTTTTGCAACTCTTGGTCATCTAATTTGCCAATGTTAATTGCCTGCTCTTGTCCGTAAGCTTGTGGATGTGCTCCATATTTGTGTTGGATGTGGAAAACGTCATAGGATAAGTGGGATACTGATCTTTCTACTTAATTAATGTCCCTTGCGTGCCTTTGGTTAACATCAATATACATAAATTAAATTACAGTGCTCTTGCTGTAGTTTACCGAGTTCCAGGCAATGGTTTTTCATCACAATCTTTTTCCAAGTATATAATGGGAGACAATCTTTTACCAAGTATATAATGGGCGCCAACACCCCCGTTGCCATCCTTTGCTCGTTTAACACAAACAGATTCAGATGCCCTTCTTGCACCATTTATCGTCTGTTAATGCACTAAAAGCAAAGAGAATATCACGAAGCAATGGCATGGAAACTCTGTGCAAGGAGGATTATGTGCAGGAAATTCTTTGTCTACTCACACAGGTACACACCAACCTCAAACAACTTTACCAAATTCATGCCCACATGTTCAGAAGTGGACTCGATCAGAACGTACTTTTACTCGCCAATCTCATTACTTTATATGCTACTTCCGGGGCCACGGAAATTGCACGTTCAGTTTTTGATAAATTGCAGAAACCAGACATTTCATTATGGAATGCCATGATCAGAGGGTACGCCAACACTGGGTTTTCCAAGGAGGTTCTTGCGTTGTATCAGAAAATGCAACGATCAGGAATTCAGCCAAACAATTACACATTCCCCTTCGTGCTTAAGGTATGTGCAAACCTATCTGCTTTGGAAGATGGCAAGGAGCTTCATGATTATATTGTTAGATTAGGATTAGAGTCTAACACTGTGGTAGGAAATTCACTCATAAACATGTATGCCAAGTGTGGAAATTTGGAGAAGGCACGCCAAGTGTTTGACAAAATGTCTCAAAGAGATGTGGTTTCATGGAATGCCATCATTGCCGGGTATGGCCGTAGTGGACATATTGATGAGGTTTTGTCACTTTTTAGGGAAATGCAATTGCAAGGTATGATCCCTGATGGAGTTACATTGGTGAATGTTCTTCAGGCATGTGCGCACTCCAGTGCTTGGCAACAAGGCATGCGAATCCACAACTATGTGATCAGAAGGGCATTTGAGTTTAATATATTTGTGGGGAATTCCCTGATTGATATGTATGCAAACTGCGGTTGTGTAGATATTGCGCGAAGAGTGTTTGATAGAATGCCTGCAAGAGATGTGATATCATGGAGTGCATTGATCTCTGGATATGCCCAAGTTGGGCTTGCCAATAATGCTTTGGCTGTCTTTCATCAGATGCAATTTGCAGGTGTGATGCCTGGCGCAGCTACCATTGTAAGTGTGTTGCAGTCATGTGCTTATCTAGAATCGCTGCAGTTGGGTAAATGCGTCCATGATTGCATACTTAAACATGGTTTTTTATCAGATGTTACTGTGGGAACTTCACTTATGGACATGTATGCACAATGTGGGAGTATTGAGATTGCACAGCAACTGTTTGACGAAATGCCTAAAAGGGATGTTATATCATGGAATGCTATGATTGCCCGGTATAGCCAAAGTGGAGATGTCAATAATGCCTTATCACTCTTTCACGAGATGCTATTGGCAGACGTGACGCCTACATCTTTGACAATGATAGGTGTGCTCCCGGCATGTGCGCAGTTGGCAGCACTGCAAACAGGCAAGTGCATACACGCTTACATTTTTAGAAATAGATTTGAATTAGATACTGTTTTAGGTAGTGCCCTTATAGACATGTATGCAAAATGTGGCAGATTAGAGATTGCACGCCAAATATTTAACAAAATATCTGATAGGAATGTGGTTTTATGGAGTGCAATGATTGCCGGATATGGAATGCATGGTTATGGTGAGGATGCCATTGCACTTTTCTCAGAAATGCGACTGACAGTTGTGGAACCAAATGATGTGACCTTTGTTTCTGTTTTATCTGCGTGCAGCCATGCAGGGCTTGTGGACAAGGGATGGGAATACTTTGATTGCATGATTCAGGATTATGGCATCATACCCAAGTCAGAGCACTATGCATGCGTGGTTGACCTTCTTGGCCGCGCCGGCCGTCTGGATGAGGCACACGACTTTATCAAAAAGATGCCTTTAGAACCAGGTGTTAGTGTGTGGGGTGCTCTGCTTGGTGCCTGCAGAATTCACTCCAATATTGAGCTAGGAGAACGTGTGGCTGAATACCTTTTTGAACTAGACCCTCAAAACTCTGGGCGTTATGTACTTCTGTCAAATATCTATGCTGCAGCTGGTAGGTGGGAAGACGTTTCAAAGATAAGAACAATGATGAAAGAAAAGGGTTTGAAAAAAACTCCAGGATGCAGCTGGATTGAGGTGAATAATAACGTCCACAGATTCTTTGTGGGGGACACATCACATCCTCAATCTGAGAAAATTTATGCCACATTAGAGAACGTGTCCAGGGAGATGGAGGAGGCCGGTTATGTTCCGGACACAGATTTTGTACTGCATGATGTCGAGGAGGAGGTAAAGGAACACATGCTCAGCACTCACAGCGAGAAATTGGCGATTGCATTTGGGATTATGAGCACAAGCCCTTGGACCTCTATCCACATCACAAAAAACCTTCGTGTGTGTGGTGACTGCCACAATGCCACGAAGGTCATCTCCAAGATTGTCGGCCGAGAGATTATTGTGAGAGATTCAAACCGATTTCATCATTTCAAGGATGGATATTGTTCTTGTGGAGATTATTGGTGAAGCTAATCTAATTCAAGTCAAATGCAATCATCCGTGGCTACAAAGTTTATAAATATTTGGCATCGAGTTCGCAGCCTTGGTGAGGTTGATGGTGTTCCTGCTATAATTTATTGATTGGAGATGCAGGAAGATGCAAACCGATTTCATCATTTCAAGGATGGATATTGTTCTTGTGGGGATTATTGGTGAAGCTAATCTAATGCAAGTCAATTGCAATCATCCGTGGCTATAAAGTTGTATAAATATTTGGCATCAAGTTCGCGGCCTTGATGAGGTTGATGGTGTTCCTGCTATAATTTATTGATTGGAGATGCAGAATATAATGATTTGGTAACACAAAAGGTGACCGCGTATTTGGTTAAACTCGTGAATAGTTGCCTAAGCTGATACAGATAAAAAGGAATTTATGAAGCATATATCTGTTAGCATGCACTAACATCCATTTTGGATTTCTGGACAATATCGGCAAATTTAAGCACGAGTAAGCAACAGTACGTGTATCCTATCCTGCTTTTGCCGTTGGGTTGATTTGGTCAAGTGAATGAACTGCAACCTATGTTACAAGGTTCGTTGAACTTCCACTTTGAGGTTCGAATTTTGCCGAAATTTAAAAAAAATTGAGGTTCGGCAAATCTCATTGAACCTTATAGTCATTGACCAAATCTATAAATCAAAACTCATAACCTCATGTCACAACTCAAACTTGTAATCTATCCTTGCAGTTTCCATGTTTGTGATAACATTTTTTATGTTTATTGATGTTGATATCTTACTATTTTATCCTATATTTCATTTTAAAGTTAATATGTGTATATATATATAGAAAATGTATATAGACGAACCTAATGGCGAACCTCATCTGAACCTCATCAAAAGATTCGAACTTGAACCAAACCTAATCATTGCCGAACCCAAACTCAAACTCGAACCATATGACTTAGACTGCAACTAGTTTATGTATATTGTTGCAGCATTATTACTATTGTATTCTTCATGCACATGAATTGGCCATGACAGCCATATATGTGTTTCTTCATCACAAAGTAAAACATGGATGAAAGTAGTATAAATTAACCTTAGATCTAACCATAATGACGTTTACGCATCTTTGAATATTCCAGTGTTCCTTAAATCCAAAAATTGAACCCATACGTACGATGATAGTTGCTTGTTTTTATATTAAATTTTTTTTTTCAGCTTTAATCTTGACAGTGGTTGCTTAGAGTTTTAGATTTATTTTTATCACAGTATTTATTTAATAGAGATTTCTTCCACATTTCTAGCACTATTTGAAGAAGAGATTAGATCTTTACTGCGTTTAAAGTCAGAGGATTAAAAGCTATGTTGCATGGGAACCCATGCCCCTCACCCCCAAAGAAAAACCCACATACCCACTGTTCCTGTGTATTTGGGACGTATGGACCCTCACGAAATGTCCCCAAATTGTTGGGGACTTGGGGACGTACTGGCCATCCCAATTCGTTCTAGGCAGATTTCAAGAATGTTCTAAACAAATTTTGGGGATCTTCTGGGCAGATTTCAGGGATTGTCAGGGATTTTCTAGGCATGCATCTTCCATTTTGGCAATCATGGACTTTGATGATTGGATAATATGATCATTTTTCCATCCATTATTTTTGTATTGGATTGAATCTAAGTTCGTTGTACAAGTTGCAATTCAAAAGAAGGGTTTTGTATGATGGATTTCATTTTGGGTTTATGGTGATTTAAATATTTTATTTTCAGTATCAAAATTAGAACAAGCAAAGCCTCCATGTCAAGAAAAATGCAACATTCCAAAGGACTTATGGTTGTGGTTGCTGCCCTTGTTCTTCTCATTTTTTTTGGATCATTTTAGCTTTTACATCCTGTAGTGTTTTCAGGAATTATTCAAATCCATTGCTTACATCATCCCAACATTAAACATTGTAAATACTAAAAACAAATGGATTGTAGTTATTAGGATCGGGTACTAAATGTTTGAATAAATTGCTATTCAATTGCCTTCTTAATCTGAAATATGAATTTAATCTCCTTACAGAACCAAAGTGTTTTATTGTGGTTTTCAACACTGTTGTTACCAAAACATATTGAGAAGGGAATGTATTTTTTGTTTTAATATATTCATCATTAATAGAAATATGATGGAAAAAAACCGCTATGGAGACAGTTCTTTGCCTTATAGACCTTTCACAGACCTCATTGCAAATTGCAAACGGTTACCTTAAGTTTCCTAAAGCTAAATTGCATTTGGCTCATATCTAGCACCCAATAATGAAATGTAACTTGGGCTGTTTTTAAATTGCTCAATCTTTTTCAGAATTGGCAAGTATAAAGGCTATGCATAATGCTATATAGTATATCCTGTTATGCTTACAAGCTTGAAACAACTACAAATGTTTATGGTAAATTGCTGTCCCCAACCTGTCATCCCCTAAAAAATTTGAGGGTGTGTTGAACCTGTTTCAGGGACATGTGGCTCTCTTACCTTTTCATAAAAATCAGTGCAACATAGATTAAAAGAAATTGGTAGCCAATAAAAATGATACTTTCCTATGCTGTATAGGTTGTCTTTTTTAAAAATGAAATTGTTGAGTGGCCTTTACTAGAGTTATCAAGGCCATCTCGTTTAGATGGTTCACGAAAAAAATTCTGAACTGCCCTTGAACTGGTTTGGACAGGTTTTGATCTCGAGCTGGTCAAACCCATGAAGAACTAGTCCAATGTGCCCAAACTGGTTTCACCAATAATGCTAATGTGCCAGAAAACCAAAAATTGATAGTAAACCTTCCCTTCTTGGATCTTAATACGAGTTTATTTTGGTTCCAATATGTATGCAGTCAGTGCTAATTTTTAATTTTTAGTCAAGCTCAACAGGGTCTTCTTTCCCCGCTTATTCTGACAAGCCCATTCCCTTGGCTGTGGTTCAACTAATATATTCACCCTTACATACCATATATAAGAACAAACTTTAGTGCGTGTATATTTACACATATATAATTTTATTTTTTCCTTCAGGAAAAAATCTGTGTATTTGCTATTTCAAGTAGAAATTGAAATGTACAATGGTATGTGCTATAAGCACCCAGATATTGTTAATAGCGAGCCAAGGAGAAAAACAGTATGATGTGCAACAAAATAAAACAACTAACTATCTTGTGGTTACATTTGTCCAAAAAATGGAAATGCCATTAAGGCTTGGACTAACATAACATACCATTTTTTGTTTTTTAATTTTTCCAAGTATAAGAAAAAAAGAAACAGAATTTTCAGCCAGCGTTTGAAATTGCCTTCTTCAGACTAGAAGGACCAAGCATATATAGATCTGGTGACCATTCGATATTCCCCGCACTCTAACTTGAAAAGGGTCTAATGAAGAGTGAGAGCTTGTTTCAGAAGATCATAAGCGATGACATTTAGTTCTCTATAGAAAAGATATTTTGGTTTTAAACTGTCGATTCCTTCTCTGATTGGTAAGAGTATCATTTTTTTCCATTGACCAATTCTATAATTCACTTTGCATCTCACGCTATTTAAACATTGTCCACTTCATTTTTAACCAATGTTATTAGAATTGGACCAGTTCCAACAAAATAGGCCAGTTCGACCAGTTTTCGGGGCCATACCTGTTTGGTAGATTGCTTTGAATAGGTAAAGTCCAGCTTTATATGAAACTGTACAGCTGGAGATGGGGACCACTTAGACTTAATTTTTTTGGAAGATTCAATAAAATGAAAAAAGGTAAAATAGAACACTCGCTGCCCTCAACTTATGCTATCTACCCTCACTCTCCATTTGAGTCACAAATTCATTTGAGCTGATTTGGAGAGCGTTTAGAGAGTTATTGGGTGTGAATATAATTTGAGTGTTTTTGAGTGCATATAGACCAATAAGCCAAACCATTTAGAACAAAAACTATTGACTGATATGTTTATGTTTACTACAACCTTAGGTTGAGGTGAATCAATTGTTGAACAAAACCTTTGAATCAAATAAAATAATCTTGGATGATATTGATGCTAATAAATAGAACACAAACAAGACAAAAGAACTTGGCTTAAAAAGGTTTCAAACAATTTTCAAGACTGTCAGGCCAAGAGGTAACTCCACAAAATGAACTGTGGGATTAGATTGAGGGTGTTCATGAATATATACATGGAGGTGAGACTGTTGGGATTCATTTCCGAATGTCTATTTCTTCTTCCCTGTCTTCTAATTGTGAGTCCATGGTTTAGGTGTCAACATTACCCCCCTTAATATGGGATGTTGGTGAGTCCAAGCATCATACTGAGTTTTTCAAACTTTTCTCTTCCAAGTGCTTTGGTGAAGACGTCTGCAGTCTGCTCATTTGTGGAACAGTGACGTAGATGGATAGTTTGGGCTTCAAAATGATGTCGAATTAGATGGTATTTTGTATTGATGTGCTTCGTTCGATCATGGAACTTTGGGTTCTTGGCCAATTTTATTGCAGAAGTGTTGTCGATCATGAGTGGAGTTGAATGCATTAGTTTCATCTGCAAATCTTCTAGGATTTTCTTGAGCCACACAATTTCCTTTGTTGCTTCAACTGTTGCCACCTATTCTGCCTCAGTTGTGGAATCTGCTAGAACTGATTGTTTGCGTGATCTCCAGGAGACAACTCCTGATCTAAGACTCATAGTATAACTTGAAGTAGATACCCCAGGTTCATTGTCTCCATCAAAATATGAATCAGAGTATCCAATCATGTTGAAGTCACCCACTTGTGTATATTTGAGTCCAAAGTCTCGAGTCCCTTTCAAGTACTTTAGAACTCTTTTTATAGCAGACCAATGTCCTTCACAAAGTTGTTGCATAAACCTGGAGATGATTCCAACAACAAATGAGATCTCTGGTCTGGTAGTAGTCAAGTAGATGAGACTTCCTACAAACTGTCTATACTTCGTTGCATCCTCAAATTCCTTCCCTTCAATGGATGTGAGCTTCAAGTTTTGCTCTATTGGAGTGGTCAAAGGATTGCATTCAACCATGCCAAACTTGTTCAATAGATCTCCAATGTACTTCTTCTGAGAAAATAATATAAATTTAGAATGTTTACTTCAATACCAACATAGTAGTGAACATAGCCCAAATCAATGATTTCAAAACCTTTCTTCAATTCCTTCTTTATGGATGCAATATCACTCTCATTGTTCCATGTCATCAAAAGATCATCTACATACACCACAAGATATACAATTGTTTTTCCAACTTTTTTAATAGACAAAGTTGCATCATCAAGATCAAAATGTTTGAAGTTAAGTTTCAGAAGATGCTCAGTTAATTTCTCATACCAGGCTCGCGGTGCTTGCTTGAGGCCATACAAGGATTTTATAAGCTTGCATACTTTGTGTTTTTGGCCCTTCACAACAAATCCTTCTGGCTGGGACATAAAAACCTTCTCCTTTAGATCTCCATTCAAAAAGGCGGTTTTTACATCCATCTGATGGACTTTCCAACCCTTCTGAGCTACTAAGGCAAAGAGTGTCTGGATGGTGGCCCATTTTTCTGTGGGGGCAAATGTTTCCTCATAATCGACCCCTTCTTTCTGTGGAAAATATTTTGCCACAAGTCTGGCTTTGTGCTTGTCAAGTGAGCCATCCGCTTTGTACTTGTTCTTGTAGACCCACTTACAACCAATTGGTTTGGTTCGCAATGGAGGATCAACTAGCTTCCAAGTGCCATTCTTTATCAAGGCATTATACTCCTTTTGCATCACTTCATTCCATTCATCACGAAAAGCGGCTTCTTTGAAGGAAGTTGGTTCAAGATCTGTAGACAAATTCAATTCACAATTATAAGCAACATCCATATCAATAGGTGAATCAGAAGCATCTATATCACCTCCATTTTTCCTGGTGGAACTTCTTGTTTCTGTCTTTCCAACATCATCAGGTCGAACATTTTCTAGTGTCTTTGTCAACCATTTTGGGGGACCTTTCTGAGATGGCCCAGGCTGCTCATTTGATTGAGTTGAGATTGAATCAAGATTTAGTCTCCCAATTCTGTCAATCACATCATTCAAGGTGTTATCCGTGGTTGGTTCTTCATGTGGGGGGGAGGAAGCGGGGGGGGGAAGGGAGTGTTTCGGAGGACGCTTCCACAAATTGATTCAGTATAGGAATCCCCCCTTCAAGATGTGGAATATGATTATCAAATTCTTGAAATGACTTTGCATGTGTGAATCTATCCAAACGATCAAATTGCCGCTTCGCAACATCTTTAGTCTTGGAAGATTCAAGGAATATGACATCTCTAGATACTACAAACTTCTTATTGACTTCATCATAGAGATGATATCCTTTGAGGTATTGAAATACCCCAAGAAGATACATTTTCGACTTCTAACACTAAGTTTATTTCTTTGTACCTTACGTATCAAAGCATAACAGGTGGAACCAAAGATCCTGAAATGCTTTACTGAAGGAATATGGCCATGCCACATTTCATAAGGAGTTTTATTTCTGATTGTATTAGAAGGACACCTATTCTTTATGTACACATTACATAGAACCGCATCAGCCCAAAACATCAATTTTACATTCTTGAAAAACATCATGCAGCGAACCATATTTAAAATTGTCCTGTTCATTCTTTCAGCTACACCGTTCTATTGGGGATTATAGGGCATAGTTGTTTTCTTAAACAATTGAAGGTTGCCATAGTTTAAGTGTCCAAATCCAGCATGCCATAAAATACTTGATGGGAATGTACCTTCATCATAATGAGAACTGAATGCAAAGTTTTGTGCATGAGCAGAGGTACCTTGCAGCTTTGGGAGTCTTCTTTTTTCTATTCATCTCATGACAAGTGAACGATCTGATGCTTTTTTGACCTCAACCTTGCCATCAAACATGTGAATAGAGTGTCCTTGCTGGTGTAGAAATTTGCTGAATAATGATTAATTATCCACCGAGACTATCCTGATCACATACAATTCGAATTTATATGCAACACATAATCTCTTCCACTCAGATCATCAAACATGCGGAAATAAAATCAAGCGATAACACATCAAATCATCATACACATTAACACAGTATGTATGGGGAAAGCTTATAGCTGAAAACCCCGCAGCTATTGTGTATATTATAATGGAGAAATCATGTAACAAACTCGGTACAATACTCCTCACAAGTACTCAGTACTTTCTCATACAGTTACACACAATCTAGCTTGGTTTTGAACAGGTTACTGGTTCAAAACTCACCGCCAATTGCCTTGCCTCTATTGCGCAATCCAGGCCTGTCTATATAGAGATCCAAGGTTCGAATCTCCTTGGCTTGACTGTGTAATTGTCATGGACAAATCCTCAAAATTAATAGTTACAAATCTCATACCGATATCACTCCTGGCCTTCATCACCTTTCATCTACCTCTTTCTTTGGTCACTCCACTGACTGATCATGCCTTTGTAATTGGTGATGTGTTCTTGAGTTGAATAATGAGTTACTAATTAATGAATTAAATAATATTTTAATTCACTCCCTCCTATAACTAATTGATTAGCTAGTTAAACTAATCTCAACTAGTTCAACTAAAATAAACGAGAACACAACTCCACTATCTGTCTCATTAACTCCTCCAAACCTGCACTTGCCCAAAGTCCTAACTGAAATCCAACCATGCATGAGCTCACTAACCCATAGGAAAACGTATTTCCTTCGGCGATTGCATGTGCCACATCCGTAGCTCAAGCTGAAGTGCTCCAAGAGAGTAAACTGCTGTTTAGAGTCCAAATATTATTAAGGGTAAATAATATTTGACTTCCCTATTTTTAGGAGAGGCAGTCTAAAAATAGACTTCGACCTCTTCGACCTAAAAAATAGAGTCTCATATATTTTTACCAACATGACCAATGCTCCAAGAATCTCAAACTAGAATCCCCGAACCATGCTCCATATGTCTAAAAATAGACATAGTCTAAAAATAGACTTTGCGCCAGAATTCGCCTGCGGGCCCACTTAGTGAAGGCGACTTCATTTCACTAAGCTCCATCATCTTGCTGCATTCTCAACAGCTGGCGGATGTGGACCAAGGACAACAAGTTTCTCCTCAACTCAGGGAGGTATAAAACCTCATGTAGAAGATGTTCTGGAAGACCAGGAAACTTAAACCTGATTGTGCCAAGCCCTGATGGCTTGAGTTTAGATTTTTCTGCAAAGTATACTGCTCCATCAACCTTGTCAGTAAATTATTTAAAAAAAACTTTTCTAAAATTCATGTGACATGTTGCTCCTGAATCTAGCAACTAATCATTTCTCCAAGAAGTAAGTAATGCATCAAACAAGTCTTCAGTTACTCCAATGTTACAATGTGCTATAACATAATGAGTGGATCCAGGTGCTTTACCTTTGTCTTTGTCATATGTTTTACCTTTTTCTTGATTTCTTTGCTACTCAATTCTGTCCCAAGGCAACTTACATGTAGATGCATAATGCCAATCTTTATTGCAGCGTATGCAATGAAGATCAAATTTTTCACTTTGAGCTTGTCTGTCCCCCCTTATTCTAAAATTTCTTCTTCCTCTTCCTCTTCGGCCACCTCTTCCTCTGGAAGAATCTTGAGCATGATTCTTCTCTCTATGTGCTAAACATACAACTTCTTCAGAAGACAGAGGGGTTGTCTTCTTTCCAGAATCCTTCTCTCTTTCTGCAAATTTTTTCTCAAGGGAATCAAAGATGATCTTCATGAGGTTTCCACTTGCTTGCAATGACTCAAAGGTAGTGTGAGTAAGTGGAATACAATGCCTTAACATAAGCTATGAGAGGCATGTCAACTTCTACACTAGTATTTTTAATGCAATGCATGATAGATCTTAGTTCTGATGCTAAAGCAAGAGGGTCATTGTTTTTCAATTCAAGGCTAAATAGCTTAATCATTAATTAAACAATTTCAAGTTCTGAATGTGAGTCATAGAGTTCTTTTAATTTCCTCAAGGCTTCATAGCTCTTTGAAAATGGTGTAATATGGCGACTCACCTCTTTATTTACAAAAGTTGCAATCAAGGCACATGCCTTGCAATTCTTGTTTTCCCAAATGGCGATCTCCTTGTGTGAGGTGGGCTTTGTTGGTGGATTTTCTCCTTCTCCTTCACAAATTCCTCTCCACAGCTCATTAAAAATGAGTGTGCTTGATTTTTCAAGACCACTCAAGATAGTTCTCCTTGCTAGAGAAAACTACTCCCACAATAGATATGAGAGAATGCATTGTAAATATGTACTGTAAAAAAAATGTAGTCTGCTGGAAAAAGACTCAATTTTGGTAATTATTATTATTATTATTATTAATTTTTTTTTTTTTTAAATTTAGCAGAGGTTTTATTGGGAGAGGTCGTACCTGGGGGAGGTGGGACCTCAGGAAGGTCAGACCTAGGGAGGTTGAATATGGGGAGGTGGAATAGGGGGAGGTGAGGGTGGAAGGAGGGAGGAGGGCGGAGGAAGGGCAGAGGAGGGAGCAGCGGGGGGGAGGGAGAGTGTAGGAAGGGAGCTGGGGAGCTCGGAGGAAGGGAGCATCAGGAGGTAGGAGGGAGGGGATCCCGCGGAGGGGGATGTGTGCTGTGGGACTGCGCGGAGGAGCCAGTGAAGAGGAGCCGGAGCAAGGGAGCTTGGAGCAACGATGTTTGGTCTGGTTGATGGGATGAGCAACTTGCGCTGTGACGAGTTGGGGAGTTGCGGGAAGCAACACTGCAGAGCTGTGGAGAGAGCAACAAAAAACAAACTTTCAAACAATTTTGAATGCAGGCCAGGAGGGCCGAAAACAATTTTGAATGCAGCAAAACAATGCACAGTATTTTGCAGGAATATGACAGAGGTGGCAGTCTGCAAAAAAATGCAGAACATAGACAATTTTGCAGAATGGAGGGAGTTACAAGGGCAAGGAGGCCAAAAAAAGAGTTGGCTTTGATCCCATGTCAGGCCAGGAGGTAACTCCACAAAATGAACTGTGAGATTAGATTGAGGGTGCTCATGAATATATACATGGAGGTGAGACTGTTGGGATTCATTTCCCAATGTCTCTTAAACTTTCTCATTTCCTATTTTACACTAATGTACAATTTCGCCCAATCTCTTAGGATTAGGTGTCAACAAAGACACTTATTCATATCATAATATTAATTCATATTACATGCATTTGACCACCACTAGATTTAAATCTCATTGACAACTCATTAGTGTATGATGATAACTCCTCATTAGTCAATAATGATAACAACTCATAGGAAGGTGATTTGGAATTTGTGATTGTTGAGGGACTTATAGTTTAACATTTCCCCTCTTAACCACAAGTTTGAATAATATATCAATAAGGCAACATGAACTAATGCATAGATTGGTATAATTTTTTATCTTCAATTTGAAACTTTTTACACTGAGCTTCGATGAAGATATACCTAAAAAACTGCTAATATAGATGTTGAATGGTTCATTTGGAATGAACTTTGAAAGACAATATATGTTCTAGGAGTGAACAATTACCATGTATGAACATTCCCATGCAAATTGGTTAACAAATATGATCACAAAGTGAACAAACAAAATCATTGAAGCAGTATTCAAATTTAAACACAAGTGTCAAACAACATTCCCAGTGAATAGTTGAAGATATGCTAGTTTGAAGAAGTTGATTGAATTGAATTGTAGATGTCTTGTTGCGGAGATCAATTGCCACACTCGAAAATTCCCAAATTTTGATTGAATTTTGACAAAGAAGACTTCAAACTTGAAGTGCGACTATCATCATTGATATTCTCCCTTGATAAGTCCAAGGAGAGAAAATTGGTGAAGGGATCCAAGCTTAAGTTTTTGGATTCTTCTATTCTTCAATGGTTCATCACTGTATCTGGTGGTCTTTGGTTGGCCACTGTAACCATTTTGACTTGATTAATGTGGCGGTTTTAGTTGATTTCTAAATATTTTCACAATATACTCCACTGTCACATGAAATAAAGTTCAATTATGTCTTCATTAGTGTTTCCCCCTTGAATGCAAGATAATACTTTTCTATTAGACACATGTTTAAGAAAACATGTAGAATTGGACACCAATCATGTCTAGAATCATCATTTGGAGTAGTTGTTTGAAAGCCTTGAACTTTTGTGATTTCTCCATGCTAATATTGTCTTTACCTATGTCTACATTAGATGGTGAGACTAATGCAATTATTGACTTGTTATTGCCAGGTACTTATCCAACCATAATGAATCATTTTCTTTTTAGCCTTCTTCTTTTAACCTCTATATAAATAGTAATTTGTCTTTGCACATTGAAGAAAATGATGAAAATCAAAACCTTGTGTCTCTATGGCTAACTTGATGAAAATGTTGGAAACCATGTTTATTCTTAATATATTTATGATTCGCTGCAAAATTAACCTCATTAACCTTTATGCTAGTTTTGTACATTTTCAAAATTTTATTAAGAAACCCTACACTCACTATCTGAATTGGTTTGGAGTAATTTAGGATATGAAAGTTGCTACCTTTGTAATATCCTACTTTATTGAATTGAAATTCTTCACAAGGTATAGCAATCATCTTGGAAAGATTGTTTGATGTTCTTCATAAATGTTTTGTTTGATAACTTCAAATCCACAATTATTGTTGTTATTATCACTTGGCACTTCTACATGTGGATTATATTCAATAAGATTTTTCTTCAGCAATTCACTATATGATTCGATCTCATGACTAGTTAAGGACACATCATCCATATATTTCATTTTATTTGTATCAACCACTAGGTCATTTGTGTCACAAGTGACATCGACCATTTTTATGAGGTTATTTGTGTCACAAGTAGCATCCATCTTTTACATTAAGGCATGCATGTTAAAGTAACATCAACTTCTTCTATGAGCTCATTTGTTGCATATGTTGTATTGAAACAAATTTACCAACTTAACAAGAACTATGACCTTAGCATGAGAACTCTAGCCCCTGAAACCCATAATTTTGCATGAAAGACATGAAAAAACACCCCAAAATGCAAAAGTGGTGATGGAGCAACACCTTTTTTTCATTTTAAAATTACAACAACTTTCAACCATGACATTACAAACAAAATATCATTACTATGAAAGTGTCATGCGAAGGAATAACTCCTGAATTGATGCACTTGCATTAATGTGCACAAAATTACATAATATGGAGGTGTGACCTTTGGGATTCATCTTCCAAGGTTGCTTATTATTCTAATTGTTCATTTTTCTTTATTTACATATGTACAATTTATTCACCCAATCCCTAAGGATTAAGCGTCTAACATTCCCCGCCTTAATTTGAAGGGGTGTTTATGAGTCCAAGCATCATTCTTAATGTCTCAAACTTTTCTCTTCTAAGTGTTGTGGTGAATATATTTTCAATTTTCTTATTTGTGGAACAATGTCGTAGATGAATAGTCTTAGCATTTACATGATATCAAATCAAATGATATTGCATTGATATGTTTGGTTCAATTATGAAATTTGGGATTCTTGGATAACTTAATTACAGAAGTATTGCCAATAAGAAGGGGAGTAGAGTTCACTTATTTCTCCTCCAAGTCTTCAAGATTTTTCCTGAGCCACACAATCTCCTTTGTTGCTTTTGTAGAAACCACATATTTTGCCTCTATCGTGGAATCTATTGGAATTAATTGTTTCCCTGACCTCCAAGAGACAACTCTTGATCCAAGACTCATAAGATAACTTGAAGTAGATATTCCATTTTACTTATCTCCATTAAAGTATCAAACAAAATATCCAATTAGGTTGAAGTTATCCACTTGTGAATATTTGAGTCCAAAGTCTTGAGTTCTTTTCAAGTACTTTAGAACTCTTTTCGTAACATATCAATTTCCTTCACAAGACTTTTGCATAAACCTAGAATGGGTTCCAACAACAAATGAAATATTTTGTCTGGTGGTTGTGAGGTTGATAAGAGTTCCCATAAGCTGTATATACTTAGTTGCATCTTCAAATTCATTTCTGTCTTTAGATGTGAGTTTCATAGTTTGTTCCATTGGACTGGACAAAGGATTACATTCAACCATGCCAAACTTGTTCAACAATTCTCCAATGCACTTCTATTGAGAAAGGAATATATATCTTGGATGTTGGGTCATGTCGATGCCCAAGTAGTAGTGAAGGTGTCCCAAATATTGCATCTCAAATCCTTTCTTCAACTCTTTCTTTATGGATGCAATATAACTTTGATTGTTTCTTGTTATCAACAAATCATTTACATATACCAAAAGATAAACACTATTTTTTCCAACTTTCTTAACATATAGAGTTTCATCATCAAGATTAAAGTGTTTGAAGTTTAATTTCAAAAGATGCTCAATCAATTTTTCAAACCAGGCTCGCGGTGCTTGTTTTAAGCCTTATAAGGATTTGATGTGTTTGCATACTTTCTATTCTTATCCCTTCACAACAAAGCCTTATGGCTGAGACATGAAAATATTTTCTTTCATGTCTCCATTCGAGAAACCATTATTCACATCCATCTATTGAGTTTTCCATCCATTTTGAGTCGCCAAGGAAAACAAAATCTAGATGGTGGCCTATTTTGCTGCGAGGGAAAATGTCTCTACATAATCAAAACCTTCTTTTCATGAAAATAATTTTTCCATGAGCCTTGCTTTGTGCTTGTCAAGTGAGCCATCTGATTTATATTTGTTTTTGTATGCCCACTTGTATCCAGTTTGTTTGGTTCCAAATGGAGGGCCTACTAGTTTCCATGTTCCATTCCTTATGAGAACATCATACTCCTTCTGCATTGTTTCTTTCCATTCATCCTAAGAAGCAACTTCTTTAAAGGAATTTGGTTCAAAATTAGTATAAAAATTCAATTCACAATAATATGAAACATCCATATCATGAATTGAATCAGAATCATCTACATCACCTCCATTTTCTTTGGTGGAACTTCTAGTTCTTGTATTTCCAACTTCTTCAGGGTGAACACTTTCAAGTGTTTTCGTGAGCCATTTTAGGGGACCTTTCTAAGATGGTATAGGTTGCTCTATTGATTAAGATGGGTCTGCATCAAGTTTTAGCCTTCCAATCCTCTCAATCACATTGCTCAAAGTGTCTTCTTGATTTGAAGGAGTGGCCATAACTTCATGAGGGGGAGAAAATGCTTCAAAAGGAGATTCCATAGATTGATCCAAGATAAGGATCCCCCCTTCAAGATGTGGAATCTCATTATCAAATTCATGATAAGTTTTTGTATGATTGAATCTATCCAAATGATCAAGCTGACTCTCAACAATGTTGCTAGTCTTAGAAGATTCAAGAAAAGTCACATCTCTAGACAATATAAACTTCTTATTTTTCTCATTGTAAAGTTGATATGCTTTGGTGGTATCTTAATTCCCTAAGAAGATGCATTTTTGACTCCTTACATCGAGCTTGTTTCTTTGTACCTTGGAATCAAGGCATAACAGGTGGAACCAAAGAGCTTGAGATGCCTTATCAAAAGAATATGGTTGTACCACATTTCATAATGCATTTTATATTTGAGAACATGAGATGGACATCTGTTTTTGACATATACTACACATAGAACTGCATCAACCCAAAAAATCTACTTTACATTTATGAAAAACATCATTGAGTGAACCATATTTAAAATAGTTTTTTTCATTCTTTCAACTACACCACTTTGTTGAGGATTGTCTGGAATAGTTGTTTGATGTTGAATCCCATGCTGACGAAGATAAAGTTTTCAAATTCATTAGAAGTATATTCTTTTCCATTATTAATACGAAGGGAGCCAATATGTTATTGCGCATCATTTTCAATCCATGCATTGAAATTTATGAAAGTTTCAAAAGATTTTGACTTTTCAACAAGTATACCCAATACATCTTGTTTTAATAATTAATAAAAGTCATCATATATCTATTTCCATTTGTAGAAGGAGTAGGAATAGGCCCACACAAATCATAATGAATAAATGAAAGCTTTCTATGTGCTTTGGAATATAATCATGAAATGGTTGTTTGCTATGTTTCCCTAGGATACAAGCATCACATTGCTTCAATTTCTTTGGAATAGTTGGCAAACCATAAACACCATTCCTTTTCAAAAAACAAATACTTTCATAATTGAGATTTCCAAATCTTGTATGTCTTTATTATACTAAGAAATGCATGCACATGTCTCTGCACAAGCATATGTTCCTTGCAACTTCAATAGTATTTATTCCTCTATTCCAATCATGGTAACTTTGTTTTCCGATTCTTTTCTTATCTCTACTTTTTCATCGAGCATATGAATGGAGTCTCCTTGCTAGCAAATGTGAACATGAGACAAGAAGTTTCTCCACATCTCTAGAAGGCAGAGTACATAATGTAGAAGTCTTGCGAGGTAAGAGGATTTCTGATATTGCTTTGATTCTTTCACGATCATTACAAATTCCTTCCTTGGAAACAATGAAGCCTAGACGCTTACCTTCACCAAGAGAAAATAATGACTTCTTTGGGTTCAAGGATATTCTAAAATTTAGACATCTTTCAAAGATTGTTTTAGATCAAAAAGATGATTAATCCTCTTTTTTGAATAAATTGTAATGTCATCTAAGTACACAACAATTGATTTATTGATCAAACCTTTGAAAGCAATGTCCATTGCTCTGTGGAATGTAGGTCGTGCATTAATAAATACAAAAAGCATCTTATGATAAGCATATGTTCCTCCTTTATTTATGAATGTAGTTTTCATTCTATCTTCAGGATGCACAAGGATTTGATTATAGTCCCAAAAACCATCTAAAAATGACATTAGTTCTGAACCTGCAACAAATTGTAAAATTTTTTCCATTGGAGGAAAAGGAAAGTTATCCTAAAAATATATGAAAATTTTAATGTCTCCATTCTTAGGAATTGTAAAAATTAAATTCCTAAAATCTATGAAGATTTTAATGTCTCCATTCTTTTTCTTGACTGACATAAGGTTAGAAACCCACTTGGAATGTCTGACCGCAAAAATGATTTTGTCTTTGAGTAGCTTATTTAACTTGGCCTTAGTTTGAGCTTCTAGATTGGGGTGAATCTTTCTAAGTTTTTGTTGAATTGGTTTAACATCTGACATCATAGGTATGGTGTGCTTGATAAACATGTCATAAGTTTTAAGATCATCATAACTCTAACCAAATACATCCTTGCAATTTTTCAACAGATGGATGAAAGCAAATATTTCATCTGGTGTAAGTCCAAGTCCTAAATTGATGGTTTGAGGTTTCTGATCATATCCTAAATTAACCAACTCAAATATTAAGTATAAATTTGAAGTTTACAATTGGTTGCAGTTTTGAATCTATCATTCAAATCATACAAGTCTTCTATTTTTACTACTAGATTAAGATAATTATTCTGTTAAGAAGACTTGTTTTGCTAGTCATGCTCATGTTCATCAATGATTTGATCAGAATAAGGCGATTCAGAATTTAAGAAACTTAGGATGTCATTTTCATCATTAAATACTCACCAGTTAGTTATGTTATTTGGAATGGAGGGACGAAAAATTAACTCAATTGAAAATCTATCAGAACTAAAATATTATGGTGGAATGAACTTAGAAGCAACATTGACTAGGAGATCAACACTAGCATTCTGTAATATTTGTATTGGAGCTATATTGAATGCAGTGAAATGAAAAGTTATATCTTGGATCAAAGATTGATAATGTTTGAGGTGATTAGAAACACAATGGATGGTGTTTCTGACTTGCTTTACGACAATCTATGAATCACCTAAAACTTTAAGATAATTGACATCAAGACTAATGGCTTTCTACAAGCCTTGTACCAATGCTTCATGTTCAACAATCTTATTGGTGCAATCAAATTCCAATATGCAAGGGAGCACATTTTTTTCTCCATCGGGATTTACTAGGATGCAACCAGCCCTTGCACCATCATTATATTTTGGTCCATCAAAGTAAAGAGTCCAAAATAAATTAGCACACTTATTTACAAAATTTTCTACAATATTGATACATATAGATGAATTTGTTTGAGAAAAATTTTCAATCTAAGAATCAACTAAAAAGGGATATTATTGTGCTACAAAGTTACCAAAGAAAGATTCAAGAGAATAATTTCCAAGAATATTATTTGTGAATACTACTGGTTCATTTTATTCATCAAAATCAATCATAGAGTACTTCATATGGTTTTCCCTTTAACATGAATATGATTAGGTTTTCCATCATAAGGAAGCCAAATATGTGACCAATCAGTTGCAAAGTAACCATGTAGTTTTTCTGACCAGTCCCTGCTTAAAATAAGACCATACAATTCAGGGATATATGCAACCAAGATATCAATTATTTGGATTTTTTTTTGGATTTGAAGATAATCTAATCAAAACATAATTCATCTCTTCTAAAAATTTGAATTTTGACCTCTCTAATTGAACAATCTAAACAACATATTTTTGAGGCGAAATATTCAATTTAAGACAAACTAAATAAGGCGTGATATTTGATGATGCACCATAATGTACTAAACAATTATGAGGATTCTTATTAAAGATTTAAAAATTCAAAATAAAAGGAGGAGTATGAAATTTTGATCTATCTCTAATTAAAATAACACAAGAATAATCAATATTATCTGTAGGAGCATTCAGAGGCTTTCCTTTTCCTTTTGAAAATTTTGCAATAACAACAATAGAAGATAATGAAGATGCAACAACTGCATTTAATTCATTGAGCAACAATTTTTTCTGTTGTTTTAATTTACTAACCTCATATAAGGAAATATTGACTTTAGTCTTTTTCATGTCTTCTACAATATTATATTCAATGCTATCTGAAATTATTAAAGTCTTAGATGATGAGGGAGATTTGGAAGTAGTTGGAGTAGAATCAGAAGATTGAGTAGAACTCTTTTTAACTGTACCTTTTTCTTTAGTAGGATGAGTAGGGGACTTTTGATTTTTATTTGATGAAGAAGTGTCAGCAGGTCCCTTACTTCTGGTACTTACTGGTAATGCTTCCTCTTCCTCTTAATTTTCAAAAGTGGTTAGAATCAATTCTCATAAACCATGTGCTTCAACTATTTCATCTTCTTGATCTTAATCAACAGATAAGGAAATTTCATCTTCTTCATTACCTTCATCAGATTCTACATCTGATATATCGGTAGGAGGTTGTGATTATGATGATTGATTCCTTTTGAAAGATCGAAAGTAATTTCTTGAAGACTCAACAACTTGTTTCTTGATCTCAACCATTCCATTAGACATTGTCTTCAAGACCTTTTGTAATCCCTCCAAATCATAAGGATCTTTGGGAGCCTTGTTCTTTGATTCATCTTTAAAAGTCACTTTTTTGGTTTGATTTCTTTCTTCAGTAACATATTTCTTATCAAGGGCTAGGAATCTCTTTTCTACAGATAGAGCTTCTTTCAAGTTATCAAGTAGTATTGTTTTATTGGCTCTATCTACAAACATAGTTATATTTGAAGGAAGAGCACTAATACTAGGTTTGGAGGTTTCTAGGATTTTGTTTAACAATTTGTTAAATATTGAGTTGAAGTCCTTAATTTTCTCATTTAGTTTGGTCTTGAGATTTGAAAAATCGTTAATTAAAGTAGCAATTGTGTGATCATCTCCAAATTTCATTAAAAAAATCTCCTTAAATATATCCCAACTTGTAATTGATATAGCAGGTAGTGAGAAATACAAAGACCTTGCAGATCCTTCAAATGTGTAAGGAAAACATTTGTAAACAAAATATTCTTCTGAGACTCCATTAAGATTAATGGCTAGCATAAAATTATTAAGGTGTTCTTCTCCAGGAAAACCATCATCTGGGTTAAATTTAGGTAACCATCTTTCTAGATGTTTAGGAAGGGGATGCAATGGTGTTTCCATTCGAACTTCCCCTGGGTTATTCCATGGCCGATTAACCATTGTTTGAGTAGTGGATCCAGAGAAATATGTACTTGAAGTAGAGTCTATAGAAGGATTTGCAATTGAAGGTGATGCCCTTTGTAGTACTAACTGTACTAGTTGTTTGTGAAAGAGGAGTGTGAGTGGAAGTAGGAGAAAGAGGATGATAGGAAGAAGGTAAAGGAGTTTGAGAAGAAATAGGGTTAAGAGAAGGAATTAGAGGTAGAGAAGAGGAAGTAATATCACTAGCTAAAGGTTCAAGTGTCTTTCCTTCTCCAGTGAGTGGGTAATGCAAATTCAAATGGTTTGAATCCAAAATTTTCGCTCTGAAATCTAGTCAAAACTCGAGAAGATTTAAAGGATGAGGAGACACTTCAGAAAAAATCAGTTTGAGTAGCCTTTTCTCCCAATATGAAAATTAATTCCAATCTTTGAATCAAATTCTGTAGCTCAGGTGTCTCTGAAACTGGGTTTGTTTGTGTGGAGGTTTGTCCTTTTTGCTTTGCCAAACTAAGCTAGGACATTGAGTGCCTAAATGAAAAACTTTAGATCTAGAATTTGGACATTTGGAATGTTATCTTGAAGGTAGTGGGGATTTTGAGGGAGAACGACTCTTTGATGGCCTTCAGATTTCAGAGAAGAATTTGTTTCCATTCTAGTGCCAAAAATGTTGAAGGATCAAAATGTCTACCTCAACATTGGGGGAAAAACACCCGTTTGGGACAAAATATAAGAAAATATAGATCAATGACTTAGAAATTATCCTCTTCGATGAAGAAACCTATTTTACATTACATAAATGAATAATTATTGGATGATACAAATGAAAAAACCTCCTTTCTATATATAGGAGTCCAATGGGTCACAATATAATCCTAGCCGACATAACAATAACAATGTAAGGGCACAAAAATAACAATAGTGGGCTTTTATGGGGCTGCACAATAATAAAAATATGGGGACAACATGGGCACAACAATAAAAATAAGGGGGCTATACTAACATTAAAGATAATGGGATACACTAGTATTATAGAGACCTAGCATGCTCCTCTCCTTCAAAAAAGCGTTTTCCTCAACACTTGAGTAATCCTACATGCTTCTATATAAAATTCTCATCCTGCAATGTCAAATATTCAACGGAAGAAAGTTTTCCCATAAAATTGGGGATGATATGATGATATATGAGCTAACTGAGTACCCAAACAAGAAAATAATTCCTTCCAAAAATTTCCTGTAAAAATGGGATCTCTTTCGCTGATCAGGAGTACATAAATTTTGCTCAAAATTGAAAGTTACAGGATTGGGTTGAAACTAGGATGGTTGCGTAGATCTTGTCTTCTTGATTCCTACATCATGAACGGTTTGAAAGACCAATGTCGTATGAGGGATATATCACTTTCTGATCAAATTCCCAAATAGCTAAATTTTGCGACATGTTTGACTAGGATGCCTAGTCAGCATGGAGGGTGCAGAGTCGGCAAAAGGAATACTTTGAGGAATATTCCTTTCCTCAGAACCAATCTTATACTGACAAGTGGCGCATTATGATTTGTGGATAGGTTGTACGCTATGTTTTATGAGCCAATCGGAGGGTGACATGTGGCCAGCCCTGAGGTTGCCACGTGTCCCCTTAGTGGTGTAGTAATATTTTGTTAAGGCCGTAGGAGTCGACCCCGCTACCTTTGGTAGATCAACCACTCGCCACACTGCCGCGCTACGCAATGAATCTTAACCTATTAAGAATTCAGATTAATGATGAAGTTTATGATGTTGGCATATGGGGGTTGGGACCGCCGACAGTCCCAACCTGCCAACGGTCCATGATATATGGTCATACGACAAACATTAAAATGCAACCCAACATTTGAATTGATGGTTTAAACCTCCCACAGTCTCCGCAGCATTTAACATTCCATAACCTTGTCACATTGCCATGGTTAGTTCATCCAATGATTCTGCTAAACAACACAACTTTAAATCTAGTTTTTAAACCTTATCCCGAGGTTTAAGCCGAGTTCTGCTCCACCATAAGTGGTAACCGTGGAACGGGGGTTGGCATGTGGCCACCCCTAATCGCCTAAATTAAATGTTACGGTTTAGTCTGGTGGAAATGTAGCCAACTCTATTTTTTGTATGGAAATTGCCAAACTAATTGCCAAACTAACTCCAGTTAAGTGGAGTTCTCCACAATTAGTGGATATTTTCTAGGTGTTACTGGGAAAATGAGTTGGAGACTCAATTTTCGCCCATTCTGAGTGAAGGAAGAGTCATTCTAGAATAATTGGAGCATTCTGGAGCCATTGGTGCAGAGAAAATATACAATAGAAGCATGTAACTACGTGTATTTGCAAAATTTTGATCATAATGAAAGATGAACATGCCATTGAGAGCTGGACCAGCAAATGTAGCCTAGGAGGGGTGAACTACTTCATCATGCCTACTGTGTAAATGTTGTGTGGTGACTTTAATCTATATTTTACACTACTGTTCAGTGTTATTTGTGCTTATTTCATGCTTCTAATTCACGAAAATCATCTACAATTCATGGTTAAAAACCTCAATTCTTAAGCAAACTAAAGAGACAAGTATGCACATGTTTCATAATTGAAAAGACACTTAGCACAAAAAAACTAATATAGTCCTTTCAGATCAGATTGGTATCATAGCTAGAGTTTATTCTCTAGTGTTTTTTGGTGCAAATATTTGTTTGACTGTTTGCAAGTTTTTAGATGCTTACTAGGCTCAATCTCAAAAGAGGAGAAGGAAAATTGGTGGGAGCAGAAGGGTCTCAAGAAGAGCCAAAGAAAAGGAGAGCAAGACTGCCACAATCTCCACCACCTAGTTCACCTCCTAAGGAAGTAGAAGCTGCATTAAGCATGCCTCAGGAGGAAGGAGAAATCCATGAAGAAGTGGATCCCAAAGAGGAAGAAAGAGTGTTCAGGAAAGCATTCCTTGACATGACTGAGATGATTAGAATCCTTTATCAAGAAAGGAATGCGAGACTGGAAGGATAAGGATCCAAACTTCACAAGGAAGGACAGGAATCTTCAGGAGTTCACAATGATGAATATAAGTCAAAGAAGGGAAATGGAGGAAATGGAGAGCCATCATCCTCACCCTCATCATCATCATCCTCTACTTCATCTTTAGTACATCAACCACACAAGTCAAAGAACACTGGTAAAATTACTTTTTTAAAACTTGATGTTAAGTTTGAATTGCCAATGTTTAATGGTGAAGTCAATGTAGAAAAGCTTGATAATTGGATTAGGAAATTAGAGGTCTATTTGAGAATCCAAAACCTTCAAGATGATGATACCAAAATCCAATTATCTTCATTGAGAATGGAAGGTGCAACACTTGTTTGGTGTGAAGCCAAGACAAAGGAGGAGATCAAGAAGCATAGTAAGATTATTCTATTGTGGACTAATTTCATTACTGCAATAAAACAAAAATTTTATCCATTAGCTCATATGGAGAAAGCCATAATGAACTAGCAAAACTTTAGGCAATTGAAGGGACAAAATGTGCAATAATACACCCAAGAATTTGGGAGAAGAGCTCTCTTATTAGGGGTAGATTCATGAATGATTACTTACACAAACGAGTCTTTATAAGATTTGAACATTGATGGATTGCTATAAAACACCCAATTTACATGGAAGCCAAGATTCGTGAATTGCAAAGCCAAGATAATTTGCTCAAGTACATAGGAGGCTTACATAGATACCTAAAACATACTATTCTCATGTTTAACCCCACAAGTCTAGATGAAGTATGTGTTCAGGCCACACATATAGAAGCTAGAGGGAAAAACATTTCTGAAGAGGGTAGTTTTAAAGGGGAAAAAAAAAGAGAAGACCTCAAAAGGTAAAAGCAAGAAAAATGCATCTGTTAAGAAAGAGGGAGAAAAATTGGTTTGTAAAAATTGTTCAAAAGAAGGCCATGATGAAAATAATTGTTGGAAATTACATCCTGAAATGAGGCCCAAGAAATACAACAACAAAGGGAAACAGAAAACTGCAACTACAACTCAACATGATTTAGGAGAAGATTCAAGTGATGAATATAATATTACAGCCATGGGATTGAAGAACATGAAGGAGAAATAAATTGAAACTAAACCCAGTACTATTACATCAAACTTTCACATACATGCTCTAAATGAAGAAGAAAGAATTGAACTGTTTCATGTGAGGGTCATATCCAAACATACTAAGATTGGCACATTGTTTGACAGTGGGTCACAAGAAAACTTAATCTATGAAGACTTGGTCAAGAAACTTAACCTTGAGACCATACCACATCCAAAACCATATCCACTTGGTTGTATTTACAAGGATGCAAATTTACAGGTTTCAAAGAAATGCATATTGCGGTTTGCAATCTCTGCAAATTTTGTTGGCACATTTGAATTAGATGTGGTTCTGCTTGACATAACAGGTATTGTGTTGGGGAGTCCTTACTTGTATGACAAGAAAGAGATTTTCCATTGCCATGAGAACAAATACCATTTATTCAAAGATGGAAATGAGTACATTTCTAGAGCACATCGCAAGAAGACAAACAATGCTATGGTAAATGCTGGACAGGTAAAGAGGCTGGTAAATTCAAGTAAGAATTTTGTTCTTATAATGATTAAGACTAAAGCTGATGTTAATCATGAATCATTTGAGGGATGTAATCCTAAGTTGAAATCAGATTTATATTATGTAGTTGATGCATATCTGAGATGTTTCAAGAGCCAACATAATTGCCTCCAAAAAGGGAGATTCAACATGAGATTTAGTTGCAGCAAGATTGTCCTCTTCCAAACATTGGTATGTATCGCATGTCGATAATGAAGAATGATGAAATAAAGAGGCAAATAAAATAGATCTTGGACAAAGGAATCATAAGGCCAAGCACTTCGCCACACGGTTCACCCATAGTCTTGATTCCAAAGAAAGATGGGACTTGGTGCATGTGTGTAGACTTCAGAGCTTTGAACGAGATAATGGTAAAGAATTGTTACCCTCTCCCAAGGATAGATGATTTGCTTGATCAACTAAAAGAAGCAAACTTTTTCACTAAGTTAGATTTATGAAGTGGATATCATCAAGTAAGAATTGCAGAAAGTGACATATGGAAAACTTCATTCAAAACCAAACAAGGACCTTTTGAGTGGTTAGTAATGCCATTTGGTTTGTGTAATGCACCAGAAACTTTCATGCGTGTTACGGATAGTGTTTTGTGTCCATTCCTTGATGAATTTGTGATTGTGTACTTGGATGAAATATTGGTTTTTAGCAAAACAAAATAATAACATGTCTTGCATGTGAATAGAGTGCTTGATGTTTTGAAGAAAGAGAAATTGTTTCTTAAGATGTCAAAGTGTGAGTTTGGAAAGAATTTTTTGGTTTATTTGGGACACATTTTAGGAATAGGAGAGTTGAGAATTGATCCTTCTAAAGTGGAAGCAATTGTGAATTGGCCCACACCCAAAATAGTAACCGAGGTAAGAAGTTTCTTAGGTGCAGCTCAATATTGGAGAAAGTTTATTGCTAAATTTTCTACCATCGCAGCTCCTATGCATGTAGTGACAAGTGTGAAGAAAGGCTTCCAATGTGGAGGCAAACAAAAACAAACTTTCGAAGCTTTAAAATACAAGATCAGTTCAGCTCCAGTCCTTGCATTGCCAAATTTGAGACAACCATTCGAGATACAAACTGATGCTAGTGACTATGCCATCGGCGTAGTTCTTTTGCAGCATGGTAAGCCTATCGCTTTTCATTCTAAAACATTCAATGGTTTTGTAAATAATTATCCTACATATGAAAAATAACTATATGCATTGGTACAAAGCGTCAAGAAGTGGAAACACTACTTGATGGGTAAAGAGACGATTGTGCATACCGATCACCAACCATTACAGTACTTGTAGTCGCAAAAAAAATTGCAGCAATCAAGAAATTTCAGATGGATGGGATTTCTTCAACAGTTTCAATTGGTTATAAGGTACAAGAAAGGTATTTTCAATAAAGTTGCTGATATTCTTTCAAGACCAATCATTAGTGCATCTAATTTACTAAAAAATGATCCTATTGTACATGAGAGTTACATAGAAAAATATTCACATGATGTTGATTTTCAAGATGTGTATGCTAGTTTGAGTGAAGGGAATCAAGTTGAAGAAAAATATTATCATATGCATAACAATTTTCTGTTTCAATTGGGCAAGCTGTGTATACCACAAGGAGAGAGGGTAAGTGTCATGAAAGAAGGTCATTCATCTCTTATTGCTGGAAACTTTGGGATAAGCAAAACAATGGCACATCTATAGAGGTATTGCTATTGGCCTCGCATGATAGATAGTGTGTCGCATTTTATAAGAGGTTGTTCTATGTGTGCAACAATTAAGCCTAGTAATAGGAAGCTTGGGTTGTACATGCCACTACCGGTACCATCAAGGCCATGGGAGAGTGTCTCCATGGAATTTTTTGGAGGTCTACCTATGTCAAGAAAACAACATGATTATCTTTATGTAGTTGTGGATAGATTCAGTAAAATGTGTATACTTATTCCATATAAGAAAACCATTACTGCTGAGTAAACCACTGAACTTTATTTTCAACATGTATGGGTTCATTATGGATTGCCAACTTCTATTGTTAGTGACAGGGATTCCAAGTTCATTTGGAATTTTTGGTCCACTATTTGGAGTATTATGGACACAAATTTTCATCCGCAAACTAATGGACAAACCGAGGTGGTGACCATAACCGTTGTGCATCTATTGATAGGATATTGCAGCAAATATCCTAAGTTGTGGGATGAGAAACTGCATTACATTTAGCACGTTTACAACCAGGCAAATCACTCTTCAACTCAGAGATCACCTTTTGAAGTATGCTTTGGGTATTTGCTAAAATCTCCATTAGAATTCATCTTTGAGAAAGATGTTGCAATAGATGGCCATAGTTACATTGAAAAGGCTCGAAAGTTCATTGAGCAAATTCAGATTATACATCAACAAGTTCAAGAACAGGTTGAGAAAATTCAAAGAAAATACAAGGAGATGCATGCCAAACATAAAATTGATCACAAGTTTCAAGAGGGAGATGAGGTATGGTTACACATTAGCAAAGAAAGGATGCAAGGGGAATGTAAAAATCTCAAACCCATTCGCTATGGTCCATTCAAGATCATAAAGCAAGTTGGTAATAATGCATTTCAACTCGACTTGCCTTCATATATGCCAATGTATTCAATTGTTAATGTTGAAAACTTATGTCTGTATGAGCCACCTTTGATCGGTGGTCAAGGAAGTGATGTTCATCTGCCTTCGATTGAATATTTCTCGCCAGAATTTTTGGATGAGTTCAAGGAAGATACAATTCTTGACAGGAGGACAAGAGCATCCAAGAGGGGAAGTGTTGACTAACTTATAGTTGGGTTCAAAGGCACTAAACCAAGCAAGGCAAAGTGGATGGAGGTTGGAAATGTGAGGGAGTTGTACCCTCATCTACTGAATAGGTAATCAAGTATTTTGGGGTCCAAAAGCTTCCCAATGGGGAGGAGTGATCAGGAGTTCATAAATTTTGCTTAAAATTTAAAGTTATAGGATTGGGTTGAAACTATGATTTTTATGTAGATCTTGTGTTCTTGATTCCGGTGCCGTGAACGGTTTGAAAAACCGATGTTGTATGAGGGATATATCACGTTCTGATTGAATTCCCAAACAACTAAATTTTGCGATAGGTTTTATTGGGATGCCCAGTCAACATGGAGGGTGCACAGTCAACAAAAAGAATATTCTAAGGAATATTCCTTTCCTCATAACCAATCCTAGGCTGAAAAGTGGCATGATATGATTTGTGGATGGGTTGTACGTTATGTTTTATGAGCCAATCAGAGGGTGACATGTGGCCAACCTTGAGGCCGCCACGTGTCCCCTTAGTGGTGTAATAAAATTTTGTTAAGGCCATAAGAGTCGACCCTGTGACCTTCGGCAGATCAACCACTAGCTACACCGCCATGCTACGCAATGAATATTAACCTATTAAGAATTCAGTTAATGATAAAGTTTATGATGTTGGAATATGCGGGTTGGGATCGCCAGCAATCCCAAACCGCCAACGGTCCACAATATATGGTCACACGAAAAAAATTAAAATGCAACCCAACAGTTAAACTGAAAGTTTAAACCTCCCACAGTCTCCACAACATTTAACACTCCACAACCTTGTCACATTGTCATAGTTATTTCATTCAATGGTTCTGCTAAACAACGTGACTTTAACTCTAGTTTTTAAACCTTATCCCGAGGTTTAAGCGGAGTTCCGCTCCACCATAAGTGGTAACCGTGGAATGGGGGTTGACATGTGGCAACCCCTAACCGCCTAAATTAAATTTTGTGGTTTAGTTTGGTGGAAATATAGCCAACACTTTTTTTTTTGCAGAAATTGCCAAACTAACTCCAGTTAAGTGGAGTTCTCCACAATTAGTGGAGCTTTTCTAGGTGTTACTTGGAAAATGAGTTGGAGACTCAATTTTTGCCCATTCTGAGTGAAGGAAGAGTCATTCTAAACTAATTGGAGAATTTTGGAGCCATTGGTGCAGAGGAAAAAACCATTAGAGGCCTATAACTACATTTATTTTCAAAAATTTGAGCATAATGAAAGATGGACATGCCATTGGGAGTTGGACCAACAAATGTAGCCTAGGAGAGGTGACCTGCTTCATCATGCTTGCTATGTAAATGTTATGTGGTGACTTTATTCTCGATTTTACACTACTATTCAGTGTTATTTGTGCTTATTTCATGCTTCTAATTCACGAAAATCATCTACAATTCATGGCTAAAAACCTCAATCCTTAAGAAAACTAAAGAGACAAGTATTCACATGTTTTATAACTAAAAATAAACTTAGCACAACAAAACCAATACAGTCCTTCAGATCATTCACTTACAATGATATTTGGGTTTCCATGTAGCTTTTGAATTTTTTCCATAAATGCAGTAGCAACTGTACCGACTTTAAATGGATGAGATAATGCACAAAAGTGTGCATACTTGGTAAGTCTGTCAACTACCACCATGATGATAGTATTTCCTTCGGACTTGGATAAACCTATGATAAAATCCATTGAAACCTCCTCCCAACGTTGACATGGAATAGATAAAGGTTATAACAAGCCTAGGGTCTTAATTGTCTCAACTTAATTGTGTTGGCAAACCAAACATTCTGCCACAAACTTTTGACTATCAGATTTAAGGCCATCCCAAAAAAATTCCTTCTTGACCCTGTGGTAAGTTTTTAAAAAAATTCAGTGCCCTCCAAGGGAGAGGCGTGCAGTTCCAAAATAATCTTTTGTTTTAGTTGGGAATTCTTACAAATATATAAGCGATCTTTGTACCATAATGAATCAATTTTCTAGCTAAATGTTTCAGATATACTAGGATATTGCTGAAAATTTTGAGTGAGTGTCCACACCTCTTCATCATTCTTCCATTCATCTCTTGCTTCGGGTATCCACTCAGGTTGGATAATAGAAATATCACAAAGAAATGCTTCCACATCCTCATCCTTTCTTGAGAGTTCATATACAACACCATTTTTCTTCCCTTTTTTGTAGATGATTTCAAAGTCATAACCCAATATATTTGTGACCCATTTTTTTTATTCTTCCGAAGATAATATTTGTTCCAAAAATTATTTAAGACTATCGTGATCTATTTTTACCTTGAAGTGTCTTCCCATTAGGTAAGGTCACCATTGTTTGAGTGCATGTAGTATTGAAAAAAATTCCTTATAAATAGGTTTTTGTAAATAGTTTCCTTTGATTGGACGTCTTTCAAAAGAAATTGGTCTTCCTTCTTGCATTAAAACCACACCAATTCCATTTTCTGAGGCATCACATTACAGAATAAAAGTTTTTGTGAATTCTGGTATAGCTAAGAACGGTGCTTGGCACATTGCCTCTTTAAGATGTTGAAAGGCCTTAGTTGCTTCTGGAGTCCAAGAAATGCATATTTTTTTAATAATGATGTTAGATGTGCCGATATTCTCCCATAATTCTTAACAAACTTGCGATAATACCCTGTTAACCCCATAAATCCTCGAAGATGCTTTATGGTTGAGGGGTTTTTCCATTCCTTAATGGATTTAATTTTGTTAGGGTCTACCTTAACATTGTCATGAGATACAATATGACCCAAATATTCCACCTCCTATACTCTAAAGAAACATTTGGAGGTTTTTGCATATAATTTTTTCTCCTCCAATACTATGAGCAACCTGTCAACATGTTGAACATGATCCTTCCAAGACTTGTTGTAGATTAGTATATCATCAAAAAATACTAACAAAAAATAAGGAAGGGTTTGAAATGTAATTCATCAAACCTTGAAATGTGGAAGGTGCATTAGTAAGGCCAAAAGGCATGACCAAAAATTCATAATGACCCTCATGAGTTCTTAATTTTGTTTTAAAACTGTCTTCAGTATTCATTCTAATTTGATGATATCTTGAATGAAGATATAGCTTGGTGAAGTACATTGCTCCATGTAATTCATCAATTACGAGGATGAGAAATTTATCTTTAATAGTGATCTTGTTGAACTCCCTATAATACAGACACATGCGCCATGATCCATCCTTCTTGTAAACCAATACTACTGGAGCAGAGAAAGAAATTTGACTAGGTTGAATTATCCTAGCCTCTAGCATTTCTGTAACCATACGTTCAATCTCACTCTTTTGAGCATAATGATATCTGTAAGGCATGATGTTTGGAGGAACACTTCCTAGAATCAAGTGAATAGCATGATCATGATCAGGAATAGGTGGGAGTCCTTTGGCAGTCTCATACACCTTGGAATGATTGTCCAATACTTTTTGGATATATGGAGAAATAGATTATTTTGATGCTTGAACCTCTAGTGAACATAATTGTGCAATTACGCCTCATTTTATTTCTTCAAAAGCTTTGTCATGACATTCAAGTTGATTATATTTCCCAGATACCCTGAGATATCCCGTAATTCAACTTCTTTTCCTTCCGAAAAAATGTTCAAGAAAAGTTCTTGAAAATTAAAAGCTACCGTCCCCAAATATTGTAACCATTGTAATAGAACAACATCAACACCACCCATTGGAATGAAGAGAATTGGACTATTCAATACATATTCCCCCATGGTTAGTTTGATATTATGGCACTTTCCAGATAAATTTATAGTTCCTCCATTTGAAACCATCACTTGACACTCTGGTGCTGGGTATACGAAACAATTCAATTCATTGGATACCTTACACCGAATAAAATTATGGGTACTACCTGAATCAATCAACACTATTACATTTTTCTTCTTGATATGTCCTTCTATCTTGAGAGTTTGAGGAGTGGTATTTCCTTCCAATGCATTATAGGATATGGTCAGCTTCATTTCTTCTTCCTCTAGGGTTGGTTCCTGGTGTATATCCTCTTCTTTTGAAGTTTCTTATTCCTTTTCTTCCTCCTCTTCACAATCTATGTAAAATAATTTCTTCTCAGCACACTTATGACCTTTAGTGTATTTTCTATCACAACTATAAAAAAGCCCTTTTTCTCTTTTTTCTTCCAATTGTTGTGGTATCAACCTTGTAAGTTGTGGAAGTCTAGGATTCCTTGTCACCATAATTTTTCTTTCAATTTTTCTTTCCAACCTGAATGCCTTCTCCAATGAATCAGGTTCCCAAAGACGAACCTCATGTTGGATGTTATCCTTTAAATTCCCTATGAAGAGATCAATTCTGTGCTCCTCTGGAATATCCTTTACCCTTATATTCAATTTTTGGAAGTCCTCAATGTGCTCCACCATTTAACCCTTTTGTTTGAGATTTATCAATTGGCTAAAGAAGGTGTTGCTCTTTGTATCCTCATAACGTGCTGTCATTTCCTCTGTAAAAATTGACTAAGTGAGAATTGTTTTACGAGAGAAAATCCATCAATACCATACTAATGTATTGGGTTCTAAATACAAATTTTCAATGCATACCTTTTGCGTGTTTTGCACATTATGAAGATCAAATTATTGCTTCATATGTAGTATCCATGTTACGAGATCCTTGCCATCAAAATTCCTCATATCTATCTTTGGAATATGGTGGGTTTTCAATCCAACATTAGAGTCTATGAAATCACGATTAACATTTATTTTGTTCTCATCATGAGTTTCCTCTACTACCTTTTCGCCATTAGGAATCATTTCTTGTAGCAACATTTTCAAACCATCCTTCAAACCTTCTATGTCTGCTTTTAGATAATTATTCATGTGTTCCATGCTGCAAAATATGAGTTGAAAAACTTTGGGAGATAAGCTGAAAATACGAGTTGAAAAAGTAGTTTTATTTTTTTATTATTTTTTAATCTTTGTACCCTTTTACTTACAAAATGGTGAATCATCCCCCATGGTTGACATCATCATCTTGAACCTTATTGGTTCTTATAAATTTTATTTTGGCTGTACATTTTTCTTAGGAGGCGTGTTTTAGACCTCAAAATTCCCCTAATGCCCTTGGAATCACTTCAAACTGAATTTTCAAACAGAAGTTATGTAATTGTTTTTTTTAAATACACACTTTTTCTAGATTTTAGGAGCTCGATATTGAAATGGTTGTAACTCTGTAATTTCGTATCTCCAAGATTTGAACTTCAGTCATGTCATAGCCCTCTGAGTCTTCTTTCCAATGCCATAGGTCAGACCTAATTTTGATTCTTCAAGGTAAAGTTATGCCCAATATCCTACAATGACCTAATTATGGGTTGTTTCAACAGAGCGAACTTGTACAACATTCCACATGTCACTGTTTTGAATCTTCAACTCTGAAATAAATACAAAAGAAACTAAAACATGTTTAATTTTGGTCATTTCTTACAGAATTCCAATCTGATGTCTAAAACGAAAGTTATGACAATTTTCCCTCGGCCACCTGTTTGAGATGAAATTATGGATCCTACAAAAACCCTAACTTCCTCAGATCATATCTTCAAAAATATAGCAAACTAAGATTTTAAATGTTTACACGAAGTCCTTAGGATTTTAGCTCAAATGGTTTTTTTTCCAAGCTTCTGAAACTTCGTAGAAAACAAGTTATAGTGAAAATTCCAAGATGACATTTTTACAACACTGAATCCCTAGAATCCAAAGCTCTGATACCAAATGTTATGAAACCAAATAAAAAAATAGAAGAAAATATAGATCAACGACTTAAAAATAAGCCTCTTCAAGGGGGAAACCTCCTTTACATTACATAAATGAACAATTCTTGGATGATACAAATGAAAAAACCTACTTTCTATATATAAGAGTCTAGTGGGTCACAATATAATCCTAGACAACATAACGATAAAAATGTAAGGACACAAAAATAACAATAGTGGGATTCTATGAGGCACAATAATAATAATATGGGGAGTACATGGGCACAACAATAACAATAAGGGGGATATACTAACAATAATAATAAGGGGATTCACTAGTATTATAGGCACTTAACAATTTCCTATTAAACAAAAATTATAAGAAAAGAGTGGGGTATAATGATAATGTGATAATGTGATTAAAGCTAAAGAATAACATCTATTTAAATTAAATATCTATCCCGGGAAATATTATTTGTATATATGTGATTTGAATGATTTCATAAATAGGATGACAATATAGATTACCATGTAGTTATGATATTGAAAGAAGAATGATAACTAATTTAATTAAATAGTTAATTAAATCAACTGATAAATTAGTCACATAAATATGATATTTCATTGTTTATGCATACAATATATAATTCCAATCACACATATCAATAGTGAAAATTTACAATTGTTGTAACACATATATGATAAACAAATTAAATTACCATTCAACTCTTAAACAAGGCAATAATAAACAGATAGTAGTGTCTGATAAATTGTTACTCTGCTCATGAGGAAAATTGCAGTGGTTCAACTTTCTATGAAGGGAATTTAAGTTATAGTAAGTGTAAGTAGAAGCCTTCTTTCAAAAATTCAGAACCCTTTCCATTACAAAATTAAGGGGCTTTATAGTTTTACAATGAAATGCAAAATAAAGTAAATAAAATAACAACTTGAAAGCGGTTTCAACAAACAACTCTAAAATAAACAAGAGAGGTATTTTTAGAATTTGTTGTAACAAATTTTCTAGGTCTATGAAGGAGATTGTTCTCCCATTTGTTGCTGCAACTCATAGATATCTGTCATGTTCTTCAATTTTGGTGGAGCCTTTAGTTGAATCCATGTTTTACTGATAAACACGACGTCCCTAAATGTTGACAACATCTGAGTGGTGGTACTAGATAGAAAACGGAGCATTAACCACTAACTGTGTGATTTGACTAGAAAATGATAATAAATTTCCATATTGATTTTAGCAAGTTTCTCTATAGTTTTTTCACGTTCCTTGGAAGCATATGCCACATTCTAGTAAGAAGTTTAATTTTTGCAAGTGTTCCCTCGGACAACTAGAGATAAGGTTTTCTTGAAATAAATTATCAGTAATTGACTCAATTAGATTATTTGAAATGTCTCACGCTTGGAATACAACTACTTCCATTTGTTTGAGACGAATCTTCCACTCCATGAAGACAACATCTTTACACGATTATTAAATTCTAGGAAGATTAGCTAATATTCCTTCTACACTGTCTTGCCAAGTCAGAAAGTTGGCAATTTTGTCTTTAACATCATTAAAGTAAGTCTTGTTATCATTAAGTTAGTAAATCAGAGAATTGGATATGTTGCAAAGGTTATGAATAGTTGCCATCTTTTGACAGAAAATAACTTCTTGTTGAGCAAGGAGAGTATTTAACTCTTTTGCTTCTTTCTTAAATTCATTCAATTCAGGATTGATGGATAACTATTCAATCTTGTTTTGTAATTCTTGTATTTGCATGTCTTGAGCCTGCAAACCAATTTCACATTGAACTTTAAGAGCATTAAAAATTTTCTGTAGTTCAACAATTTTTCCTTTCCATTGATCGACAATCTTTTCCTTTTCTATTTCAAAATTTTTTTCTAACTGTACAACCTTGTCTTCCTTTTCTTTCAAGAGCTGTTGGGATTATGCAGCTTTGTCCATTGTCACAAAGGCATAAGCACCTATGAATTGGGTAATTCTACCCAATTCTTTTGTAGTAGAAGTCTTTGAACCTTTCCATATTACTTGAAAAGATGTATCTTCAGGTATCAAATCCTGGGATTGATCTATCTTTCTTTTCTTACTCTATTTTTTCACCACAACCTTGTGTTGAGGGCTATTAAATATATCGAGTGGAGGAATTTATTATACCTTTAATACAACCTCGGAGGTTAGGAAGGATGGTATTATTTCAATATTCAGTTTCTAAAGGCTTGCCAAAAGCCTTTGGAGTCTTTTCCAAACTCTTAGAAGTGTCAAGAACCTTGCTTTGTACACGAGTCTTCAAATATTAAGGATCTGTTCCTTTGATAACCTGATTAAACTGTTCCCATATATGATCAAGCTTAGTATTAGGAAAAATATATTCAACCTGAGAAGAGGAAGAGACAATTGTTTCTTTTGGCTGAAAAGCCGAAATAGAATTTGTAGGATCAACCACTACTTTATCAACAAGAATTATTTCTTTAGGAGAAATCCTCGATGAATCTAGAGGTACATTTTTTAATCTAGAAGCTTTGTATTGTGTGAACTAGACCATTTTCTTTGGAGATAGCTTCTACGTTGGTTGCTTTAAAACCATTGAATATGTAGGAATCTTTTCAAACAGACCATAAAATATGTTTGGCTCATGGAAGAACTGTCTAATGCTTGATGCTGTTGTAACCTTATTGGAAGTTTGATTAGGATCATACTGTCTGTTAGGAATGGTAGGAAAACCAAGTTATTGAATAGCCTTAATTTCTAGAAGTGTATTCTTATAATTATCCAGGGAAAATATATCACACTGGATAGGAAAAGAAGGCCACGTATTTTTATTAGACTCTTTCAAGACTTTAGAAATACCATTTCCTACGGTCTGATAGGTAATTTCTTTGGCTAGGAGCTTTCCAGGAAAAAATAAATGTAAAACACGAGGATTGGCTAGACTTCCAAAGATTCGGATATAGGTAAACAATTCTTCCCCAAACCAATTCCCTATTTGGAGTAAATTAGTTTTAGCTTCTAGGGATAACTGAGGGGAATGTTTACCAAATATAATGAAATGAATGAGAAGAATGACTCTATGGAAGATTTTATAGAGATGAGGTAGCTATTTTGTATCCCAAAGGAGATAATGGTAAACATGAATTAGAGTTTGGTTTTCTACAGTCCATTTCAAACCCATAGAGGGAAAGTCCATAGTAAAACATAGGGCGTCCATTATGTATGCACTCATATAGAAGTGGGGAAGTATACTCTCAGAGACCTTATGCTTTCTTACAAAAAAAATAGTACTTATGGCTATGTTATTTGAAAGTATATTTCCCCAGTCAATGATAAAACCCTTTGAGGCCGCATAAATGAGTGACGCCCACTGATAATTAAACTTCTAAGTATTGGGTAAACCAAAAATCCTAGGGAATCAATATAGTACTTATCCGATTCTTTCTGCTTGTGTTTCTTCGAGTCTCTTCTCCATTGTATGATTGGTTTTGATGCATGGTCATGTTCCTTTATGAAGTCTTCAATAAATTTCTTATCACACTTGGCCTACAGGTTGGGCGATTTATACATTTTGGTCAAATATTATCCTAAATACGACCAATAATTTTATGATTTGTAGTTACAAACTTCCTATCGGAAATTCTTATATTTTCAATGACCCATTGAATCATATCCATGTAAGGAAGAATTTTCATTTTAGCTGCAATTCTGTGTAGGAAAGAATTGGATAAATCACTGTAAGTAGCATTAGAAACTGGATCAGAATCATCAACTGTTACTGTCCTCTTAGTAACAACAGGTTTTTCCTCTTCTAAGTACTTAGACATGGATTCCCATGAGTAATTCCCTGAGTCTTTAGTACAAAATATATCAGAGAATAATCCTGGCATTTCGTTATTTTCCTTAGCAATTTCAATTGTGGGAGAAGAAGGTGACTGTTGTGCTACATATTTCTTCTTCCTCTTACTAGCTTTAGACATTTCCTCACTGCTATGGTGGTCAAGATTTTCCTGTAATAGAGCACAAGGGCAAGAAAATAAACTTAACTGAGACAATTAAGTGAGGATGATGTTCTATAATAACTAATTTTACTCTCTTTAATGCAGATTTTAATATAATAAAAGTAAAATGATTGAGAATGAATGATTATCTTATCAAAGACATGAATTATCCACTATATATCATTAAGTGCGGAAGTGTGAGTTCACATGGGCATGACAGATCATCATATCAAAAGAATATATCAGAAGAATCAGTAGAGTGCATTTTAAATTTTATGATATAACGAAGTTCTGATTAAAAAAACCCCAATGTAACGGTCATGAGAGAAAGGAGGGAATTGATATCAGAGGTTTTGTATCGGTGCTAAAATAATTGGAGGTTACAAAGGATGTGATCTCGATATAAAGTTCTGATGGAAGCAAGTGGATATCGGAGATAAAACTATAAGAGGTGAATGGTGTGAAGTATCACCGATAAATGTATCAGGAGAAAAATATCAGAGTAATTAGATATCAGAGTATTTGTTAATGACGCACTTAAAAGGTAATGATATTCAAAGATCTGATATGAAAGGTAGCAGTTGTGGGGAAAGCGACTTTTTATAATTTTATTTTATATTAAAGTTTTACTTAAGTAAAATACCTTTCTTAAAGCAATCATTGGGGAAATCTCATCCGGAATGAAATTATCGTAATATCTTGAAAGGAAAGTTACGATATATTATGAGTTCAATAAAAATCCTTGGAAAATACATTAACTTTATAATAAAAAGGCCTATCAGGGTTTTGGTTTATTATAAAATTACAAAGTTTGAACCTTCCGATATTTTAGTTCCGATATAGGAAGTAATTCCTTTAAAGGTAGGCAATTCTAAAAATGTTATGGATTTCATTGGTCAACATATAATTACTAGAGTTGGCTTACCTAATTCTATCATTTTTGACAATGCATCTTATTTTTGTAGAAGTATTATTACTGAATTTTCTCTCAAGTGAGGTTTTAAACTCAAATATTCTACTAATTATTATCTGCAAGGGAATGGATTAGCTTAATCTACTAACAAAAATATCCTAAGAATAATCAAGAGAACCATTGATGAAAAACAAAATAATTGGAATAAAGCTCTAATATTTTCTCTATGGGTTGACATAATTACTCATAAGGATTCATTAGGAACTTCCCCTTATCAATTGGTGTATGGGAAAGAAACAATTTTACCTCCTAAATTACATTTTCCCTCATTCTCCCTAGTTCAGCCCATAGAAGAACAATATTTCTTTGCTTTACAACTAAGAATGTCTCAAATTCTAAAGTTATAGGAAAAGAGAGATAAAGTCAAACAAACTCACATTCAACATAGAAATTTGATCAAATCTTGGTTTAATGCAATTTTAGTAAATAATACAATTTTTGAAATTAGTGATTTAGTTCTTAAATGGGATAAAGCTCTTGAAGAAAAATGCAGACACACAAAATTCCAAGTACCGTGGCTTGGCCCATTTCAGATCATTGAGAAACTAGGCCCATAAACCTTTATCCTCCAATATTTACATGGAAAGAGGGATGCTCTTCCTATTAATGGGCTAGTTCTAAATAATATTTTTCTTGAAAATACTTGTCCAGCTGTAAATATGTAAATAATAATATGTACATATCACTGTCTTTAGCTTAGCAGTCTTTGTAATAATCTGTTGACTTCATATTGGCATCTCTCATCATTAACATGAATTTTGATTAATTAAAGAAGAATTTATTAGAAAGAAATTATAACATTGAAGTTTAGTATTTATTTTATTATAATCTCTGAAAGTCTTTATATCCATTAGTTTGTAAATAATTCATCACTTGAAACATTAAAAGATATCATTATCCTTTGATCAATCATGAAAAATATATTTTAAATACTAAAGGCTATTGTAAAGTTTTAACATCTTATGAATTTAATTGTCATCCAAAATTCTTAAGGAGTAATTTTACCTCCCCATCCACTAATTTTTTATTTTTAGAGTGTAATTCAAAAATATCTAAAAAACTTGAAAGATAAGGGGTTGCATCATGAGCCAACTTACCATTATCATAGGGAACTAATGGTATTGACATTATCACGACTAGTCACCAAGCCAAGATAATAGATTATAGCCTTATAAATTTAATACAAGAGGTCTCATCATGAGCCAACTTGCTCAATTTCATTATAATTTGTGAATGACATTGTCACTATTTGGATATCAATCTAGGACAATGAATTTCAAACAACTAAAAGAAATGTTAAAAAATTGAAAATTTAATGCCTCTAAAATATCACTATAAGTGGATGAGATACTGATATTATTTTGTGAAATGGTAACCCTGTCGAGGCTATGAACTCTTACTGGAAGCAGTGGCTCTACCAGTGAAAACTAAGTATATCTTAACGCTAGGCTTCTATAGTTATCTATTTTTATCTTTAACAATCGATTAAGTGTTTGACAATGATAATAAATATTTTCATCAAAAACAAGGTTTGAATATTTACAAAATAGTGAGTTCTTTTATTAAGAGTTATTTTAATCAATATAAATTTCAAATATTTAAGATATTTCTAAGTCTTTTTCCTTAGTTGTTAAAATTTCATCTATTTTTACAGAGATAACTATTTCGCCCAGTATGTTGCCAATTTTTTTACTACTCAACAACCCCCATTTATTTTTATTTTTAGTTATATAATAAATAATGGGGACTCTTCTTTTCATGTTAATAAAACACTTCAGTTTTCAATAAAATGAGATATTTTTAAAATTATTATTTCTCTAAGTCTTTAAAGTTTCATATATCAGAACTAAAATATCAGAAGGTTCAACCTTTATAATGTTACAATAAACCAAAACCCGATAGGAATTTTTATTATAAAATTAATGTATTATTGGAGGATTTTTATCGGACTCATAATATATCATAACTTGCCTTTCAAGGTATTACGATAAAGTCATTCCCGATGATATTTACCCAATGATTTCTTTAAGAAAGGTATTTTACTTAAGTGAAACTTTAATATATATATTTTTTTATAAAAAGTCGCTGATCCCACAACTACCACCTGGCATATTAGACCTTTGAATATCATAAATTTTTAGGTGCACCATTAATGAATCCTCTGATATCTATTTGCTTCGATAGTTTTCTCCTGATACATTTATCGCCGATACTTCACACCATCCACCTCTGATAGTCTATATTTGATATCCACTTGCTTCCATCAAAAATTTATATCGGGAGCACATCCTTTGAAAACTCTGATAATTTTATCACTGATATAAAATATTTGATATAAACTCCTTCCTTTCTCTCATGACTGTTACAATTGAGGTTTTATTTATCGGAACTTCTTTATATCGTAAGTTTTAAAAGGCTCTTTACTGATTCTTTTAATATCTTCTTTCGATATGCCGATCTTTCACACCCATTTGAACTCACGCTTCCACATTTAATTATAGATAGTGGTTAGTCATGTCTTCGATAACATAATCATTCTTAATCATTTTGCTTTGATTCTATCAAAATCTGCAATAAAGTGAGTAAGTCTAGTTATTATAGAACATCATTCTTGATTAATTGTCTGAGTTAAGTTTATTTTCTCACCCTTACGCTTTGTTATAGGAAAATATTGACCACCATAGCAGTGAGGAAATGTATAAATCTAGTTAGGGGAAGAAGAAAGATGCAGCACAACAGTCACTTGCTACTCCCACAATTGAAATTGCTGAGGAAAAGAAGGAAATTCCAGGATTATTATATGATACAGTTTATATTAAAACTCAGGGAATTCATCATGGGAAGCCGTGTATAGGTAATTAGAAGAGGAAAAACCTGTTGTTACTAAGAGGACAATAACAACTGATGATTCTGATCTAGTTTCCGATACTACTTATAGATATTTAGCCAATTCTCTCCTACACGGAATTGCAGCCAGGGCGAAAATTATTCCTTACACATTTATGATTCGATGGGTCATTGAGAATCTGAGCATTATAGATAGGAAGTTTGTAACTACAAATCAGAAAATTATTGGTTCATTTTCAGGAGACTATTTGACCAGAATGTATAAATTACTTGACTTGTAGGTTAAGTATGATAAGAAATGTTTTGAAGCCTTCATAAAGGAACATGAGCATGCATCAAAACCAATTAGACAATGGAGAAGAGACTTGAACAAACACAAGGGGGAAGAATCAGGTAAGTACTCCGTCGATTCCCTTGCTTCTCCCTTTTATCAAGTAACTGCTATGATTTGTAGTTTTTTTGGTTTTCCCAATACTCATAAGTTTAATGATTAGTGGGAACCGCTCATTGATGCAACCTCAGAGGGATTTATCATGGAATGGGGAAATATACATTCAAATAACCTAGCCACAAGTATTCTACTTTTTAGAAGCAAGAATAAGGTCTCTAAGAGTGTAGTTCCCCCCTTCTATATGAGTACATACATAATGGATGCCCTATGTTTTACTATTGAATTTCCCTTTATGGGATGGAAATAGACTGTAGAAGACCCAACTCCAATTCACATTTACCATCTATTTTTGGATACTAAATACCTACCTCATATCTATAAAATCTGCTATAGAGTCATTTTTCACATTCATTTCATTATCATTGGTAAATATTCCCCTCATTTATCCCCACAAGTTGAAACTGATTACTCCAAATAGGGAACTAGTTTGGGAAATAATTGTTTACCTATATCCAAGTCTTTGGAATTATAGACAATCCTACCGTTTTCCCTTTATTTGTTCTTGAAAAGATCCTAGACAAATAAATTGCCTATCAAACAGTAGGAATCAATATTTCTAAAGTATTCAGAAAGTCTAAAAAAAATATGTGGCTTGATTTTCCTCTCTAGTGTGGCATATTGGCCCTTGATAATTATAAGCATGGTATTTTGGAAATTAAGGCTATTCAAGAACTTGGTTTTCATACCATTTCTAACATAAATTATGATCTTAATCAAGCTGCCAAGAAGGTTACAACAACGTCAAGCATTAGAAATTTTTTCCACGAGCCAAACATATTTGATGATTTTTTTGAAAATATTCCTACATATTCAATGGTTTTAAAGAAAACAGAGTAGAAAATAGATCCACCACAAATGGTCTAGTTCACACAATACAAAGCTTCTAGATTATAGATTGTACCTCTAGATTCATTGAGGATTTCTCCTGAAGAAATAATCCCTATTGATAAAGTAGTGGTTGATCCTACACAGACTATTTCGTCTTCTCAGCAAAAAGAAACAATTACCTCTTCCTCTTCCTAGGTTGAAGATATTTTTCCTAATACTAAGCTTGATCAGGAATGGGAACAATTTAATCAGGTTATCAAAGGTAAAAAGCCTCAAGATTTGAAGACTCCTATACAAAACAAGGTTCCTGACACTTCTAAAAGTTTTGAAAAAGCTCCAAAGGCTTATGACAAGCCTTTAGAAACCGAGGATATTGAAATTATGCTGGAATTCCAAACCTACGAGGTTGTATTAAGGGTAGAAGAAATTCCTCCACTGAATATATTTTACAACCCTTAGCACAAGGTTGTGGTGAAAAAAGAGAGGAATAAAAGAAAGGTAGATCAATCCCAGATTGTGATACCTGAAGATACATCTTTTTAGTTACTATGGAAAGGTTCATATACTTCTCCTATAGAAGAATTGGGTAGAATTACCCAATTCACAAGTGCTTATGCCTTTGCGACAATGGACAAAGCTGTAAAAGTCCAACAAATCTTGAAAGAAAAGGAAGACATGATTGTACAGTTAGAATAAAACCTCGAAATAGAAAAGAAAAATATTTCCAATCAATGGAAAGGACAATTTTTTGAACTACATAATAGTTTTAATTCCCTTAAAGTTCAATAAAAAAATAATTTGCAAGCCCTAGACATGCAGATACAGGAATTACAAAGAAAAATTGAAAAATTATCCATCAATCTTGAATTGAATTAATTTAAGAAAGAAGAAAAATAGTTAAATACTCTTCTTGCTCAACAATAAGTTATTTTCTGCCAAAATATGGTAGCTATTCATGATCTTTGCAACACAACCAATTCTCTGATTGACTGACTTAATGATAATATGACTTACTTTGATGATGTTGGAGACAAAATTTTAAACTTTATGACTTGGCAAGATAATGCAAAAGGAAATTAACGAATATTCCTAGAATTGAAGAGTCACATAAAGAGATTGTATTCAGGGAGTGGGAAATTCATCTCAAACAAAAAAAAGCAACACTATTCCAAGTGAGAGACATTTCAAATAATCTATTTGAATTAATTACTGATAATTTGTTTCAGCAAAACTTATCTCCAGTTGTCCCAAGGGAACACTTCCAAAAATTAAACCACTTACTAGAACATGGCAGGAAGCATCCAAGGAATGTGCATAAACTACAGAGCAACTTGAAAAAATCAATATGGAAATTTACTGAAATTTTCTAGTGAAACCACACAATCAGTGGTTAATGCTCCATTTCCTATCTAGTACCACCACTTAGATGCTTACAGCATTAAGGGACACCATTTTTATCAGTCAAATGTGGATTCAACCAAAGGCTCCACCAGAATTTAAGAACATGGCAAATATCTATGAGCTGTAGTAGCGAATTGGAGAAAAATATTCTTCACAGTCCTAAAGAATTTGTTACAACAAATTCTAAGAAGATATCTCTTGTTTATTTTAGAGTTTCTTGGTGAAACCACTTTCAAGTTTTTATTTATTTACTTGATATTGGATTTCATTTTAAAACTATAAATACCCTTAATTTTGTAATGGAAAGGGTTCTGAATTTTGGAAATAAGGCTTCTAATTACACTATTGTAACTTAGTGCCATTTTCCTCATGAGAAGAGTAACGATTTATCAAGTACTACTCTCTTTTTATTATTGCCTTGTTTAATAATTGAAGGGTAATTTGATTTTTTTATCATATATGTGTTACAAGAATCGTACATTTTCACTATTGATATTTGTGATTGGAATTATATATTGTATGCATAAAAAATGAAATCTCGTATTTATGTGACGAATTTATCAACTAATTTAATTAACTATATATATATATATATATATATATATATATATATATATATATATATATATATATATATATATATATATATATATATATATATATATATATTAGTTATCATTCTTGTTTTACTATCATAACTACATGGTAATCTTTATTGTCATGCTATTTATGAAATCATTGAAATCACATATATGTAGATAAGCTTTCCAAAATAGATATTTAATTTAAATAGATGTTATTCTTTAGCTTTAATCACATTATCACATTATCATTATACCCCACTCTTTTATTATAATTTTTTCTTAACGGGAAACTGGTCCCATAATCCCAGTCGGATCCACCATCCCAAACAGATAAGGATATGTTCTAAGGTCCCAATAAGATGGTTTTCCCCCAATGTTGAGGCAGAAATTTCGAGCCTTCAACAAGAAGAAATTCAAGAATTCCAGGAAGTTTAAGCTTGATGGTGCCAAGTATGGATGGCTTCAGACTTGAATTTTCTGCAAAGTATATTGTTCCATCTACATTGTCACTTAGGTATTCAAAGAATTATTTCCAAAAGTTCATATGGCAGGTTATACCTGTATCAAGAAACCATGAATATTTCCAAGAGAAAATGAAATATGAAACAAACATTCATTTACTTATTGCAATGGGCAACAATGTAATGAGAAAATTCATGTTCTTTACCTTTGCTGGATTTAGTGTTTTATCTTTTTCTTTGCATTCTTGCTTAATTATCTCCTAAGGATTTTGCAAGTGGATGCATCATGGCCATCTCGATCAAAATTAATTTAGTTGAGATCAGATATTTCTCCTTGATGTTGTTTAACCCCCCTACCTCTATCATTCTTCCTTCCATGTCCTATTCTATTTCCTCTTCCTTAAGAGAATCAAACGACTATTTTTTCTCTTTTTGTGCAAGACACACTGCTTCTTTAGGGGATTGAGATTCTTTCTTCCTCTTCCAAAAATATTTCTCCAATTCTACAAACTTCTCCATGTTAAGAGGGTCAAAAGTAATGCCCTTGATTTGCGTACTATCTTGTAGGGTTTCAAGATAGGATGAGTATTTGGGAAAGAGAGCCTTGAAAAAGGCTATAAGAGGAATTTCCATTTGAACTCCAGTGGCATTTACATAATTCATGACATCTATAATATTTGAAGCTAGGGCCAAGCAGTCATCATCCTTCAACTCAAGGTTGAAAAGTTTAATCATTAATTGTACAACTTCCAATTTTGAGTGTGAGTCATATAAATATTTTAGCTTCTTAAATGCACCATAAGTGTTTTTAATTGAAAAAATATGATGACTTACCTCTTCACTTACATTAGCAACAATTAGGGCATATAATTTGTTATTCTTGTTCTCCCAAATGGATAACTCTTTATATGATGTGGGCTTGATAGGTGCATTGATACCCTCTCCCTCACAAATGTCTTTCCATAAGTCATTAAAGATGAGGGTGTGCCTAATATTTCTAGGCAATTCTTGGTAATTTTGATTTCCAATGAAGACTATACCAACAAAGAGATGAGGAAATGCATTTCAAACAAAACAAAATCTCTATAACTATAATCTCTAATAAAAAATTTAATATATTGTTATATACAACAAGGTTTTTTATACTGTTTCAACACTCTGATACACAACAAGCATGCAACACTCTTCTCCTAGGATCTATATTCCAATGGAAGTTTGTATTAGAGAAAAAATTAGAATGCCACTACATGACCCCTTATAGTTATCATTATAACCATGTATATACATTGTACCCCATGCATATAATCAAAAGCATGACAATACTAATAGGAAAATATATTCAAAAATACACAAATACACCCCTTCCAAATAACACTTAAATTATAGAATTTTTTATAGAATTGCAACTGCTCAAGAGATTTAATCTAAAATTAAGAGACACAATTTTACTCTACTAATACATGAAATGAAATTCACTATTTAGAACAACATGCATAGACACTCAATAATAAAAATAATAAATAGACAATGATTTCTAGGGGAAAAAAACTGGGAAAAACCCCTCATTCCTCTTTTCATTAATAAAAATAATAGAGAATTTATTACAATTTCTAGCTCCAGCTATGAGCTCAACCTGCAAAAGAATAACTGTTCTCTCTACTCAATGAAAAAAGCTGGCCAACACTTAGCTCAATATCATCTCACCTAGCCTCCTATTTCCTTGCACACATCCTGAGTAAATTAGCTCCTATTATTTAGGAATTTGCTTCAAATTTATTGCACAATTCCCAAGGATGGGTCACCTAACCTCATGCAAAACATGTACACTCAAACTAGTTTACAACTGTTGTTACACTGCCTTGTCATATCCACTTTAGCTGAGTGACTCGAATTCTTTACATGCATTTGCTGCTTTGGGCTGATTTATCAGTTAACTAAAAAATATTTGAGTTAGACTTTTGTCCCACTGTACAACTAACCTTTAACTGAATCTAACAAGAGTTAGAGGCAAGTTAATTGAATACAACTGCAAATCACTGAACTGGATTACTAAAATTTAGAAATCACACATGCATAACTAAACTCCAAGACCTCTAACTCGAATTTACTAAGCTAACTAAGTGACAAGATCCATGTGACACTAGTTAACTGCCTCCAAGTTGTTCTGTTTATGTGGAAATTCAATTTTACTCAGTTTTACTAAGGCTAAAGTGAAATTGAGCCTTTCTTGCTACATTTTTTCAACATTATCTCTTAGCAAGAAATAGTTTTTTAAGCACTCTATTGATGGCAAAAAATTACCTCATCAACATGTAAGGGAGACCACCCAGTCAGCCCCAACTAAGCCCTTATTTCTTTCGTTTGGTGGTTCTCACTAGTTCAATTGGGCCTAGTTACCCACCCTCTCTCTCTGCTAGCTTATGGTTTTTCTATTACTTTCCAATAGAAAGAGGGAAATCATATATGCCCTCTTGTTGTGCACATGCAAGAAAGAAATGTTTAAGCTGAATGGAGGGCTCAGCTAAGCCACTAAAGTTTTCCCCTACATAAGTGGACTTCTAGAAACACAGTGATTAATATAAATGCAGATTTACTCTAATATGTAAGAAAAAATGAGGCAAATCCTAAGTCTATCTTGATTATGAAGATGTATATCTAAACCTAATCGAGAGAAGAATAATTAAATGATTGGGGATTTTAACATGCCTTGTTTATGATAAATATTTGGCTAATGAAATAGTTTTACTAGCTGATATTGTTATTATAAAACATGTTCTGTACAGACATCCAATAACAATTAATGATTAACTATTAAAACCAGGAAAAAGTTCCCATAATTTCAATAGTTATTAAATCGATATTAGATGACAAATATTTGAGTAAATAGTTACTTAGAAATCTAATTTAAACACTTGAGAAAATGATACAATTAACAACAAATCTATGAAGCTAATGAATTATATAGCTAATCCAATATACATTCATCCTCACATCAAACAGTAATGCACAATATGAGAAAACTTTACACAAATCTACCATTACATAAATAAAATTTGCATTTAAATAAAAGTATTAAAATTATAGACTAATGAAGCTTGGTCTCTTGCTTCATTCCTTGGACTGATCTCCCACACTCTTTCACAAATCATAAACTCTGCTACTAAAAGAAAGAGCTGCAATAGTGCAAGCTCTGCTCCTAGTACAAAGTCTAGATTTGAAAAAGAAAAATTCCATTAACTGAGATATAAGTTTTCCTCTTACTTCTATAGCTGAAAATACTTTACAAAAGTGTTTTAGAATCTTCTTGATGCAGATAAGAGGAACCCCTTACTCCTTCTCAAGATTGCTACTTAATAATTTACAAAAATCCAAAAAATGGAGAGCTGTTGGGAGTGGTTTTCTAGATCCTAAATTAGAGCTGTAAATTATTCAGTCTTATCTTTGTTCCTATATTTCCATTTCTCCAAATTTCCTCAACTCCAACTTCTCGAACCGATCTTCTACTACACACCAATAAAAAACAATAAAATTAAATTAAATTTCATACTAGAAATCAGAATAATAAACTCTCATGAAATTGATAAATCAAAATAGATAAGATCCAAAGAAATTTCCATGTTATGATCACTAAAAATGGATCTGATTAGCCTTTGAGTATTGCTGGGGAATTAATTAGTGATAGCAATTTTCCCAAACCAATGAAATTTTCCTGAATCTAATTAGAAAAAAACCAATTTTTTGTTGTAAATTCATCACTTCATCTTATGCTAATTTTTGGGTCATTAAATGAATTATTCTTCTAAATTTAACATTCCCATATTGGTATCTTCGATTTCAGCTTTCTAAGGAGCTATTTTGGGCCTCATTTGGCGAAGTAGAACTCCAGATATGCCTCTCCAAAACCAAGATATCAAAATTGCAAGAATTCTTAAAAAAATGCATGTCTCGACAAAAATTTGGGCACTTTTAATTAAAATTCTAATTCAATATTAAATTAAAAATTTTGATTAGTTAAAAAATTAATAATTACAAATATTAGATTATTTATATACAATTAAATTAAAATAAATTAATTTAATTAAAACATAAATTAATTAAATTAGAAATAGGTTAATTAAATTTAAAATTAATTAAAAAAATATTAAATTATTAAAATCAATTAAAAAAAGCCCACGTGAAGGGAGGAGGCATGAATTATTTAATATGGTGTATTTGGGAGTTATAAGGCTATATATAGGGAGGTATAAGGGGAATGAATGGGGGTTATAAGGAGGAAGTGGAGAATGGATATCGTAAGGAGCATCTAAGAGATTTGATAAAAAGGTTATGAGAAGTGAAGGAGACGAGATTGGGGAGAGATCTCGGAGTTTCGAAGGTATAAGGGTCTTGGGAGTTATGAAATGTGGAGGTGATGAGTGTGGAGGGAAGGAAGGAGGAGAGGAGGGCTATGTGGAGTGGGTCTCTCTCCAAAATAAAACTACATACACTCCTTAATGAGTCTTGGGAGGTCAAAATTTCGTAACGAATTAAAACTGTGATCCAAGATTCGAGATTTTTATAAATTTTTTTTATCTATAGTTTTATATATTTTATTATAAAGTTTTAAAACATACATAATGTGTTGCACTCAATGGTTTTGTCAGATAGTTAGTAAGTTAAAATTTTAGAAAATAATAATTAACGATTAATTAAAACTAATTAAATATTTACTTGTCAATCGTATTTACACAAACTAAAGATAATATATATTTTGTACATTTTTAGTTAAGGTAGTAAAAATCACTTAAACTTTGAAGAAGAACCATTTTCAAATCGTGAGTTCAAATGAAATGAAATGATAATCGATGGAAGACTAGTGAGAAATCAAACACAATGAAGTAATCAAAATGGAAATATGAAGAAAACAAAAATCTCATAAAAATGTCGCACAATTAACCAAATGAAAAAAATAAAGAGCAATGTGACCATAATTCATGTAGAGGGTCCCCACTATTATTATGAAGACACTAAATTAAAAACTTGGGGGCGGGACGGGAAGCGGGGGGGGGGGGTTGTTATTTTACTACAACAATGACGAAACATAGGGAAGAACCGATTATCTCTGGTTAAAAGGTAATGAGTTTAACTTTACCCAAAGCTTAAAGTGAGGAATTATATTAAGTCGTCAAACGGTAAAACATTTACTATGGGTGTTGCATTAGTGATTCAAGCAATATAAGTTAAAAAATGTAATTACTTGAAGCAGGCTGAGTCTAAAACATGAATCCATGTTTATAGGGAACATTTGATTTTACAGATTTCCTCGTATGAGTGATAGAAGAAGGTACAAATAGGGAGTTTAAGATAAAGCATATATCCATCGATATAAATGGTCTTTGACATTGCTTCAATGTCAACGAGTTTGGTCATTACCCCAATGAAGTTGCCTTTTAATGCCATACAAGCATGGCCCCACTTCCAACAAGCGTCCATAGTCCCGCCAAGTTTACTTGTATTTCCCATGCTTCCCTTTTTTATCACCCTTTTGATAAAAACATTTGTGAGCTAAGTTTATGATGTAGCTGAGTTAAAAGGGTGGGATGGTAAAACATAATTCAACAAATGGATATACTACTTCCATAATGTTGACTCCATCAATTCAGAGGCTTTATAAATTGGAGGGATGGGACATATTCATTGAGTTAAACTTCAAAGTTAGTTCTTTCATTGAAAATATTAACTATATCACTTAGAAAAATGCATGTTACTCTATGGAAAATATTTAAGGCAAGAGGGCTTTAAAATTCCATAAAGATATCCTTTGAAGGTAAATGAAACCCATTGAAATTAATAGAGCCAAAATTCCCATGTATGCCAACAAATGTTGGGTAAGAAAATTCCTTTTACATAAATTTTGGTAATATTAGCAAAATAAATCCAAAAGAAACTGCAAAAGGAAAAAGAAATCCAAACTAAAGCGAAAGAAGAAATAAAAAGAACTCTAAAAATGTAAGGAGAGGAAAAATGAAAGACACACTCAAATTAAAAGACAACCCCAACAAGACTAACTATAAAATGTCGCCACAAAAAAGTAAAATAAGACAAGCATGCATGTTTTTCTTATGCTGAGATTTTAATAGATTCTATCTTGCAGAGTTATAACCTATTAGGTTCTCAAATCGTAAAGTGAATAGCAGTCATCAGGTAAAAATAATCCAAATGCAAAGTTTTTACCCTTTGAAAATTACTTGATTTCAAAACAAAGCCCGAATGAGAACATCTTAACAATTTTTAAAATAAAAACAAGGCTTGTGAAACAAATTGAAGGTTCAGAGACTCCATAATTTAGCTGACTTGATGAACATCGTAACTGCACTTCCAAAACTTGAAATAAATCAAAACAAGGAGTATGAGTTTAGATCTAATTATGTAGCAGTGTAAAACAATTCTTGGAGACCTGCAAAATAAAGTTTAAGATCAACACAAACTAAACAAACTAAAACAAAAACAAGAAATGGAAAAGGATTGAAATGGGCATACAAGACTTACTGTTGAATATTTTCGTTTAATTTTACTTGAAAGCTGTCGATTTTCTCCAACAAAAGATCACCTCTTCTTTTGATTGAAATTTAAAATTATGAAGAAGTGACTTTCTGTGAAGTTTTCATTGGCCCAAAATCATTAGTTATTAAATCTAAATTAAAGAGTACTTAAATGTAGGAAAATAATGTTTCATGTTCAAGGAGTTAGAAGTAAACAAAATCCACCATAAATGATAATTAAGATGTACTTCTGTATGAATTGTAGTGGCAATTGTTCTCTTGAATTTTTCATATTTCATATCAACTGCAAGATTTTCATAAAATATCATAAATCAGGACCAAGCACCTAACCTACATAGTAATTATGTGAATATGGAGAGGACTTGAATCTTTACGTGATAAGTTTGGAGTGATATATCAAAAATAAGAAAACCATAAGAGGATTCAAACATAAATTTACCATGATCCATTACCATTACATGTTCCATATTTTATTATCGATTAGATGCATTACTATAGTGGCTGCTTAAGAGTGCCTTGAAAATAAAACGAGGATGCATATTACAAGGCAAAAGAAAAGGAGATGGATATCCAATAGTCGTATAAACAAATTACCGATTAAACGAGAACTATTACCTCAAAAGGAGAACTCTAACAAAAAAAGCATAAAATAAACATAAAAAAACAATCTCAAAATGAAAAGTGTTATTATGGAATTATTATTACTATTTATTATTTTTTTTATTTTTATTTATTTATTTTATTTTATTTTATAATTTTTTATTTAAATTTTTTTTTTTTTTTTTTTTTTTTTTCGGGGAAAATTTTCAATATTTTTAAAAAATGGAAGTAAAATCCTTTTTTTTTGCGCAAAAAAAACCCGAAAATGAAAATTTTTATTCTGGATTTTATTTTATTTTTATTTATTTATTTTATTTTATTTTATTTGGGGTAAATTTTCAACCCTTTTTAAAAATGAAAGTAAAAGCCAATTTTTTTGTGTGCAAAAAACACCCTGAAAACGAAAAGTGTTGATGTTGGAATAACATCGTCAATATTTTGTATGCAAAAAACACTTTGAAAACGAAATGTGTTTATTTTCATGTTGCTAATAAAAAATAAAAATAAATAAAAATAAAAAACATAAAAAAAGCAAATATTAAAAAAAAGCCAATAAAATGTAAAATAAAAACTAATAAAAATAAAAAAACAAAAAATAAAAGAATTTAAAAAATAAAATTTTAAAATTAAATTAAGAATTAAAAACAAACAAACAAACAAACAAATAAATAAAATAAAAATATTAAATTAATTTTTTTTAAACAAATAAATTTTAAAATTTAAATTAAATTTAAGATACAAATTTTTTTTCTTCATAAATTAAAAATTAAATTAAATTAAAAAAATATTATATTTTAATAGATTTGAAAAATTAAATTAAATTTTAAAATTTAAAATTAAATTAAAAAATATATTAAATTTCAATAAAGAACTAAAAAAATTATTAAAAAAAAAATACACCCTATATAATTTTAAAAATAAATTTTAATTTTAATTTTAAAATATAAAATTATATTAAAAATAAATTTTAATAGATTAAAAAAAATAAAAAATATTAAAAAATAAATAAATTTAATTTTTATTTTAATAAATAAAAAAAAGTTAGATTTCAATATGTAATTTTAATAAATAAAAAAATATTAATTGAAAGAAAATAATAAATTAAAGTAAATTTAAAAAAAAAAAACATTTTGGGATGCCCAGGTGGTGGCAGGGGCCGACCCGTGCTCTGGCTGGGAGCTACTTGTGCAGCTCCCCGCCCGCCCATGGGCTGACTCCGACCGATACCTAGGCGAGAGGGTGATTGGGCCATTTTTTTTGTTTATTATTATTTTTTTAATTTATTAAACTTTAATAATGTATTTTAAATTTTAAATTTTATTTAATTTTAAATTTTTATTTTTATTATTTATTTATTTATATTTATTAAAATTTAATATACGTTTTTTTAAATTTAATTGTTTTATTTTAAAATTTAATGTTCTTATTTTTAAACTCGGGTAAAAGGAGTCTGAGATTCAATAATATGGTTGAGGGGGAATAACTCGGGTATTAGAAATCTTGAAAACCATTTTTAAAGGCTCCAGGAAAAAACAACGAAGTGGAGGCCATTTACTTTATTAAACATTTTATTGTGAACACATGAAAAATGGGTGTGACAGTCGAGGAAATGGCCACATGGATATTGGGCTAGAAATCTCGAGATGTATTTTCAAATGCCTCTGATATAGTGTGTTTACGAGGTTTCAAGGTATTGCGTTCTTGGATGATAAATCTCATAATATATTTTAAAATAATTCCGATATAATATGGACCTGAGAGTCCCATAAAATTGAAAGTTTGAAGTCTCGAAGGAAATATCTCAGGAGCTTTTATGAATGAAATATGATAAGAAAAGGAGAGGCTCAAGATTCGAAGATTTGTAGGTTAGAGGCTCTGAGTCATCGCTAAACAAGGAAATGTGACTAAAGTAGATACATGATGAACAGGTGCAATGCAGAGGTTCAATTCAACTCGATCGATGTAAGATTAAAAATAGGAAGAGGTAGAATCATGGATAGGAGTACTTGCCGTAAGATTTTGTGATTTTACTTTGCTTGTGGACCTTCTTTAATTTTAACATTTAAAACGCAAGAAGCTAATCTAAACAAAAAAGAGTACAACATTCAATTTCAGCTGCATAAAGGAGAAATAAAAAACGATTATTGAGTCATATTGTGAATTTGTAAATAAAAATAAATATAAATAGAAACATTAATACAAAGCACAAAAATAGAAATTCTGATAAGAAAATAAATACTTCTCTGAACATGTTTATGGTTTGGAAAATGGATGATTAATTGTTTATTCTTCTACCTGTATTATTAAATAAGAAACAAACAAAAAGCAAACTAACTACACTAATTCTAATTCTATCTTAATTGGATAAAAAGAAACATGACTAGTTATAGTCATAATTCCAATGTAACCAATCTCTCTATTTTATCCCCGCACATATAAGATGTCAAAAATCAACAACAAAAATGAATCTGGAACTAAATTATTAAAAGAAACATTCAACTTATTATGTACATCTAAGTTCAAAAAAATAGATTTATTTACAAAATTCATGAGGAAGACACCAGAATAAGGAAGACACCAGAATTAAAAAACCCTCACCTTATATCATGAGAGTCAAAGCTAGACATCGAATTCATAATGCATAATGCTAATTAGATAGCTTCCTTTAATATTTGAATTTTTTGAAAAAGTTTCAAAATCAACTCGTAAAACCTGTAAAGTTTATTTGTTTTAAAATATCTAAATTTTTCTTTTCTTATTAATAATTGCTCAGTGGCAGTTATTGCAATTTAGCTGAAAATATGTCCCTTAAGAATAAATAAGATGTTATAGAACATTGAAAATACATCCATTTAAGAATAAACAATATGTTATATAATATTAGTTGATATTAGCCTCCAAAAACTGCCTAAAAGAAAAAAAATCTAATGCAACTCAAAATATAAATTAGAAAAAATGTACAATGGGTCACGGCTAAAGGGAAAAAACAAAACTGCGTGTCAGAAATTATTGCGTTATTGGAGAGGGTAAATAATTCCTCACAATAATAAAAATAAGAAATACCAAAAAAAAATTGGCTGCACCATGCCCACTATGGAATATCAATTCTCTCAAATTCATCCCCCAAAATTGTTTTTCCACAGGGACCACGCTTTCTAACACATCTGCATTAAGAGGGAACTAGTGTTTTACAAACTACATAGATAACCCACCTTTATGAAAACAAGGAGCATTCTAGCCAGGTTCTCTCTGGGTCATCATCGTGACAACCGTTCTAATTTGCCAAGACTGACAGACACATATTCTTGCAATTTCATGTCTAAACACAGATGCAAAATATTTTCACAAATAATATGAGTTCAAGCCTTTTGAAATGATGAAGTTAACAACAAACGTGACACCATCTCATCAGAATTCAGGTTGAAATGGCTTAAGAATTCAATCTCATCTCCATATAACAAAATTCAAATTATAAAAGGAGCTAGCTTCGAATACTCTGAGAACACCAGTAAGAAATCTCAGAAAAAATCAACAACATGAAATCTAACAAGGATATTATTGCTGAATCTTTCCAAATCTCCTTTGCCTACTCAAGGAAATTTCTTTTTTCTTACAGTAATAAGAACCAAAAAAAAGTAAAAAAATAAAATTAAGAATAAACCCGCCGTTCTGCGCTTCTCTCAACGATTCACTCTTCTCTTTGGGTAAAATATATCTATCCTAAACTAAAATTCAAACTTGTCACGTTGGATTTATTTATTTATTTTCTAAATTAGACCATTAGAGATTCAAACCTAAAATTTTATACATAGAAGAAGATGTAATTGTGCACTTAACTACCAAACCCAAAAAATTTCTTCGGAGTCAATAACACATCGCTAAATAAAGACCATGAAAATAAAAAAGATGGTATTGGGAATTGCCATTCCCTATGATAAATTATGTGAACAAATTTCTAAAATTAATTAAAAATGACAAGAGCACACATGTAGTGGAGGGATTTGGGACCTGTGGCATGGGTCACCTTTGGAGCGTGAATGTGCATGTGATTTCATACTATAAGTAATAGCAAAGGGGTGAGTGCACTATATATATATATATATATATATTTTTATTTATTTATTCTATTATTATTAATTACCATTTACCGTTAACAAAAAAGACTTTTAGTTTAAGCGATGCAAGTGGGACATCTAACTTACTCTCTATTTTCTCTATAATAAACATTTTATTTTTAATGAATAGTATTTTCGCATACATGTATAAAGGCACTATCATTCACTTCTATATGATTCCTAAAGATTTTGAAACTCTTATTAATAAAAGATATATTTTAATTATGTGAAAAAAAATCAATATTAAATTTAATATAAAATGTTTTTGTTTTGTTTTTTTTTCAAACATGAAAGAGGAAGAATGTCATGGCTTGGTACCAACGACAAACTAGACTGACAAGATTTAGTGGAGATAGAATGTTATTCTATTGTAACACACAACATTTTTCTACTTTCATAAAAGCAATGATATTTATTTAATAATTTGTATAATAATTATTGTAAAAATATAGAAATTGTATTTATTTCTCAAATTTAATTTTATTAAATTTCTCCTGTCATCACAAACAAAATTATCGATGAATTTAATGAAGTATTTTTTTTTTAAACTTTTATCTAGAAGTTACGTAGAGTTGAAAATCACTTTGATACTAACAATATTGATTTAAAATATACAACTAATTAACCAAATTATATGATTAGAACTCAACACATAACTATTCAACTATTTATCTTATAATTTTCGAAGAACACGACTAGAGATGACTTACGTGTATCGACGATATTCTTCACTTGTGCTTTGGGGTTGAATGTTATTTGAATTCTGCTAACTGCAAAAAAATATTTTGGGGACGACTCTCCACCCAACCGTAAGCTTAGCTGCATGTAATCTTTCTATAGTTGGCCATCCCCTAGCCCTCAATCAACGTACTACTGCCAATAAATCCTTTGTCTCACAATACTTTTCTCCCAAGAGAATACATGGATGAATGAAAGTTTTACTTAATATAACTCTTTCTTATTTTATTCTTTTTTACTTTTTGTTAACTTTACTTGTTTTTACTATTTTTATAGTTTTATTAGTTTAAATATGTATTAGTTTATTCCTTTTCACTTTTTTTAACTTCATTTTTTTACTAATTTTATGGTTTATTTTTATATATTTTTATTTATAACTCTAATTTATTATTTACTATATTATTTATTTATAATTATTATTCTCTTTATTGTTTATTATGTATTTAATATTATTGACTTATTATTTATTTAATATATATTTTAATATTATATTATATTACATTATATTTTATATTATTTATTATTTATTATTTTTATTATTATTAGGGGAAATTACATCCTCCCTTGGAGGATTCAATTCGTCATCACCATGAGTTCCTTTGAAATGCTCACCTAGAAAAAATGCATTATTCACATCTGTCTCTAAAATTATGATTTGCATGAAACTCTTCATCCTCCCCTTCATAACTAGTGCTCTCATAATTCTTAGGATTAGGACTAAGTCGAAAATATGACTATCTATTCATAGTCAAATTATCAGTTGTAGGAAATTCTTCATCCCCCACTTCATCAACAATGTTCTCATAATCATTGGGATTAGGACTAAGTGGAAAATATGGCTCTCTATTCATAGTCAAATGATCATTTGTAGGAAATTCTTCATCCTCCACTTCGTTAGTGATTCTATCATAATCCTTAGGATTAAGATTAAGTGAGAACTTTGAATCTATATTTAATGGAAATTATTCATCCTCCCCTTCGTCAATGGTGCTCTCATAATCCTTGGGATTAGGACTAAGTGGAAAATTTGAATCTCTATTTACTAGAAATTCTCAATACCCCCCCCCTCCCCTTCTTTAGTGGTGCTCTCATAATCCTTAGGATTAGGACTAAGTGGAAAATTCGACTCTTGAAATTCTTCATCCCCCTTTCATCAGTGGTGCTCTCATAATCCTTAGGATCAGTAATAAGTGGAAAATTTGTCTCTCTTTTTATTGGAAATTCTTCATCTTTCCCTTCATCAACGGTGATCTCATAATCCTTAAGATTAGGACTAAGTGGAAAAATTGACTCTTTATTTACAAAAACTTCTTTTTGCTGCCCTTCATCAATGCTGCTCTCATCATCCTAAGGATTAGGATCAAGTGGAAAATTTGAATCTCTATTCATAATGAAATAATTCCTATTGTATTCATCAATATGAATAGAGGTGTTGCGTGACAAAGATGTTGATCCTGCAGAAATAAAAACTTCACTATCAGAAGAATCCATGACTTTCAAACAAAAGATGTTGAATGATACAAATGAACTCTTTCCCAATCACAATTTATAGCTTAGAGATTGAAATTTCTCTCTAAAATTCCCCCCCAAAAATTTTCACCAAAAATTTTACCTTAAAATTTTCACCTCAAGAACTTTTGCCAAAAATTTTCCCTCCAAAAATTTCATTTGAAATATTTTCCTCCAAAATTTTCATCTAAAATTTATTTGAAAACATTTTACTAAACTTTGGGTCTTGGAAAATTTCACCCTACTTTCTATCCAAAATATCCACATTTTTTTTCCTTTAATGCATTCCTTCGAAATTAATATAATTTTTTATTTAAATTATTTAACATTAATTGCGGAACTAAATTCATTTTTATAATTGATATTTTATTTTTTATCCCACACTGAATACAAGTTAATCTAAAATTATAATATTAACTATACATTAATTTTAATTTTAATCTCACATTCGAGAAACACTAAAGCAAACTCACATTCTTCACTATATAATAACATTCATTGTTTCTATTCATCACATCAGATCAAGTCTTCTAGGTTTTGTTAAAAAGTTTGGAGCAATTTTGTGAAGGTGCCGCATTGTCATCAATAACACATTGAACGAGACTTTTTTGGCATTTCAAAGGTTAGTTTTCCTTCTATTTTGACCATTTAAAGAGGAATTTGGGGAAAATATGTTGTTTTATAAATTTTATGCTCCAAATTTTTTTTTTCGAAGTTGTTTTTTGTAATATCATAATTTACGAGAAAAAGGCACATATATATATATATATATATATATTTAATATATATATAGCGAAGAGGATGAAAAAAAACAAATTTGTAGGATTTTTTGGAGAAAAAGTAAGAAAATTTATATTTTTTAGTGCTTTGAAATGAAAAAACTCATGTTCAATATATTTTTTTTAATTTTTTTTTTTAATTTGTTTTTGGGGACATTTCAATTCATTGATTTGAAATTTATGAAATCGTTGAAACAAGACAGACCCAAGTTCAAATCCCCATGAGGTGACTTATTTATGACAAAGAAAATAGGTTGTAAATGCGTGAAGGTTCACTAGTAATTACATGTCAGGTGGGTTGCTGGGTTCCTCAACTGAGAAAAAAATAAAAATAAATAATAAATCCTTTTAAAAAAGCAATTACATTTATAGAGTATTTTTTTAATGAAATATAAATGTAAAAAATAAAAATTATATATTTAAATTATTATTATTATTATTATTTTAAACAAAATAAATATTTCTTTTTTTAAATATTATTATTATTATTTTTATTAAATTATATATATATATATATATATATATATATATATATATATATATATATTGTGTTTAAATTTAAATTTTATTTAATTTTTTTCAAATTCTAGGCGTTGAATGCCTAAGAGCGAGCCTTTGGCTCCCACTGGGCAGAAGGCCTATAGGTAGGCCTACCGTGCCATGGCAAATCCATAGGCGTTCCTATCATGCCATGATAGGCCCGCCTGCGGGCCTTCATCCTTGAATTAAAAAATAATAATTACTATGATAAAAAAATAATTAAAAGAAAAAAAATTAAATTTTGTTAAAAAAATTTAAATTTATAGAAATAATTTATAATTATAATTTTTTAAAATTGTTGTTAATTATAATGATTTTAAATACAAATAATTTATAATTATATTGTTTTAAAATGAAATTTGTTTATATATATATATATAGTTAAATTAAAAAAAATGTTTCATTAAGATATGCATTTTTTAATTAACACACACACACATAGATATATATCAAGAATATGACATCAAAGAAGATCTCTGTTAATGTTTGTGGAACAAGGGAGATAATTACATCATCTAAAGTTGCAGCCGGACGCTCTAAGAATACTGCTAAACATAAAATCGTAAAGGTCAAGCAATTGGCCCATCAAGTAAATTCAATATTATTTCAGAATGAAGGAATGCATGAGAAATAAATAAAACAATTTTTACATAACATGTTAAAGATAGTGAAAGTGATGAAGGTATACACATCTTTCGATATTGTGGTATGATTAGTTTTGGTGAACCATATGAGGTGATGGGAAAAGTACGAGACATATGTTTGGTGATGAATGCATACACTATTTAATTTTTACAAAATTTCCTAAAACAAATGAAAATGCTAGGTATTGTTTCTCAAAGGAAAAGCATGACACATATTAAGAACGTACAAAGTTGTGTGAAGAAATCGTAGCCAACATTGCAAATAACATAGTAAATATTCTTATTTATATTTATGTGTTAAGCATAATTTTAAGGATCATTAATTTTTTTTATAAATTATTGGTCATTGACATATTATATTTTGTTTGATAGGATTTTTCTAAGAGTCTTTCAATGATGTTGGAGAGTATTTATTATCTAGAGCCAAATATTATGAATGTGAACGAAAATTTCCACACAAATATAAAAGAAGAAAGGATAAGGAACCAAAGAGAAATAACTCATGACACTGCAATAGTACATACAAGGGATCATCTAAGAATCACTAAGGTGGGTCAATATAGTAAATCTAAACATGTTGCTTTTGACGATGTGGAAGTTGAAGTTGAAGCTAAAAAATATGTTACCATTAGTGAGGAGGAGATTAGAAATATTGTTCAAAAGGAGAAAAGAAATAAAACATCAAAAATAAAAATGGCCACCAATGTCTCTCTTCTAGTTGATGATGAGGATATTGTTTATCTAGAAGAAAATATGTTAACCGTTAAGAAGAATAAATCAAAAGTTGGTCAATCTGTAAAAATCACGTGTAACAATGAAGATCAGAGTGAAATATATAAAGGAAGTAGAGAAATCATAACACCAAGTGTTTATTTCAAGGATGACATTATTAAAACAAAACAAAAAAAAATCCATTTGAGATCACTTGATTAAGAATAAATTAATTAATGGTGGCAAAACATTTCAGTATAATGTCAGCCAATTCTATAGGCAAAATGAAGGACAATCTCAATATCAAATTAGAAAGGCACATCACCTACATGTCCATAATTTCAAAACATTGTTTAGGTTCAATCCATATGCACATGTGGTGGATTATGTAGTTCTTGATGATCCAAATCAAGTTCCCAACAAAGAGGCATTTGAGAGGAAACGATGTTTTGAATACAAATATTATGTAATTAGAGGGAACCATTCAGCAGATGTTAGACTCGATAATTTATTAAGGATTATGACAATAAATCTCTTTTTGAAATAGTGAGATGCATCATTTATTCTAATTTAACAGAAACATAAGAAAATTTACTAGCATGGGATCATAATGCAAATAAATAGTATAGAATTTCTATGACTTTCATCCAAAGGGTCATATTTATTCATAATGAATTTGAAGAAAAATGTGGTGGGGATAAGACAAAAGTTAGTCTAATATTTATAAAGGAATTTTGTATGGAAATAGGTTATTAAACTGAGGATAAAATCAATTCAAAAGGTGAAAATGTAAATTCACATTTATTTAGAGGCATGGATAACATTTTCCATTTGGAATTTATAACTAGGGAGATATGTGAATTGATTGATTAGGATTTTAACATGTGGGAGAATATTTCCATAAAAAATAAGAGGTTAAAAATCCTAAACCCATAATATTTACAATAGTAAGACAAGTCCTGATTCAAGCAACCTCCAAATGACATGAATATCACACCTTGGAGAACACTACAAGGAGTGAAGTATGACAAACTAGTCAAATCAATATGATGTCGTGTGAAGTCGGGGGAATTATCAATGGAAAAAATCTGCTCAGAATTCAAAATTAAGTTTGATGAATTATTTTTACTTTTTCTTGGATGATAATTTTATTTTAAATACAACATATTGTTGTTGGTGGTATTTGTTATCATATCACTATATTAAATTTGCTTACTTTATTTATTCAGTCATAAGATTTATATGAAAATACAAGAACAAATGGTTAAAATTTTGAATGGAAAGAGTTGGCATGATGTTGTACGCAACCACCCAGAATCAAGTTCTACAACAATAACCTAACATTTCTATCTTAAATTCAAAAAGGTATGTTGATTTATGCATTCATTTTATTCATACGTAAAGTATTTTTATTTATTACTTATACATATATTTTTTTATTTCATTAAAGAGGTCGAAGAAGGATGCATATGGAGTACCAAATACTTTCAAAAAATTTATTGAAAAAATTAAGTTGGAAAGACTGAGAAAGTAACATCTTAGGAATGTTGAAATTGATCCTACTCTTACTCATTTAATTTGGAATGAGCTTGAAACTATCCAAAATCAAATAATACAAGGTGATTTTGAAGAAATTTCAAGATTCATACCTAAAAGGGAACATGCCTTAGTTATTGTAGATATTCCTCATGGTTTCAATTTACTAGACATTGGATATGATAGTGAGCCTTATAATTATCAAGCTTTTGATAAAGTGGTTACGAGATTTCAAGAAGTCACAACATCACCACTTTAAAGATTTGTGACATTTCATTTAGACACACAATTTTCAATGTTATTAACAAGATTCAAGGGAAAAGAAAACTCAAGGATGCATCTTACATGGTAAGAAATTTAAATTTTACATTTGATTAATGTTAAAAAAATTTATTTATGTACAATTTAATCAAACTTTTACTATGTCATGTTACAGAAAAAATTCAAATATTATTTCTTTCCGAGAACAACTAATTATAAGTGATTGTGAGTTCATCCATGTTGCATGTTGGAAAAAATATGATAGTTATAATCATATTCTTCTGAATCGATTAGATGGAAAGAATCATAGCCAAGTACCGGTTCTTGATGTTGCCACAATAAAACTAAGGTATGATGATAAAGATGCGAAAGGAGATATAGTTAACTTTTATCAAAAACCACATGCATTGATTTACTATATTATAGATTTATGTTCAAATGAATGATATTTGGTTTTGGATTTATTCTGAGATCAAGAAAGTTTTATTATATAAAATTTAATTTAATATATTATTTTTTAGTTTTTATGTGTTTATACTAATTTACTTAATTATTTCTTTTGTGATTTATGATTAGGTACAACACTAGCATGTTTCATACAAAAAGGAATAAATTGAATTTCCATTGAAAAAGACTCACTACAATGTAGTTTTATTCAAAAAAGAATCAATTCTCTTCAATTTCTTCTAGATGAAATGCAGGAAGTTGGTTTGAGGAAAGGGGATTTTAATGAATCACATGTGGAAAAAAATGCAAAGGAACCTCAACCACCATTAGATGGAATGATTGGAAAAGGATACTTTGGGCTATTTTTAGACATCAAAGATTCATTAGAAGAGAAAAATGACCAAACTAAAACAGAACATATTGTGGAAGAAGACAATAATGAAGATCTAGAATATGATGAGCATGTATTATATGATATTATTGATTAAATTTAAGTTATGCCTATGTTTTTGCTGCGACAAACACCATCGAAATTTTTTTTCATACTCGAATTTTGGATCCTACCGTTGATCTTGCTATCGGCTGTTCCATAGTCACTTCTTGGTCAGCTAATGCTTTTTGAGCTCCCTCTTATATTGGAAGTGTAATTCACTTACACACACATTATGAGTCCACAATAAGTTCTTGAACACATTCTTCTATGCAATATTGGACAAGCATAGCACGTTCCATTAGGACTATTAACGTGTGATGTCCAATCCATGTCAATAGTAAGTGCGCACTGATAACGACAATATATGAAATTCTAGTCGCGTTAGTACTTCCATTTTAGTGAGTTTTGCAAATTGCCGCTTTCACACACCTTTGTTTTTGTGAGTGTCGTTTTCATGTTTTCAGATGTAATTTTTGCTTGCATTTACTCTAATTAGTGTCATTTTCATGTTACCTTTTCTATTGAATGTGTTACTTTCACTTCCATCCACATATTGCAAGAGTCATTCACACTTTAGAAATTGGCGTAATTTCACATGTTAGATTTCGTACAATGTATGAATTCCTATTCTGGTGGTTTCAAGGGATTATCTTTATGTGAATGAGTTGGTATAACCATGTAAACATCAGTCACACTCATCCCCAAAGTTTTAAGCATTGTCGCACAAGTGTCATCACCATCGTTGCAAAGTATATCTTTAGTGTCACACTTGTCGTGAAGTCATCACAAGGTTGTCACATTGAAGGAAATATGTTGTAAACATGTCTAGATGATATACATTGTTGTGTCATTAAAGTGTTTAAAGTGTGTGATCATAGTTAAGTATTATAAATGTTCACATTAGTCTCTTCGGTCCCACACTTAGCCAATTTTCAAAAGTTCCCCAACAATCTAACCTCATTCAACCTTCCTCAACTGCGCACTGCGCAGTTTCAAACCTCAATCTTCATCCATGTCCCTTGACACTGCACAATGCATAATTCCTTCTTTCTAGTACTACACACTTTACAATTTCATTACTCAAGCCTAGCCTTACCTCCCAGAATTGTGCAATTGATCTTCCCAACTTGGCCTCAGTTTCCCACTGCACAATATCTAGCCTCAAGCTCATCCCTTGAGCTCCTAAGCCGCAAATCTATGCAATGGCCCAACCTCCTCTACCTCCTAGAATGACACAACTTTCCCAAGTAGTGAAAAAACCTACAGCTGATCTCACTGAGCCTATAAACTGCATAGTTTATCTCCCCAATCCTGTTTGAAATACACACTGAGTAGTATCAAGGCTCAAGCCTCATCCCTAAGAGCTTGAAATGTTCAATTGTGCAATCACATGGGCTCATATTCCCTCAAGAACTACATAATTGGCTGAAACAGTGAAAAATCCCTCAGACTGTCACCTTGAGCTCTAAAACTGCGCAACATTTTTCCTCAGTCCATATTGAACTATGCATTGTGCGGTCTTAGAGCCTAAGATCCACCCCTAATTTGGCCTATCACCTAGTTTTGACTTAGTCAGTGGATCAATATGTGCCATCTTAGACTAGGGGTTTATTAAACTGATGTCGTCTTGTCATGAGTGGATTGTAGATGTAGGTACTCTATCATGCTATGGAAAGATGATGAGGAAAGAGATGGATAAGGATGACATGCTATAAGACACATATGGAGCTGATGAGATAAGATGATCATCAGGAAAGAAGACGAAAGAACGTGGAGCTCGAACAAAAGATGAAGATGAAGATCACATGGAAGACTCCTCATCTTCAAGTCATAAGTAATAGGAAGAAGAAGAACATGTTCCATATGTTCAAGAAGACACAAAGAAATAAGAGACAAAAAGGACAAATTGGCACTATCACTTCATCATGCAGTCCATGTCATTAGTATCATGTAATTTCCTGTCACAAGTCATCATATGCCACATAATTAATGTGGATCATGTAAATTATATTCAAATTGTATTGTAAAATGGAAGTCCAAAGGACACACATGGAATATGAAGACTCATGTAAGTTGAAAAGTCATAGGAAGTCAAACAGTTATGAGGGTAATAAAAGAGTCACAAGGAGGGTGAAGCATCACCCCTTGGTTATATATACACCCTCATTGTATGAGAAAACAAATTTTTCACCCTGGCTCCTCCCGCAAAGCATTAGAGAGATAAGTTGGTTTTTTTGTGGAGCAAGGAGTGGATCCAACACTCCACTATTGGAGCTAGTGATGTTCGTTGTATACATGTGTCTTGGAAATTTTACTTAATAACATAAGCATTCAAGGCTAACACATTTTTCATGCATGGATTATGAATTTTTGTAAGATTTCTCTACAGATTTTTGTATTTAATGTTTACTTTCACATGTGCTAAGGTAGTTAAACTATTTTGGTTATTTTAGTACTTATCTTATTGAGAATGTGCTCTAATGGTTTTTATTGTTGTCACATCCTTGTGAAATATTCCATTGGATATTAGACAAACCTTTCTCATTCATTGGTTGTAGTGGCTGTTAGATCCCTTGTGGACTATTCCGCTGGATGTTACACAGATCTTATTGTTTGTGTGTGTCTCTTCTTGGGTTGTACTATTAGCTCTCTCTTAGAGGCTCACCTTTTCCTTTACCCTACAATAGAAGGAATTTGACACACATACGATCGAACACTCACCAGACACACCCCCTTACTTTTCGAAGGAGCATGTGCACTCCTCTCTCTTGTTGACAGTGAGAGTCAAGGAAAATATATAAGAATACATGGAAACCGAGCTGATATTATGGATGGGGCTCTTATTACAAACAATGTGAGGCCTAATTAGGAATTTACATTGAGGAGACCCCTTGGTTGACAAATTTCTAGCATTGTCAACAACTTGCAAATCAAGCTCAATTTTGAGAGCTATTCATTTGTTTTACTTGTAATGTTTTGACTTTGAGATTTTATGAGAAGAATGAGTATTAACTTATTGTTGTTATATGCTTAATATTTGTATTATCTAATTTTCACTTTAATTTGTACGTGAATCATTATTTTTTGTAAAAACATTGCAATTACTATTAATTTTTGACATAAAATTCATAAAAAATGTTATTTTTTAAAGATGTTTTTGTTAAGATTTTCAGATAATAATAATTTTTTTGACATGTAATTTTTTTAAAAAAGTCTCAAAATGTGTATATTTTTCATTATATCTATATTGAAAATGTGTATTTTTTTGTCAAATGTTTAAAATTATTACCTTTTTGGTGACAATTATTTGATGTGCATTGAAATATTAATTAACTATGCATAAATATATAGAAAATCCTAAATTTTAAATATTGACCTTTTTTTTAACTATGCGAAAAAACAAAGATTTCATTACAAAAAAAATTTGAAAAGAAAAATAAAAAAACATAAAAAATAAAACACTTAAAAATAAATATCTCAGGGAAGAAGAAGAAGAAGACATTAGAAAATTTAAAGTGTCAAAAATAATCCCTCTCAAAAAGGGGGGTTGATGTTGCATCAACACTTTTCAAAATAAACATGAAAAACACTAACATTTTAAAAAAGGAAGTTCATACTTGATACATCAGAAAATTTAAAGTGCCAAAAATATGCTAAAAAAAGGTGTATTCTCAATAACCACTTTTCAAAATCGGATGATTTTTTTGCTACCTCAAAAAATTGGGTAATCAGTAAAGATCTCGTTTGATTAGTAACTATGTTATATGCTTATAACAAAGGGTCTTTACCACCAAATTTACTGTGGCGTACTACTGTAATATCAACAAAATACTTGCTCCAAGATGATGACGTGAAGGAGAGTGATAGATCAGTTTAGAAGTCTAAACTTGAGTTTCTTTTATGGATAGAATGGGGTTCGTTCCTCTTGAAACAACACAAAACTTAAATTTATGAAAAAACACATAATTTAGATCTTCTGGAGTGATTTCAGAGCATGTCAAGTGTGCTTAGAATTTTTGTATATAACCAAGGTAGTTAAGTCTAAAGAGAGATAATTTTCCACCTATTTGGATTCTTCTAATAGAGATTAGACTAGGGAATTCTTTGTTATGCCTTGGGTTATAAAATTATCCTTTTATTCATCTAGAACAAAAAATATCTCTACTATTTGTGCTAGTGTATGTTCACACCATAATTGAGCCTTTAGCCTCACAAATTCAGTCTAGAGTATATCTTTTCCTTGAGATGAAATGATGTTAAAATGATATTATTTCTACCCTTTTCCCTCTGTTCAAAGCCCTAGCTTTGATACCATGTTGAGAAATCCAGGGAATTTTGTGAGTTAGATTCTTCAATTTGATTTATATTATCTTGAAATTTACTTGTGAAATTATATGTTGATTATGTTAGTGTTCGTTTCATCAAATAAATTCCAAAATGAAGATCACAAAGAGAAGAACATAAGATGTAGTCTTTATTATAACTCAAATAAAATTACACTAGGACAATTTTTATGATTATGCCATGCTAATTTTTTTTTATATTGAGGTCATACGTATTTGGTATAGAAGCCATAATTCTCATAGAAGACATACCATACGAATTGTATAAATAATTGATGCTAAGACTGTATGAAAACTTCCATCATAGAGCCAAAACAAACTTTATATAGAGGTCATATGTATTTGGTATAGAAGGCATAATTCTCAGAAAAGACATACCATACAAATTGTATAAATAATTGATGCCAAGACTATATGAAAAATTCCATCACAGAGCCAAAACAAAAAGAGGAATAAAAGTAGGATATATATATATATATATCACAAAAAATTTTGTTGAATATTTGAAACCACATGTTGACGTACTTGTTAGCTAATCAACACCACAACCGATAGACATAAGTGTTATTTTCTTGAAACTCCTATCGGATAGAACTCTCGCCTGTCGAAGCAATAACACTCTTGTAACATAATTTACCAATGCTATCAATTAAGCATTCCTAAAAGTCAGTTTTTTCCATCATAAAAAACTAACTATGTGTAAAATATCTGACAACAAAATGATGTGAGACCTATCGGATATTCAAATTTTTGTGCATCAAATATCCAACTCTTTACAACGTCACAAAATGACTTCAAAACATTGGTTTTTTAATGACCATTTTTGCCTTTTTTGTGTCAGATAATCGACATTTGTACCATCGAATATACGATGGTTAATAAGCTCTCGAATATTCGACATAATTGAGATGATGATTTGATGAGCACCATTGTGTTAAATAGTGAAGGGAAACTTGCTTTCTCCTCGACAACGCCTCCAAAAATGTTACCACACAATATAGAAAGCTCCAAGGAGGGAAAAAATATAAGAAAAAGAGCTAGACTAATTTATAACAATGGACAATGGCCCATTGTCACTATAGCTAAGGTCTCCTTCTCTTTACGGAATTTCATTTATGGGAGGAGTCCTCGTATGATTATGATCACCTATAATAAATATTATAAGGATGAAGGTACAAGTTGATGGATCTAGGGCTCATTCAAAAGAGAGGCTCAGTAAAGGTACGAGACTTCAAAGAAAATAAATTCTCTCTAAGAAAAGTGATAGAAAGAAGGAACAATACCTATTTAGTTAGTTAATTAAATATGTATTCACAAGGTCAAGGTCTGAGAGAAGAAACAATTTATTATAATTTACTTAACTAATTACTAAGCTCATAGAACCCTCAAAGGAGGCCTCAAGTTGAAGGAGAAGAACCTAAGGTTTCCCTCATGGAGTAACACCTAGGGCAAGAGATTTTATGGATTAAACTTGAGTGGATTCCCACTAAACATGGAGAATAGGTAGCCTAGACCCTAAGCTTGATGTTTAGGCTCTCAAATTCCAAATTAATATCCTCCCTAAAATTTTGATGCAAGCCCTACATTTTCTCCCTAGCCTTAAAGGACCTAGTTTTAAAGGGGAAAATAATGGAGAAAGAGGAAGTTTGACAACCAAGTACTGGGAATGGTGCCTTTTATTTTGGGCATATGGAGTCTTAGGATGTTCGAGATGAGTTAAAATTCCTCGAGGAGGCTCAAAATTAATGACCTAAATTCCAATTTTGAACATTTACCCACTTTAAGAAATAATGGAGTTTCATGGTGGATTCAAAGATATTAATCAACTAGGAACATTATTTGCATACCATACATTGGATTACATATGCATCACTCTACTAGAAACCTTTCAAAAATTAATATTCAATAATTAGGGCATGAAATTAGTAGATTCTAGAGGAGAAATCCCATACATTAAACAAATTCAAGAGAAATATTTAATCAACATTAGGCACTTACAATAAAGAATCCAATATATCCATCCATTAATTAAGAAAATAAATCCATATAAGAAGTGTGAATCATATCCATAAATCAAAATGCATCCAAAGAGTCTCCGATAGGCAAAGAAACAAGTGCAAGTTATTTACAAGAGAAAGAATCCAAGTGTAATGATGATATAATAAAAATGAGGTTGAGTTATATTTATAAGAGTCCTACTAGGTTGAATTTAGCCTATAAGCCTCCAAAAACTATAAAAAAGGGCAAGATACATCACTTACTCACAAGACGACTAGGTATATTTTATAAATTATAAATTAGCTATCCAAATTCTAGTTGAATTGATGATGCCATACTGATTGAGGGTTATTGGAAGGAAACATTGAGTCCTATTGGTGTCAATATGTGTGAGAGGGATTCATAAATCACAAACTAGGGGGTGCCCCCTAACTCTCCATAAAATTCATCCCGTGGGGCCCCAAATTGTGTTTGGGGTGCAAAAACTTGTCTCATGGGTCTCTTGATGATGGAATAGCTTGTAATGCTCCAATACTAAGGCCTTTGATGATGGTGCTTGCCATACCATGTCTCATGGGGTTCTACAAACCTCCTCTAGGCCATCGATCAAATGAAAAACAATGTTATCACTACTAAGTCGAATGGGGCACACTAGTCCAAGTGCATCATCTCATGAATAAAGTGGGGAAATGACCAGACTATTAAAGGTTCCCATGGCATGAAATGATGCTCTACACATGATGGGAGTCTCATGGCTTTAAAAGATTCACTTGAGTGTGTCAATATGATCCTTTGGTGGACTTGGGCACTAATTAAGTTTCCTAGCCCATGCTGAAACCACCTTCTAATTACATATAATGTATAGTGCTGCATCCTCACCATCAGGTACAATACTTCATTAGTGCATATAAGTGAACTAATATTGTTTATGAAGGGCTCATTTATGCTTCATAGAGGGATTTCGTTACAAATTTAGGGCTTCAGGCTCATAATAACATTACCTCCCTAGGTAGGCATGGCTAATAAACAACCCTATTAGGTGTTCCCAACCCCCACGACGACTTCACTCAATGAACCTATGACATATCAAGTGTGTTCATGAAATACTAAACAAAACCCCTAATTTGACTACATATTGGACAATACCTCTAAAAATCACATTATTATTTAACCCCCTACCAATATGAACCCAATACTCCTTCCCAATTTTAGAAACCTCTACTCTCACTAGATATTGTAGGTATCCATTTTTTTGTTAACATTTTTGTACCCCTTCATATTTTTCTATTAACTTTGAGCTCCATTTTTTACACCTGCTAATATAAAAACCTTTTAACCCCTATTATATGTTCAATATATTATTTCTTTTTTTCCTCAATATATATCCCCCAATATGAATGCATGGGGTAAGGTATTTCTCTCCTAGTAAAGCCCTCATGCAAACCCCTAAATGGAAAGACAATTCCTTGGTACATCTTTCATTTGATAGGTGTCATGTGAATGATGATGAATGGAAGGGGACATGGGGGTCTCACTGCCAAATACCATGGGTTCAAGGGTGGAAATGATGAAGGATGTATACATATTGGGAGTATATATGTAGGAGGGAGAAATCATGGATACATGTGTTACCCCGACTTTTGTTTTCCCCCCCTTCTTTATTTTCCTTTTGCCTTTTCTTGATTTTTCATTGTATTACTACTTAGGGATTTTTGAAATAAGAGCATGTTGTGTATGATGTAAAGCAGTTATTACCCCTTAATGTGATGCATTTCATCACCCACCAAGGGTTGGGACATGCATGGGTTCCTTTATGATGTGGGGGCACAAATAGGACCATAGAAACCATGGTAATGACCATAATATGGGGTATATTTCATGCTTGTATTTTTCCCATGTGCTATATTAATGTCTTGTCCCTATTTTTCATTTAATAATATTCATTTCTTTCGTTTCTTTCTTGTGGCCATCATATGATTTCAACATTTTTTTAGTTGCATCAACCTCTGTGGCAACATTTCCAAGCCCAACCCAAACATGTGGACAAAGGGGAAGGGGAGTGCCAGTGCCTTGTGCATCTAGTGGTCATGTGGACCTAGAGAAATAAAATTTTGAAATAGGGATTGTAATATGTGAAAGGGAGTGAAAAATGTGAAACGGGAAAACCATACCACACTACCAAAATCAGGGTTTCTGAAGTAATTCCTTCATAAAACCATAGGCCAATATGAGATATCCCATGACATTATGATTGAGGATTAACCCCCCATTTAAGGTGAGGGAACAAAACTGTGGTTAAATCCCTTCCTTATTCCAATTCACCCAACAATCCATGCCCAATATGCCCAAGGAAAAACAAGCAAAAAAACTCATTTTCACATTGAAAAAAATAACTTTTAGGATGTATTTCCCACCTTCAAACATATTCTCCCATGGATGGGAGAGGGGACATATGAATGATGCAGAGAGAGGAGATCAAGTGGAAAAAAGTATCAGATACACTGGTGGCTATTAGGGTTGCTAGCTTCTGGCTAAAGAGAGACCTAAGAGAAACAATGCTCCTATGGGGTCATCAACTTTTATTGGGTAACAAGACATATTTATGGAATCATTAAATAATGAGATATATTCAGTGTAGAAGAAGGGATCAAATTCTTTGGTTTATTCACATGGGTAATAATTTGGGTTTTTAGATTAGAGTATTGATATTTTCATGCTGGAGGATATGCACTTCCTATTGTGTCAAACATGAGAGGATGAGATTTTTTAAACTTTCTTTTTCCCACCATATTGTGTAGGTGTGAGGGGTTCTAAATATACTTTCTCAATGGTGGGGTGTATTATTTTCCAAATCTAAAAATCACCACTAATTTTAACTGGATAATGTAGGATTTTATGGACATGTCAAAGCCAATACAAAATATATGTTCTTTTAAAAAATCACACGAATGCACGTGTACACATACACACACATGGACCATCATGAAGGGGGGTAAAGAAACCTCCTATTAAAACATCAAAAAATTATTATAATAGTCGATAACACAACATAGAGAAGATATTGGGAGGTATGGCTGAACTAAGGGACTAAAAAAATGTTTGTAGCTCCTATATGTGCATAAAGGATTCCTTGTAATATAACCTAGTTAATGATATCTCAGTAAAGGAGATGAATATTTACATGGTCATCTAATGAGGAGAAAGGAATATCTATAAAAAATCTGTTTATGAAATAATGAGACATGTAATTCCACCATTTCAACTCGTAAATGTCTTTTGCATGAATATGGGAAGTTCCCAATGCTCAGTTGAATTTGATTCATTAATAGAGATTAATTTTATGTCAAAAATTGTTGTAGACAATGAGGAAGCTCTTAATATTCCTATAGATGTCTTCAGATTACCATCTTGGTTAATTTCTAAAATATTTACTTGATCCATTGTAGATCCTTGCTAATAATAGGTATATGTTTTAAGAAGACTAATAAGATCAAATATCATAATACATAATATCTAAATTTCATGACATTCCTATCTTTTACCTCAAAAAACCATTGATACACCTCACATCCTACTATCATAAGTTTCCTTAATTTCACCACCAAATGAAGTTACAGGAATGGATATCCAAGCATACATTAAACAGTTTTGAACAACACATAGCATATGCAATATAAATTGAAATATAGGATTTCATTTATTAACAAGTCTCCTTATTGATTTAGAGAAGCTTTTTGACTACAATAGAGTGTGGCTCTAAAACCAATTCTATGCTCAAGATAGGATGATCAAATTTACAAATATTCATTCTTCATATATATTTACAAAGGGTCACCACTATAGAATAAGATTCCAACTAAGTTTGTTCCTAATCACCCAGGTCATTGAATGTGCAAGGTGAGAGCATACACTGAGACTTTGTTGTATCTAATACTTGATTACACCGATACAAATATGCTAGTTCTTTTATGATCTTCCATATTGCTAGATTCAAAATAAGAGAATATAATCAAATCTTCATGATTATAACTCCAAATGTGTAAGAATGAGAGCCACATTGTTTATTTATAACATTTCGTCTAATGTATCTAGTTACCCTGATTGGAATTTGTAACTCATAGTTATGACACATCAATGTGGAATTGATACATGTCCATCTTAAAATAAAAATAAAATATTCTCTAAATAAAAAAGTAATGTCGTCTTTAATAAAATCCAAAAATGAAGATTCTAGGCATGTTTAGTTAGTTGTCCATATGACATAATATGTCATATAAATCTATTGAAAGAAATAGGTTTCTGGGTTAAAATATTTGAAGTGGTCTCAATAATTTACAATTTGGTCCTATTTAGGTATATGTTTTTTATAGAAATTCAACAAATATTTTTTAGACTTTAAAGTTTAAGTTATATACTCTATATTGCTTTAAAATTACAAGTTAAACAATGCAGAATTACACATTATATTTTCACTCTAAAAAAACGTTTGCACCTAAAAAAAATCCTAATCTCTATCCACTTATATTAGATTCACGCTTAAGATGAACCACAGTGCTGTTATCTCATCTCTTTACTGATATTTCCTTCCTATGAGGATTCTAATTGGACACTGACGGATTCTAATTGGACACTGACTTAACTTACAAAGTAAAGTATACTGTCACGAGTGACAAAAACATGACCACTATTCTACGTAGTGAACCATTATTACGCCGAAGGCATTATATATGGCGAGGTTCTTCGTGAAGACACTGTTTATATTCGTTGTCACTGACACAATATTGAACACATGTTCCACTTATTAACATGAATCACAGGGTTAAATTGACGTGTGGAATATCCATCTAAATTGCACACAAATATCACACGTTCAGTTCAGGAATGCTACACTAAACTTCCTCGTTCCCCTAGCTTCTTCACTAAACTTCCTCGTTCCCCTAGCTTCTTCTCGAACTGATTTCCGTTCAAGTGCAACCATAGTACAGTGGTGTAGTATCCCAGCTCAGTGGGGATTTTGTCTCCAAGACTGCTATTAGTGAATTGTAGAATGGCGAGCTTTCGCTTGCGCCTCTGGCCTCTTCTTCTTCGTGTATGTATTGGCGCAGGAGAATGCCAAGGGAGGACTTTTGGAGCGTTTGGAACAGACACGTTTCTTCGAAGTACCAGGTTTGACTGTATTGGCCTCATAAAAATGAAATTCAGCCCATTTTCTTCGGGCCACATGATTAGGTAATTCTAATTCGATACTAAATTTTCTTTAATTATAAATTTTGTATCCTTAAAAATAAAATAAAATTATTGAGATATAAAATAGTAAATTTTATATTAGAAAAAAGAGTTTATAACCAAAAAAAAAGTTATATTTAGAAAAATTGAAGTTATTAAAAAAAAAATTCTATATTAAAATATGGTAAAGAATAGTTACTAGTTAGTTTACCGTTGTTAAAAAAAATAAATTTTAATATGAGATGGAATGGTAAGTTCTATTTTTATTCCTCATTATTTTTAAATCATTTCAAATAAAAAAAATTAAAACAGTAAATTCCATGTTACAATATGGTAAAGAATGTTAAGTTTGTAGTTAAAAATAGTGAATTTTAATATGACATGTAATGGTAAGTTCTATTTTGTTCCTCCATATTTCTAAACTATTTCAAATAGGAGCTAATAACATCTTAGATAGCAAAAAAGAAATTTATGAATTTTTAAATTTTAAATATAATGATTGTTAATCTAAATTTATTAAAATTTTGAAAAGATAATATGTTTAAGTATTTTTAAATTTATAAGATATATATTTTGGAAAATTTTCCATATTGAATTTTACACATTTGAATTCTATGTAACAAGGTTAAGCAAACTTCAAGCTTGAGGTTTGAAATTGGGCGAACCTAAAAGTAATTGAGGTTTTGTAAACCTCATTAAACCTCATGGTTTTAACCAAGTTCATACTTAAAGCTCACGACCTCATATGGTCACTCAAGCAAGTAATATATCCTTGAATTTCGAAGTTTATTTTATAGTCTCTCTCTCATATATATATATATATATATATATATATATATATATATCTTTTGGTGAACCTCATCGAAAATTTAGAACTTGAACTCGAATTGAACTAAATCATTATTGAACCTGAATTAGAACCCAAACCATGTGACTTAGGTTGAATTTTTTCCATATCGAATGGAATCCAAATCTGAACCCAAATTCAAATCCTAATATGAATTAGAATAAGAATCTAAATCTGAATTCAAATTAGAATCCAAATTTTGGAACTATGCTTAATATCATTTCAATTAAATTTTATCTCAATGAAATTTAAATAGTTGTGGAAGGTTCTTTATCTCATGTGAAGTGGTTAGATATATGGGTGGAGAATCAGAATCTAAATCGAATTAGAATCCAAATTTGGTAAGTATGCTTAATATCATTTCAATTAAACTTTCTTTCAATGAAAGTTAAATAGTTGTGAAAGTTTCTTTACCTCATATGAAGGGGTTGGATATGGTGGTGGAAAGTGAGGAGTTTTTTTAGGCCATGTTTAATTGTCATGAAAACTTCCTTGGAGTCAAAGGTGTGAAAAATTTCATTTCTTTAAAGTACTATACCATTTCAATTATATATTTTTTGAATAAAATTTAAATAATTGTGAAATATTAGTTATTACATAAACCAGAATTAGATTTAAAGATAGAAAATGGGGAGTTTTTCATCATTGAGAAATATTCAATTGTCATGAAATCTTCCTTAAAATCACGGGAGTGATGAAACCAGTAATTACTCCAAGAAAAACCATATTGAATAGTTCCATGATCTCACACTAAAATAAAGAAAAATCCATAACAGTCTCATGTTTTCGGACAATGTGTCACTAGTTAGAGTGATACATCCAATTACGACTTTTTATATTCATATTTTCATTATTAAATTTTTTTTTAATAATAAATATCATTATTTTACAAAGTAGATTTAAAAATATTTTGGAGAATTGATATTATTATTTATAAATTTAATTTTAATATTTTTGAAAATTTAATAAATATAGATGAAATAAACCAATTAGATTAGTCTATATTTGTTAAATTTAGAAATTAGTTTTAAATTTACAATAAAAAATCTCACATTGTAAGTGTAAATGTATAAAGTGGTTTTCTGCATTTTTCGGGGCCTCATAAAATTTGGGAAGGATTGCACAAATATTTTTTGTGGGGGTGAGTTTGAACTCATGTCAAATATTTACATATTTTTTTAATTTTGATTTTAAATTAAAGTTTACATTTATTTAAGGATTACAATGAATGTTAATTTAATGAGTCTTGTTTTGCAATGGAATCATTTGACTTGCTAGGTTATTTATTTTATAACTAAAGGATGTGAAAGAATGTTAATAATGCCGTAGGTGTTATATATGGTGAGGTTTATCGTAAATACACTCTTTAGATTCGTCGTCACTGACACAATTTTGAACACGTGTTCCACCTAATAACATCAATCATAGGGTTACATTGAATAGGGTTAAATTTGTTGGAGAATAAATCTCAACCACCGCATTAAATGAACTGGCTGAAGCCATACCTCAGTTAATGTTTTTCAGGTTGTGGATTGGGTTTGCAGAGAAGGAAAAGTTCTGAGCAGAGTACATAACCCATTCCGCAACCGAGTTAAATAATTAAAGTCAAATGGGATTTAATGCATGGTTAGTAAATGTGTATGGGCAAATATTTAATCCGCAAGTGTTGTTTACTTCACACAACTTCTGTAATGTTCAGAAAATGATGTCCACCGATACTATGTATTAAATTATGTCTATCATGAATTAAATGTCTTAGATATATATGTTTATATTTTACATGTAATTTAAGAGACAATGTTGTGTATTATGGATGTGAGTCTGGAAAGAAAAGAAGGAGAAAATTGTGGTGCGTGAAAATAGGTTTTAGTGTGTGTTACTCCGCAACCCTGGTGAATGTAATTCTCAGTAATAACAATATTTTACTGGTGAAGGAGCCACAACCTCCATATAAATGTGTATGTTGCCTTTTTTGAATTATAATCTAAATTTTGGTTAGTTGCCACATAGTTCTGAAATTTTCACATATCGTTCTTATAGCAACACTCTGTTTTAATCTGTTTCACAGTGAGTAAAATTAGTTGATTATATTTTCTCCTCCTTATAGTTGAAATTTTAATCTCCACCACTCTATATTTAAAAGAGGACTCTCATAATTTGATTTCCGCAACTATATGGTCTGGATTAAGTGAGTTGCAACTCCATGTGAACTTTCGTAACTATGTTGTCTTGGTTAAAGTCATTTCCGCAACTCTGTGTGAACTCCTTGTGTTGAGGGAAAAGTATTTCCCCTCTACCTTTAAATTTTTTAACATGGTATCAAAGTGGGTTTAAACCTTCATTACCACAAGTGTTTCTACTGAGGAGTTAAAAGGGAGTTCTGAATTTTTTTTGTGAAGCATATTCTCCAGCAGGGAGAAAGTTTTCACACATTGAGAAAATTTTTACAAAGTAAGAAAGTTTATTTACACAGTGAAAATGGCAACAAAAAGCACAAGCTTGACTAATCCACAAATACCTCAATTTATTGGAAAAAAATATGACTATTGGGCTATAACAATGAAGGCTCTTTTTTCTTCAAAAGACATATGGGAATTGGTGGAGAATGGTTTCCAAGAACCAATAGATGCAGTAGCATACAATGCACTGACACAAGAAGAAAAGGATGTGTTGAGAGACAACATGAAGAACTACTCCAAAGCCCTCTTTTACATATTTCAAGTAGTTCATGAAAGTATCTTCCCAAGGATTGCAGCAACAACAAAGTCCAAGAAAGCATGCGATATCCTCCAGACATCCTACCAAGGCATGGCAAAGGTGAAGACAAAAAAAACAAAAATGTTGAGAAGATATTTTGAGACAATATGTATGAAAGAGTCTGAGAATATAGAATCATTCTTTACACATGTAACTGGGTTGGTTACCCAAATCAGGTCTCATGGTGAGACACTTGAGGAAAGGAGAATTGTTGAGAAAGTTTTAATAAGTCTTCCAACAAGATTTGATGTCATAGTTGTGGCCATAGAAGAGACAAAAGATCTCTCACAGTTTTTAGTGGATCAGCTTCACGCATTATTGATGTCTCATGAGCACAGACTGAATAGAGAAATAAAATCATCATTGGAGCATGTCTTCAAGACACAAATTTCCTTTAGTCAAGGTAGAGGTCGAGGAAGAAGCCCACACAAAGGTGGAATAAGCAGCCCTTCAAGCTCAAGTGGAAGGGCTAGCAATCAAAATCCAAGTCAAAGCCCAAGCCAAAATGAAGCACAAGGTTAGAGGTATGATAAATCATAAGTTCACTATCATTATTGTAAGAAGTATGGTCATTATTTAAATGAATGTAAAAAGAAACAATATGACATAGGTAACAAACCAAGTGTAAATTTCATAAAGGAAAATCAGAACCATGATAGCATGTTTTTAGCTTGTAATGTAGCACAAGAAAAACAAGGGGATATATGGTTCTTAGATTCAGGGTGTGGAAACCACATGACGGGAAACATAGAAATGTTTTCCAACCTAGATGAAAATATGAAATCTGAAGTGACATTAGGGACTAATAGTAAAGTATCTGTCATGGGAAAAGGAAGAGTAGACATACTAACAGATAAGGGAAAGAAGAAGTTCATGCCAAATGTTTACTTTGTCCCTAGTTTGAAACATAACCTCATAAGAATTGGACAACTCATGCAAAAGGGATACAATGCATTATTCAAGGATGATGTGTGCACAATTTTGGATAAGCCTCCAAGTAGGCAGCTCATTGAAAAAGTTCATATGACAAACAATAAAATGTTTCCTCTCAAGCTAAGATCAGATTTGAAGGAAGAAGGTGTTGTAGCAACTGTCACACAAGAAAATTTTCAAGAAGAAATTAAAGATGAAAATTTGTTATGGCATTTGAGATTTGGTCATCTCAACTTTGGAGGTTTTAGTTTGTTGCATAGGAAATGCATGGTGAAAAGATTTCCGCTCATAGAAAAATTGGACATCCTATGTGAAGGATGCACCTTGGGCAAACAACATAGAGAATCATTTCCAGCAGGAAAGTCAATAAGGGCAAAGGGACCTTTGGAGATTTTCCACTCAGATTTATGTGGACCAATGCAAACACCATCATTTGGTGGCAGCCATCATATTTTGACATTCACATATTACTACACATGGAATACATGGGTCTACTTCCTAAAATAGAAAATTGAAGTGTTTGACTGCTTCCGCCACTCCAAAGTTCTTGTTGAGAAGCAAAGTGGACACCACATCAAAGTGTTGAGGACTAACAGAAGTGGCGAATATATCTCAAGTGACTTCCTACGTTTTTGCAGGGATCATGGAATTCAAAAGCAGTTTACAAAAAGGTATACACCTCAGAAAAATGGTGTCGCGGAAAGGAAGAATAGGACCATCATGGAAATGGAAAGGAGTATGTTGAAGGCAAATGATTTTCCAAATGATTAGTGGGCTGAAGTTGTAGCTTGTGCAGCGTATATTATTAATACGTGTCCAACCAAAAGTGTAATGAACATAGTTCCTAAAGAGGCATGGAGTGGAAGAAAAAATATGTCACGCACATGAGAGTGTTTGGATGTGTGGCGTATGCACATGTCCCAGATGAGTTGAGGAAGAATTTGGACAGAAAGGGGGAGAAATTTATATTTGTCAGATACAGTGATGAATCTAAGGCATACAAGCTCTACAATCCATCAACCAAGAAGGTAATAATCAATAGAGATGTTCAGTTCATAGAAGAGGAAGCATGGGATGGAAGTTTAGAGAAGACAATCAATGTGAAGACATGTATGTCACATGAAGACAAAGAGGAATTGACCGCAACAAGTAATTCCTCAATGGTGACTCTTCCTGCACCTACACAAGCTCAACAAAGCGGTCAAAAAATGACACCACAAACAAATAATAGGACAATGTTGTGAAACCAAGAAAGTGCTTCTCCAAGTACACCACAAGGATCTACAATTCTATCTACTTCAAGCGAAACACCAAACCCATCTTCAAAAAGCATAAGAAGACCAAAATTCAGAAACTTAAATGAATTTTATGAGCAAGATGAAGTTGATAGCAGCGCTGGTCTGAATTCTTTATTTGCATTATTTTTTCATGTAGATGACCCAATCATTAGGGGAATTTTGAGGTCTAAAATGGGAATCCTACAGAATTTATAAAATAATAGTGGAAATAATAAAATAATATTTGATTACATCATCAAATTTTAGCGGGAAAAAAGAATAAACTACTTTTTCAACATATCTCCCAAAGTTTTTAGTCAAATTTTGAGCAGGAGTACTCGTTGGATGCAAAATTTAATTTCTCATTCAAGGAGTACCCATGTTGCATACTTTCTATGGGTAGAAATCAGAAATACATGAAAAACATGATTGAAATCACGTTTTATTTATGTATTTCTCATTTTTCGTGTAGCATGGTCCATCAAAAGTATGCAACATGGGTACTCCTTGGGTGATGAATTAAATTTTGTATCCAACGAGTACTCCCCTAAAAAATTGAGTAAAAAATTTGGGAGATAAGTTGAGAATACAAGTTGAAAAATTAGTTTTATTATTTTATTATTTTTTAATCTTTTTACTTAAAAAATGGTGAATAATTCCCCATGGTTGACATCATCATCTTGAATCCTATTGGTTCTTATAAAGTTTATTTTTGTTGTACATTTTTCTTAGGAGGCCCATTTTAGACCTCAAAATTCCCCTAATGAAACTTTGAAGATGCAGTCAAAGAAGATAAATGGGTTGCGACAATGGATGAAGATATAGAAGCAATAGAAAAGAATGACACATGGGAGTTAGTGGACCTTCCTCAAGGAAAATAAGTCATTGGAGTGAAGTGGGTTTATAAGACCAAGAGAAACATTGAAGGAAAGATTGAAGGCATAAAGAAAGGCTAGTTGTCAAAGGATACAAACATCAGCATGGAAGAGACTATGCGGAAACATTTGCGCCAATCGTGAGGATGGAGACGATGCATACAATGATGTCGATTGCCATGCAACACAAATGGAAATTTTATCATATGGACGTAAAATCAACGTTCTTGAATGGAGTGTTGAAAGAGGAGGTGTATGTTGCGCAAACTCCTGGTTATGAGGTAGAAGGGCAAGAAGACAAGATGTGTAGGTTGCAAAAATCTCTTTATGGGCTAAATCAAGCACTTCGTGCATTTTACAACATGATAGATGCTTACTTGATGGACAATGGGTTCGACAAATGTGATGGTGAACCTATTCTCTACATCAAAGAAAGTGACAGTAAGCTTATTATTGTTGTTTTGTATGTAGATGATTTGATTTTTACAGGGAGTGATGATTTTCTCATCGTTGATTTCAAATAAGTCATGAAAAGTGAGTTTGAAATGACCAACTTAGGGCTGATAAGAAATTTTTTGGACATAGAAGTGAAGAAAACAAAAAATGGAATTTTTATCTCTCAAGAAAAGTATGTCGCGGAAATTTTAGAGAGGTTTAATATGAAGAAAAACAAGACAACACTAACTCCAACTATCATTGGGTTGAAGTTGAGAAAGGAAGATTGCAGCAACAATGTCAATCCGACATTATACAAAAGTATGGTGGGCAGCCTAATGTATTTGATCACAACAAAACTGGATATAACGTATGCAGTGAGTTTGGTGTCAAGGTTCATGGAGACACCCAAGGAGACACATTGGAAAGCTGCCATATATTTTTTTTAAATATGTCAATGGGACAAAGGATTATGGCGTTTCATACTCCACAACTAATGATTTTAGGTTGATTGGTTATACTGACAGTGATTGGGCAGGAAGTGTTGATGACAGAAGGAGCACATTAGGATATGTTTTTCATTTGGATTCGGGAGCCATTTCATAGGCTTCAAAGAAGTATCCGATACTATCATTGTCAACAACATAAGATGATTATGTCGCCGAAACAACAACATCGTGTCAAGAATTTTGGATGAGAAGGATGTTGCGGGATTTATGTCATGAACATGATGGAGCAACTACAATTTTCTGTGATAACAGTTCAACAATTTCACTATCAAAGAATTTTTTTTTTCACAAAAGGACAAAGCACATTGGTGCTAAATATAATTTCATAAGAGAATTAGTTAACAACATTGAGATTGTGTTGCGGCATTGTAGGTCAGAGGAATAGTTTGCAGACATATTCACAAATCCATTGGCACGTGAAAATTTTGTTTATCTCAGAGATTGTCTGGGAATGGTCAATGATGATAGTTTCAATTAAGGGGGAGTGTTGGAGAATTAATCTCAACCACTGCGTTAAATGAACTGGAAACAACCATACCTTAGTTAATGTTTTTCAAGTTGCGGATTGCGTTTGCAGAGAAGGGAAAGTTCTGAGCAGAGTACATAGCCCATTCCACAACAAAGTTAAATAATTAAAGTCAAATAGAATTTAATGCATGGTTAGTAAATGTGTATGGGAAAATATTTAATCTGCAAGTGTTGTTTACTTCACGAAATTTCTAAAAAGTTCATAAAATGATGTCTGCCATACTATGTATTAAATTATGTCTGTCATGAATTAAATGTCTTAGATATATATGTTTATATTTTACATGTAAGCTAAGAGAGAGTGTTGTGTAATGTGGTAGATGTAAGTCTGGAAAGATAAGAAGGAGAAAATCCTGGAGTGAATTTTGGTGGGTGCGTGAAAACAAGTTTTACTGTGTGTTACTCTACAACCCTGGTTAATGTAATTCTCAGTAATAACAATAATTTTACTGGTGAAGGAGCCACAACCTCCATATGAATATGTATGTTGTGTTCTTGAATTATAATATAAAGTTTTGTTAGTCGCGATATAGCTATGGAATTTTCACGTATCGTTCTTACCACAACACTCTGTTTTACTTTGTTTCACCATGAGTAAAATTAGTTGATTATATTTCTCCTCTCTATAGTTGCGATTTTAATCTCCGCCACTCTATATTTAAAAGAGGACTCTCATAATTTGATTTCCGCAACTGTATGGTCTAGATTAAGTGAGTTCCGCAACTCTGTGTAAACAAATCGTTACTATGTTGTCTTAGTTAAAGTCATTTTTGCAACTCTGTGTGAACTCATTGTGTTGAGGGAAAAGTATTTCCCCTGTGCCTTTAATTTTTTTAACAAAATTGATGCGTGAAACATCCATTCAAATCACAGACAAATCTCACACATCCGGTTCAGGAAGGCTCCGCTATCCTTCCCCGTTCCTCAAGCTTCTGCTCGAACTGATTTCCGTTCAAGTGAAACCATAGCATAGTGGTGTAGTTTCCCAACTCAGTGGTGATTTTTTATCCTATACTGCTATTAGTGAACTTTATATTTGCGAGCTTCTGCCTGCACATCTGGATTCTACTTCTTCTTCGTCAAGGACCAATGAGCTCACCAGTCCTCCCATATGCTGGTGGGGAAAACGATTCCTGAAAAAGTAGTGGGTGGCGCTGCTTACAAGGCCATGATATGTTTTTACATTATGTGTTGTTGTGCCAAATAGTGGTGGTCTCACTCGAATGTATGGAAACACATAAACAATAATGGTTGGCACTATCGTAAGGTGTGGTCATGTCGCAGGTGTTGCACGTGGTGGTCTTAAGTGACAATGGAAGAAAAAAGATCTAATGAGGGCATGGTGGATAGTTTTGTTGTCCCCAACATTGTGTGTTATATCCCTAAACATAATAAAAAAGCACACATTCATTAATTCCAGGTTTTTCTTCTTCAGTTGATAATGAGTGGGATAATGTGGGGTCTTAAGTGGTAATGGAAGACAAAATTTACCTTCATACCGAGGGCATGGTGGACACTTTCGTTGTCCCCAACCTTGTGTGTTATATCCCTAAACATAATAAAAAATTTCACATTCATTAATTTCAGGTTTTTCTTCTTCGATTTTTTTTCTTCCAACAACAAATTAGCTAGAGCTTCTACCTCTGCTTAATCGTGAAAGACCCGTATGTGGGAATCAAATAATGTGCTCAATGACAATTGAGAGAAACTGAAGGCCGATAATCCAAAATAGCAGCCTTCCTAAATCGCATCAACTTTTATGTCCTTTTGGACGGGGGTGTTGCGTATATTTTGGAGAGACATGCATGACGATAGGATTTTTTGGCTTCAATTGTAGGTATTTTCATCTAAAGATGAATCGATATTGAAACTTCATAAACTAGACAAGGCAAATGAAATTTTGATGAGTTCAGATAAGGAGGAAGGTATAGGCATGCCCAATAGGTTTCACGAATTGTGGTTGATTCATATGTTCTCTTGGTTCAAGCGTAGGTGGACATGGAATTAGGAAGGTAATTTAACAAAGATGATATGCTCTAATTTGAAGAAAACTTTTAGGTTAAATTGCAACAAAAATAAATCAAATTTCACATCTCTTAATGGATAGTTAACACATAATGGATGATGTTTCTAGGTTTGAAAGTGTAGTTGGAGCTCCTGAAAAATCAACTGCCTTAGATTCTTACAAACTGGTAGTGTCTTCATTGCTTCACAAGGTTAGAGCAGCATCCAATGCCCGTTCAATTGGAAACATTCTCTTCAAAGTTGGAAAGTATTTGGAAGCATCTACAACACATGGAGAAATGTTAGAACATGCAATATTTCTTTGTAATAGGGCAACCTGTAGATCAAAGCTTGATCAATGGGACAAGTGAGTTGAAGATTATAATCTAGCATTAATCATTCAACTCAACTACACTAAGGCTCTTCTTAGGTGATTGACATCGAATACTAAGGTACATGAGCATTTCAAACAATTTTCTTTTGTTTCATGTTTCATGCTTAATCAATATAGTAGACATGGAATTCCTTTTTCATTGTTATTGTTATATAATTTTATATATATTAAAAAGAATTTATAGGAAAATTAACATATTTTATTTCTTTTTAAATCTCCAAAATTAATGCGAAGTTAAATTAATTAATAATATAGCTTCATTATATAATTTCATTAAATCACTCTTTTCAATAATATATATTCATTTTAAAATTTCAATAATATATATTCATTTTAAAATATTTAATTTTCACATATAAAATATTTTATGATTTTTATTTATCATATTTATCATTGTTTGTATTGTAGTGACATCCATTTTATTTCTTTTATTGTATATTTATTTAAATTTTATTTCATTTTTTTTTTTTTAAATTTATTTTAATATGCAAATATGATTTACCTTTTAACTTGTTACATAATTTTTTTTAAAATAAATGTGAAGTTACTTTTGCATCATATTATTAATAAAATTACTGATGATTAATGAGCATGTATTAAAATTAATGCATTTGATTGTTTTGAATTGAATTAACATTAAAATTAGTGAATTGAATTATTTTTACACCATGTGGTTGTGAAAATTATTGTATTGAAATATTTTTCATCCTTTCATTGTTAAAATCTAGACATTAAAACATTGAACATTATATTTTCATCAATATCGATGTCAAATATTGTTTTGCATTGCATTGTTGTTGAAATTAATGTAACTTCATCATATTACACTATAATATTATTTAAAGTTGTGTTCCAAATCCTTTTTGTGGTGTGTACCATTCTTAATATCAATACAATATCAAATCATTTTACAGCCAAATCATCTTAAAACTCTAATGTTATTGAAAATAATATATTTAATAGTGAATCATTGTATGTTTTTTTTTTAAATTAATGAGTTATATCTCTTTAACATTGTAAAAGAAAAGTAAAATGGAATGAATGCTTTAGAGTTGGAAAACACACTAAATAAATAATCAAACTTGACTTTAAACTACTATTATATTAATAGTATAAAACTACTTATAACTTATACTCTTTTAAATTGTTTTGATTCTAATAATAAACCTATCACATAGAATGGAAATGAAACATGCCTTTAAAATTGGATAAATGTTTTAGCAATTTTACAAAATTCTTTTAAAGTTTTATGTTAATGTTTGTTATATTATTTTTGAAAATCAAAGTTGGATTATTATATTTATATAAACTAAGTTCGAGTTTTATCAATATCTATACATTTTAAGTGTTTTTTGTTTGCATTCTTTTATATATATATATATATATATATATATTAAAAATAATTTTTTTTTGACAAACAACTTTGATTGTGTTTCTTATCAAGTTGTTCCCCCTTTTCAAAATAGCCAATTAACAAGGCATAGTGTACATGGTACATCTATTGTGTTGCATGATGGATTTGAGCTAGCTCTTAAGTCATAGTGGCTATCTCAATATTTCCCAAGAAAGATATTTTTAATTGATAGATACCTCATAATTTTTGTATTCAGAATTTATTTCATACCATTTTAAAAAACCCCAAAGAAATTTAACTCCTCTAATATGAACCTTCTTCCAAAATAAATTTCCGTTCAACATTCCTTTACACTTCTCAATACACATACTAGTTATAATATATATCACCCGTTGAATGATAAAAACATAACTACTATTCTACATAGTGAAGTGTTCTACCACCCATAAAACATTATTATAATATATGTTACCTTTGGAATGATAAAAACATGACTACTATTATACATCGTGAAGTGTTCTGCCACACATAAAATATAATTATAATATATGTTCGACAATCTAATCTAGATTGTCTTCAAAAAACTACACGATGCTTCTTCCATCCATGAAATCTCATCTTCAAACCAATTTCAATCTCATAATGAGAAAAATTAACAATCAAAACACTTATGGATAATGAATCCGCTCATTAATGGGTGTGCAATAAACGTTGATGCAGAAAAATTAGTCAAGCCTATTTGCAGTAACTGACCCTGTCATTTTGCAATTTGATTAGATGTTGAAGCAATTATACTAAGGAAAATTGGCCTCTTTAGACAATGAATGATGAAGGATGATTGGACAGGATGAAAAAATCAACCAACATTAGAGTCCACACATAAAGGAAACATGTAAATTATTATTATTGTTGAATTCCATAGGCAATATCAATCTCCCATCAGTGAATAATAAGCCTTTGCCCTCATGAACATTAGAAGTCATCCAAATCACAGAAGAAGCTGGGGAGAACACTTAGCGCATGTCCACTTGGCCTGATTTATTTAATTTACAAAATACATAAGGTAGGCTCCTCTGATGCAATGGTCACACAATATTTACTGTGAAAGGAGTACGAAAATTATGTTTTCCATCGCTCCAAGTGAGGGTATCGAAAGCATATCCTTTATTGGCAACTTTCGATGGTGCAAAAGCTACATTGAAAGATAGTTTAGTGGATCGTTGGGAGAATTGAAGAGTTTGTGGGGAGACCTTTGCATTCAACCCAGGGGGTGCATCGATGGAAACCTTGTAAGTGGGTGCCTGATCAAAGCCGATGTTTGTGACGCTTTTGCTTATGGTTGTACTCCCATTCACAATATCTAACTTGGAGATGGATATGCTGGGATATTTCATGTTACTAATCAGATCCACCTTTTCCCCAGATGGGAATTTATATATTTCATTCGCTACGATGAGCTTTATCTGTGAAGAATTAAGACCATAATTACACAAGAAATGGAAGTAATCTTCGGTTGTTGTTTCGTATACAAGTCCTGGTTGCAGAGCTCCCATGGATTCACTACTCCGCTTCCAAAATGAAATGGTGTACCGGGCATATCAGTATTGTTGGAAATTAATTCCAACTGCCCCTCATAAATCAACAGAATAGTGAGTTAATGTGAAGGGATTAGAAGGCGTCAAAGTAATGGTTGATGGCAAGTTGAAGAACGGTGACATAAGTATGGAAGCGGTGGAAGCTCCATCCTTATCAGCTGCAACAACCACATTAAAACTCCACCAGCAAAGTTTAATGCACTTAAGAGTTGAGGCAGAAAGCCATTCCGGAGGGTCTGAAGAGCTCGAGCAACAAAGGGGGAAGCAACCCCCCAGAACAGCTGATGTCATCCTTAGTTGGGCTCACCTTTCACCACTCACAAAGTAATTCCAGGGGGAGTATGAGAACTCACGGGAATGCTCTCCAAGCACCCCACGGAATATGGAACAAACATTTTTTTTAATATTTTGTTTTAATAGTTGTTTTATTCACGAAAATTCATATTTGTTTTAAATGTTTTACGCTAGGTAAATGTTTTATTACCACAGTACATTTAAGTTTTAAATATTGGTCATTTATATGTTATATATATATTATAAATATGAGATATTTATAATATATATTATATTATGTAATGTTTATAAATACATGTCGTGAGCATTGTAAAAGCTGTAGCTGTGTAATGTTTTTTATTATTTCCCAAAGGATGAAAACAAAGAATAGAGATACAAAGAGAAATTTGAAAGCGTTGCGTGTGTAGCAGCCAGTGATAGATTTTAACCAGTGAATCCAGAACCTTGTTCTGAGGAGTCTTATTTTTTAAAAACAGTTTGTTTTATGAAATAGAATTTGTATTTCATCTCTGTGCCTGTCTGAAATTTGAGTTTTTAATTTTATTTAAAGATTTGTGTTGTAAAAGAGGAATTTATGTTTCCTCTGTTCTGTTAAGGAATTACATAGAAAATTCCAATATGGTATCAGAGCTAGTCTAGGCACTCAGTGAATGAATCAGAGTTTTCTCTTCACTGCAGAAGCTGGAAGAACTTAGTTGAAGTGGATTTCTCCAACAAAAGAGAAAGCTTTTGTTTTTATTTTTTATTTTTTTATTAATACACAGTCAAGGAAATTTTATGGTTTTTGTGTGGTTTGCATAGTCAATATGGCAGCAACAGGAACCAGTTTAATGAATTTCCAACTTCCACAATTTAATGGGAAGAATCATGAATATTGTGCTATCACTATGAGAGCTCTGTTTGCTTCATAGGACATATGGGAGCTAGTTGAGAATGGCTACCCAGAACCAGCAGATGCAGCAGCATTGGCTGCTTTGACAACAACAAAAAGAGACCTGTCAAGGGATAACAGGAAGAAGTAATCCAAAGCCCTCTTTTGTCTCTTTCAATCTATACATGACAGTGTTTTCCCATGAATTGCAGTAGCAACAAAGTCTAAGGAGGCCTGGGATATTCTCAAGACTGCCTATCAAGGCATGGAGAAGGTGAAGACAACAAAATTGCAGATGCTGAGGAGAGACTTTGAAACTCTCTTAATGAAGGAATTTGATACAATAGATTCATTCTTCACTCATGTTATTGGGTTGATTACCCAGATAATATCTCATGGTGAAACTCTTGAAGAGAGAAGGATTATAGAGAAAATCTTGAGAAGTTTACCCTCAAGGTTTGAAGCTATAGTGGTAGCAATAGAAGAGACAAAGGATCTCTCACAATTCATAGTGGATGAACTTAGTGCTTCTCTGATGTCTCATGAACACAGAATGAGCAGAGGAACTGATTCCTCATTGGAGCAAGCATTCAAGACTCAGATGTCTTTCGGCCGAAGCAGAGGTCAAGGAAGAGCAAATAATAGAGGTCGAGGCAGAAGCCAAAAAAGAGGCAGAAACAATCCTACTAGCATAATTAGAAGGAGCTTCAATCAGAAACAGGATGAAGGTTCAAGCAAACAACAAGCTCATGGAAAAAGGTATGATAAATCCCAAGTCCAATTTCATTATTGCAAGAAATTAGGCCATTATGCCAATGAATGTAGGAAAAATAAAAATTACATGAATAATAGGCAAAATGATAATTTTGCAAAGGAAGAAGATAAGAGCCCAAATATTGTGTTGTTAACATGTAACATAGCACAAGACAAACAAGATGATGTTTGGTTCTTAGACTCAGGTTGTAGTAATCACATGACTGGAAACATAATAATGTTTTCCAATCTTGATGAAAATGTTAAATCTGAGGTAACAACAGGAACTGATAGTAAGATATCTGTCAAGGGTAAGGGCAGAGTCAGTATCCTGGCAAGAAATGGAGAACAAAAGATTGTGCCATATGTATACTATGTACCTGGTCTGAAATGTAATCTTTTGAGCATTGGACAGCTCATTGACAAAGGTTACAATGTGTTCTTCAAGGATGACGTGTGTACAATCAGAGACATACCTCCTAGTAAGAAGGTTATTGCAGAGGTGCATATGACTAGTAATAGAATGTTTCCTCTCAAACTCAGAGCATATTTGAAGGAAGGAAAAAATATTGCAGCTGTAACACAAGAAGTCTTTCAAGAGGAAGTGAAAGATGAGAACTGGTTATGGCACTTGAGATTTGGACATCTCAATTTCGGAGGCTTGAATTTTTTGCACAGAAAGGGAATGATAAAGGGATTACCATTGATTGAAAAAATGGACAACCTTTGTGAAGGCTTCATCTTGGGCAAACAACATAGAGAAAGATTTCCAACTGGAAAGTGTATAAGGGCAAAATCACCCTTGGAAATTGTTCACTCTAATGTATGTGGACCGATGCAAACACCTTCGTTTGTTGGAAACAAATATGTTTTGACATTCATTGATGACTACACCAGAAAGACATGGGTGTATGTGTTGAAACAGAAGAGTGAAGTGCTCGAGAAATTCCGCCACTTCGAAACTCTTGTTGAGAAGCAGTGTGCGCACTATATCAAAGTGCTTAGAACTGACAGAGTGTGGGCACTATATCAAAGTGCTTAGAACTGACAGAGGTAGAGAGTACATCTCCAAATACTTTCTGCATTTTTACAGAGAGAATGGCATACAAAAGTAATTTACCATGAGGTATACACCTCAGCAAAACGGTGTTGCATAAAGGAAGAATAGGACCATTTTGGACATGGTCAGAAGTATGCTGAAGGCAAAAAATTTTCCGCATGAGTATTGGGCAGAAGTTGTCACTTGCGCAGCTTACATCTTGAATAGATGCCCGACTAAAGCTGTCATGAACAAAATTCTGGAAGAAGCATGGAGTGGACGAAAACAAACAATCACTCACATGAGAGTATTCGACTGCGTAGCATATGCACATGTCCCGGATCAGCTAAGGAAGAAGCTTGACAGTAACGGGGAGAAGTGTGTCTTTATTGGCTACTATGATGAATCAAAAGCATACAAAATCTATAATCCATCCACCAAGAAATTGATAGTAAGAAGAGATGTTCAGTTCATTGAAGAAGAAGCTTGGGATGGAAGCTTAGAGAAGACAGTGAACGTGAAGACAATTGTGTCTCACGAAGAAGAAGAAGAAGGAACAACAACTAATAACCCTTCTTCGGTGGCTCCTCCTCCACCACCGCAAGCACAAAAAACCACACCACAAGCTGGAATTCGAACAGCCTTGAGAAGTCAAGGAAGTGCTTCTCCAAGCACACTGCAGGGATCAGAAACACCCTCAAGTTCGAATGGAACTCCAAGCACACCAAGAAGACCAAGATTCAGAAATTTGAGTGAGATTTATGAACAAGGAGAGGTAAGCAACAATACCGGTCTGAATTATTTATTCGCTTTATATTGTCATGTTGATGACCCAATTCATTTTGAAGATGCTGTAAATGAAGATAAATGGATTGAAGCAATGAATGAAGAAATTGGTGCAATTGAGAAAATTAAGACATGGGAGTTAGTGGATCTCCCTAAAGGCAAAGAAGTTATTAGATTTAAGTGGGTCTATAAGACCAAAAGAAATGCTGAAGGCAAGATTGAAAGGCACAAAGCCAAACTTGTTGTTAAAGGCTACAAGAAGCAACAAGGGAGAGACTATGATGAAACCTTTGCACCAGTGGTAAGGATGGAAACAGTGAGAACTGTGTTGTCTATTGCATCACAACACAAATGGAAGATTTACCAGATGGATGTAAAATCTGCATTCCTTAATGGAGTGTTAAAAGAAGAGGTATATGTTGAGCAACCTCCAGGCTATGAAATTGAAGGCCAAGAGCATAAAGTATGCAAGCTGAAGAAAGATCTTTATGGGTTGAAGCAAGCTCCAAGAGCATGGTACAACATAATAGATGCTTACCTAATTGAGAATGGGTTTGAGAAGTGTGATGGAGAACCCACACTCTACATAAAGGAAAATGATGGTAAGATTCTTATTGTTGTTTTATATGTAGATAATTTAATTTTTACTGACAATGATGCTTCTCTCATTGCTGATTTTAAAGCAGTCATGAAAAGTGAATTTGAAATGACTGACTTGGGTTTCTTAAGATATTTTCTTGGAATTGAAGTAGACCAAAGTGAAAATGGTATTTTCATTTCCCAAGAAAAATATGTTGAAGCAGTGTTGAAGAGATTCAACATGCAGAACAACAAGGCAGCTGTGACTCCAATAGTAATGGGGTTGAAATTGTGTAAAGAAGACAACAACAAGGATTTTTATCCAAAATTGTTTAAAAGCATAGTTGGCAGCCTCATGTATTTGACTGCAACTAGGCCAGATATTATGCACACTGTTGGTTTAATCTCTAGGTTCATGGAAAGACCGAAAGAAACTCATTGGCAGGCAGCCAAGAGAATTCTCAGGTGTGTGAATGGAACGAAGGGGTATGGTATTTTATACTCCTCTTCTAAAAATTTCGTGTTGACAGGTTACACTGACAGTGATTGGGCTGGAAGTGTTGATGATAGGAAGAACACATCAGGATATGTGTTTCATTTGGGATCAAGAGCAATTTCATGGGCTTCCAAGAAGCAACCAATAGTTGCTTTATCAACAACAGAGGCAAAATATGTGGCAGCAACAGCAACAACATGCCAAGCAGTATGGTTGAGAAGAGTACTCATAAATTTGTGTCATGAATAGGAAAAATGCACAACCATTTATTGTGATAATAGCTTAGTGATAGCTTTATCAAAAAATTATGTCTTCCATAAAAGAACAAAGCATATTGATGCTAAATTTCACTTTATACGTGAATTGGTTAATAATGGTGAGATTTTTTTGCAACACTGTAGAACAGAGGAACAATTTGCTGATATCCTCACAAAACCATTAGCTCAGAAAAAACTTTAACTATTTTAGGAAGTGCCTCGGTATGTAGAAAAACCCAGCAGTTGAAATTAAGGGGGAGTGTTGGAAATTAATTCCAACTACCCCTCATAAATCATTAGAACAATGAGTTAATGTGAAGATATTGGAAGGCGGCGAAGTAATGGTTGATGGCAAGTTGAAGAATGACGGCATAAGTATGGAAGAGGTGGAAGCTCAATCCTTATTAGCTGCAACAACCACATTAAAACTCCACCAGCAACGTTCAATGCACTTAACAGTTGAGGCGACAAGCCATTCCGGAGGGTCTGAAGAGCTTGAGCAACAAAGGGGGAAGCAACCCCTCGGAACAACTAATGTCATCCTCAGCTGGGCCCACCTTTCACCACTCACAAAGTAATTCCAGGGACAGTATGAGAACTCACGGGAATGCTCTCCAAGCACCCCACGGAATATGGAACAAACAATTTTTTTAATGTTTTTTTTTAATAGTTGTTTTATTCACGACAATGCATATATGTTTTAAATGTTTTACGCTGGGTAAATGTTTTATTACCGCAGTACATTTACGTTTTAAATATTGGTCATTTATATGTTATATATATTATAAATATGAGATATTTATAATATATATTATATTATGTGACGTTTATAAATATATTCCGTGAGCATTGTAAAAGTTGTAGCTGTGTAATGTTTTTTATTATTGCTCGAAGGCTGAAAACAAAGAATAGAGATACAGAGAGAAATTTGGAAGCGCTGCGTGTGTAGCAGCCAATTATAGATTTTAACCAGTGAATCCAGAACATTCATTTGAGGAGTCTTATTTTGTAACGACAGTTTTTTTTATGAAATAGAATTTGTATTTCATCTATGTGCCTATCTGAAATTTGAGTTTTTAATTTTATTTAAAGCTTTGTGTTGTAAAAGAGGAATTTCTGTTTCCTCTGTTCTGTTAAGGAATTACTCAGAAAATTCTAATAAGTATCAAGAGTCAATGAATTTCCCATATTGTTAATTCAAATATCTGCCACATATATTGGAGTACGCGTGTTAGAAACTCAGGCAATTTTGGCATTGTAAAAGGAAACTTGTTTCATCATATGCTTGACCTAGATTTATTTAACATCACTGAAATCATAGTTACGTGGTATTTTTCAGAATAAAAAGAAAAGACTCCAGATGTTGGTTGGTCTGATGACAAAGTACCTGTAGTTGTCAGGGCTTACATGATAGCAGAGGCGCTCCAAGAAAAATTTCTAGATTTTACAAATGAAATGGCTCCACTTACATGAGGAATCTCCATGGATGTTCCAGTTATAATTTTAAATTAGGAAGGCATCATTCCTGAAGGAATTGTGTCCAAAGATTGATCGGTGGGAATTCATGCAGCATGTATGTTCACACCTGGTGCGCTTATGTCTGGTTGCACATTTAAAAGCTCATGTTGTGATAATCTTCAAGTCAATAAAGTTAAATCAGAGTGGCAGAGCCAAATTTTTATCCCATTTATATTTTAGGAATTATGGTTATCTATTTTTTTAATAATAAAACAAATTAGTGATGCAAATTAGTGTGTTTGCTTCAAGAGACAATATAATCGCTTTATTATTCTGAGCTTATATTTTGATGAAAAAAGGTTTTATTAGTCACCATTAAAAAAAATCAAGGAAACCAAGTTCCAGTTGTCATGTAATTTTGACATGAAGAACTTAGGTGACTTGCATGATTTCTTAGGAATTCAAATGAAGAAAGGTCACAAAAATTGAAAGTTGTTTAGCAATAATACAAACTATTTGTAAAACATGTTTGAGCTTTTCAGGTTCTAAGATGGATATGTGTAAACCAATTTTCACCTGACCTCAAGTGGGATCGTGTTTTTCCACTCACATGAGTCCTAAGAGCCAAAAATAAGAAGATGAGACTGCAAGAATTTCATACATAGTGTGGTTGGTAGCCTTATATATGTAATGGCATGTACAAAACTATATATCATTGGACATGTGTCAAGGGGATATTAAGGTACATATGGGGCACTAATGACTATGTTATTTTCTATGAGGAAGATGGAGGTAAAAACCTTCAGCTGCATGGGTTTGGTGATGTGGACTCGACAGATGATATGCACAATGGAAATTCTACTAGTGCTTATCTATTTATCTTGTTTTGAAGGAGTTTTGAGTTGGAGTTAGAGGAAATGAGTGGTTTCCCAATGAATTATTGAGACAGAGAATATTACAGTGTCTTAAATAACCACAAAAGTCGTTTGATTGAAGAAAATGCATGGAGGATATTTGGGGAAATGTGATTGTCCATAAACTGTAGATTGGATTTAGGGGACCTTATGGCTCTTTTCCTTGGACCCTAGTAGTGCTTGGAGGTTTCATTTGAGGGTTTAGTGGACATAAAACTAATATTACCAAGAAGATTATTGCTTAGCACCTATTATTTGGGACAAGGCTTAGGGGTTTTAGGAACTAATGGGTTTAGGGGTTTAGGTGTCAAGGGTCAATGGTAAAGGGTAAAGGGTTAGGACATTGGTGGTTTATGAGTTTAGGGGTTAAGGTCTAGGGGGTTCAGGGTTATAGGCTAATGACTTAGTGGTTAAGGGCTTCAAGAGTTAAGGGTTAAGCACCAAGGGTTTAGGGTTAGGGGATTTAGGGGTTAAGTTATTTAGGGTTATGGGATATAGATGTCAATAGGTAAACGGGTTATGGTTAGGGGTTAATGGGTCTCGGGGTTAGGGATAAAGGGTTAAGGGTGAGGTTTAAGAGGATAATGGGTTAGGGATTAGGGTCTTCAAGGATTCAAAGTTAAGGGTTAGGAGTTAAGGGGTTAGTGGCTTAGGGTTTAAGGGGTCAAGGGGTTAATGGGTTGTGAGTTATGATAGTAGGGGTTAAGGGATTTTGGCTTTGGTGTTGAAGGGATACAAAATTTATTGATTATGGGTTAAGGGCTTATGGGTTGTGATAGTGGGGCCCCTAATCTCCTTATCACAACTTTTTGGGGTTCCCTTATCAATTTCTCTCACTACCTTCCCTCTAGGTTCCCTAACCCATATGCCATGAGGTTTTAAGGCCCCTTCCCATTCTCTAATTCTAGTATTATAAATCTTAGTAAACCTTTTGGCCTTGATTGTTGAACCTGTACCCAATTATCTTCTTCACGATATTATCATTTGGGCCCATCACCTTGGGAGGCAGTAGTAGGAAGTCCAAATCCTCATTTTCCTCCTCCTCTAATTCTCCCCATCGCACCTTCACTGAAGATTTGCTATTTATCATCTTCTCCATCTCCTTCTTCCTTGCACCCTCCCTTTGTGCAACATCATTGGTAGTGGCTAAAACCCATTCCTAGGAATCTTGGGCTATTTGTATACACAACGTCTCTAATAGTAGCATTGATCCCACTTTTCCTTCATTTTCACTTATGTGATCCCCCTTCTCATCCATTTTCTCCTGCCAGAGGAATCCCTTCTACAAAGAGTTTGATAGAGGAACCCCTTTTGCAAAGAAGTTTATCCAAACACTTTTTAAGTTTATCACCTAATAATTTATGAAGAAATAATTTTGTATTTAAAAAATATATATTAAAATAAACCCTCTACCGTTTTTTTACTAGTGATTTGTATCTGCATTTTAATAATTTAAGAAATAATTGTCTTTAAAAAAATGGGCTTAAAATAAATCTTTTACATTTTTTTTTTCACTAGAAAAAAACAACAGTATTATATTAGATATAACAAACTATTTACATATATCATAGGTCACATGTCCATCCACGTTCAGTAGGAATGTTCTATTGAAAAAATAAATTACATCAAAATACCTCCATAGTTTAAGAAAGTATTCCTATACTTATATCTTAACAAAAAAGAATCCTGAAATTAAAAAGGTAGTTATCATCAATGTTCCACATATTCCTCTTGTCAAAAAACATATCGTAACCTGACAGTCCATGAGTTACAGAAACATGAACCAATGCTCAGTGAATGGAAAATTTTCTACCATGCTGATAGATGGAATTTGCTAATAATTTGTATTGTAACATAAAAAAAGGCATATCAGTGAAGTGTTCCATGATTTTTTGAATTCTACCCAACCCGTTGAAAAGGAGTGGTGAGTAGAAAGTAGATCTAATAGAAACCCACTCCACAATCGCTTGTGAATCTCCGAAGAATTCCAATTGTACCAACCTAAACTTGAATGCAAAGAAAATAAGGCCCCAAAGTGCTAGAAATTTAGGTTATGTATTTGAACCATTACCCCCATTCCAACATATATGGTACATAGTCCCCGACCAAATGATGATGTAGGCACCAAAACCACAAATCCCATCCTTAGTTACATCATTGAAATAACGTCGCGGAAAGGGTGTTAATGTTAGTGAAGGAGAAATCAGTCTCACAGCTGGTCTACCCCCACCAAAATATGTTTCCTTGTAATATGCCACGATGTAAACACACCTATGTTAGATATTAGGCAAATTTTTCTCAAAGATGAGTGAATTTTGGCTTTTCCAAATTCGCCATATAATGTATATAGAATTTGGTCCGAATGTTTTATATTAAATAATCTAGTCTTGAATATAATCGACCATAGAAGAGTAGTTCCAATCCATTTGTAAAAGCAACATATTAAATACACCATTCCAAATTGATTTTGCAAAGGAGCATTGAAGAAATAGATGAGTCAAATCTTCCATCGCCTCCATACAGAGTAAACAAAAACTAGACCCACTTTGTCCTTTACGACACATATTGTCCCATGCAAAGATTATATTTTTCCAAATGAGCCAAGCAAAGACCTGTAGCTTTACTGGAATATTCCACTTCCATATTTTCATAAACCATTTGCTGGAGGAAGAAAGAATAATTGGTGACATGTACTAGTATGCCTGTCATACCTTTATTTGACCCATCACCAAATTGTCATTCCATACATATTTATCCTCGTTTTCAGTGACAAATATGCTCACATGTGCAAGCTATCAGACGTATATACTCCATCTACCTTAAATATCCCCATATAATCCAATTTCAGAGGCCATGAGCCAATATGGATTGGAAAATACGTTCTATATAATTTAACTAACATAGTGTATGCCCAAATTGTGGATTTTCCTTTGAAGGTCCAGCGGAAAGGTGTGATCACCTGTAAATCCATAAATTGGATCTAAGCCAATTTCAATGTTTGTGCCTTTTCCAAATTTCCACTGAATATTACTCATAAGCCATGGGCGATCCTTCATAAAGATCCTCCAAATATAGGATATGTCGTGTGGGATGTGTGCGCCAACCTTTATCCATAATATCATCGATTTATTTTGGAGGTATTTAGATTTGATGATGTTATGCCAGAGACCATCACCATTTAGAGACCTCCAAAAAATATTCATAAGTAATGCCCAGTTCATGCGCTCAAGATCAAGGATGCCCCATCCTCCTTCCTTTTTCCTCTGAGTCAGAATCACCATACTGGCCAAATGATATTTTTTCTTATCAAAGTTACCATCCCAAATAAAATTGGAGATGATGGAGCAGATCATTTTAATGATATTCTTAGCTAGAGTGAAAATATGAAGCCAATATACAAAGATGCTATGAAATACTGCTTGAACTACATTAAGCCTGCCTCCCAGGGAGAGCCACCTGTGTGCCCATGATAAAATTTTAAGGTGGAATTTCTCTATAAGCCAAATCCAATCCTTAATTCCATTAAAATTAGGTTTGAGCATAAAGAAAAGATATTTAAAACCCACATCCAATGCAATGCTTATAACACCAAAAATATGAGAAAAATCCAGTACCAATGCATCATCTGGGTAAGCAAAAATCATATGAGATTTAGTATTAATCATAAGGAGTCTAGAGACCGATCCAAAGAGGTAAATACTACCATAAATTTGTATCCATTCTAGAACATATAATATACCAAATAGTAACACTTCATCGACAAAAATAAGATGAGTAACCTTGACTTGCCTAGTAATAAAGATACTTGTCAATGATCCATCCATACGTTCTTGTAAGAGAAATATGCTAAGTCCCTCAATAACAAGAATGAAAAGAAGGGGTGATAAGGTGAATCCTTGTCGAAGACCCTGAGACACATAAAATAATTTTATAGGAATTCAATTAACCAATATGACAAAGTTTGCAGTAGATACACACGCCATGAGACATTTTGAAACTTGAAACGAAATGCTAGTTTTTTATAGAACCAGTAGAAGAAAGGTCCAATATACACAATCAAAATATTTTTGTAGGTCAAACTTCATAATAATCACCTCGAGCTTCTTATATTTGATAGTATGTACAATCTCATGTGCAATAAAAACCACATCTTGAATTTTTCTTTGATGAAGAAACCCAAATTGTTCTTCGGCGATACTATTTGACGGTGTATGTTTCAACCTATTAGTAATGATTTTGGAAATGATTTTTTATAAGGTGTTGCAAAGAGAGATAGGAATATAATAAACAAAAGTTGATGCATGTGAAACGTTAGGAATACATGTAATGAAAGTGGAATTAATATCACTAGGGATATAACCAATATTTCAAGATTCTTCTGCAACTGCCAATATATCAGTGCCTATAATATCTTTGAAGTGTAAAAATAATTCAATGGGCTAGGCATTAGGCCCAGGGATTTTATCACAAGCAAATGATTTCTTTGTAGCTTGTAATTCTTCCATTGTAATGGGCTGAAATAACATAGTATTTATGTCGGAATCGATCATAGTCATATATGAATCAATGACCACCATTTGTTGCACAATATCCATCTCCACTCTAGCCCTATATTGATTGAAAAATATATCATTACCTCAACCTGGATGTAAGGAAGAGTACATAAACAATTACCAGTAATATCCTAAATTTCCCAGATGGAGTTCTCCTTGCAACGATTCATTGCATAATTATGAAATAATTTGGTATTCTTGTCTCCTCTTGATACATAGAGAGCATGAATTTTCGATCTCCACTCCTTCCACAATTGCAAAATATCATTCTTCCTCTTTTCTATATCCATAGTTAGTAATTTATGCATTGCCGATAACATGCATGTGAAGAATCAACCAACATACCAAGTTATTTTTATCAATAACCAAAATTTCATCAATATGCTTCCTCTTTTTAGCATGAATCTAGTTACTCATAGATTGTTTAAGAGTCCCCAAATTAATCCCAGTAATTTCCAAAAAATATGTGACCAAAGTGTCCGATCGTAGTGCCCAAAAAGTACACACTAATGAATCAAATTCAAGAAATTTTAAGCAGTGGTGATTAAATTTGAACGGGATAACACTCCAATCCCCATCTGACTACCACTAGAGTATGATAGGGTAATGGTCCTAAATTTTGGATGGAATAACCGAATATTTCATACACTCTAAAAACTCCACCAAATTTTCTTGAAAAATGAAGCAATCAAGACTCTTAATGATGCCTATGGACCCAACCCAACCATTTCTCCATGCCAGAATAAAGGGAGCCAAAAAAATATCCACCAAGTGGTTCATGCCAAAAATATCATTGAATTACCCTGCCAATGGGTCCCCTATGAAATGATCCCCCCATCCCTCATTATCTTCAACGGTGAGGTTTAAATCGCCCGCCAAAATAAGGGACCCCATCTTTAAGAGGCCATAAGATTTCAATTTATCATAGAAGAATATGGTTCATATGTATTAAGAACATTAAATCTATCATTCAAGCCCCTGATGAAACTAGGTAGAAGGATACCTACAAAGGATTTATAGACAAGAAAATTCATGACCCTAGGATCCCAAAAATTTGCAAGACCACCAGATAAACCCAAAGAATCCACATCACATACCCACAACTCGTGACATATGTGGAGGAGAATGGGCCAAATTTTGTCTCCAATCATCATCGTCTCTTGTAAAAGGATAATAGAGGGGTGATTAAACCCGATCAAATGTCGGAGTATGGGGATTTTCGAGAACTCTCCAAGCCCCTAGTGTTTAGAGACATGATCATCATGGCAAACCATCATAATTTGGCAAAAAATATCTAAGGACCTGAATAGGAGAGAAAGCACAAACACAAGGTGATGTACTAGGATCCAATGTTGTAGAAATATTGTGAAGATCAGTATCAACCCCATTCGAATGATTTTAAGGCTTCAAACATCGTTCCTTCCTAACGGTCACATTATGATGAGAATTGGGATTGGTAGAGATCCTAGGAGAGGAGGATGAATGAATCAACTAGGTCTATAAATTGATGTCAGGGTGAAGACGAAGAAACTCGATATCACTCCCCACTGAATTAGTGGGGGAAATGTCTCCATAAAAAAGTCTCAAATTGAATATGAGTAGGGTTAGGGCTAACAGTCAATGATTCATAAATAAGGGAGGCCGTTCGTGGGTAGAATCCAAATTGTACAAATAGTGAGCGATTTCTGGTACAAATAACAATGAAGAATTTTCATTACAATCAGAATGTGACAACTAAATATGTGGAGAAACAATACGTAAAGGGATGAAAGTAGAATTAATAAGAGAAACAACACTTGATACCAAATCATTACGAATATGTTGCTCAAGACATGTCATAGGCAGTGTGCTTTTAAGCTTACCTGAGAGAGAGTGTTGACCAATCTCTTGAGTCGTCGAAGGGTGTATAGATGTCAATGGATGACCCCCATCACAAATAGTCTTTGATATTCCATATCGTTGATTTCCAAATCTACACGGTCACTCGATAATAAAATTTCCAACTTTAGGACAACCCAGGCAGTGAAAAGGAATTTCCCAATAGTCAATTCACTGCCTAGTAGAGAAGCCATCCTAATTGAGTTCCACCTCTACGCGAAGGCCAATAAAATATTCCACCTCCACCAAAAGCCATGTGATATGTTTATCTCTCTATAAGAGGCTTTCTTCTTCGAGGAAAGAAAATTTACCAATGGAATTGTTGATCATCATTAGTGATTCACATGACCATAAAACCAGGGAGTTTATCTTGAAACCAATTTCTTTCGAGGCAATTCTAGGTATGGATCAAAGCCCACATGTTAGTGATGTAAAAAGAGGAAACCACAACCATGAACCCAATATGATCCCAAAATCTTCGCAACGTCACCATCATTAATAAAGTGGAAGAAAAATCACTCAATGTGTAAACTGTTGAAAAGAGGAGAGTACTTAACAATATGGTTCCAATGTTCTTTAACCAAGGATTCCATCTGAGATCCATCCATTCGCAGAAAAAATGACTTACCCATCAAAGCATGTTGTTGTAATCCTACCACCTGGTCCCCAAAAATGAGTTTCTGATAATCTGGATCAACCTTAACTTACATCTTTTTCCACGAATGATGGGAAAGCACTTTTCATGCATTACCACATTCAGGTTCAATAACTAGTGGTTATATTGAAATATTCAAAACCACATGTATATTTGTATGCATAAGAAATGTCCCAAAGGGCTAGATTATCGACTTGGGGTAGCCATGACTCTCTGTCTAAATAGTTGCTTATACCAACACATTGAGTAATGGAACATCACTGCCCCAATTTCCTTCAGTATCAAGTGACATTCTGCCAATAGATGTAAAGGCTAGTTGTATAACGGACACCACTGACACACTAAATTCCCCACTATATGTGCACCAAAGTAGATAGAAGTATTAAAAAATACCATATGTATTAGTGTCTGAAAAAACCTCGATAAAATATGTAAACGAGGTAAATTAATGTCACTTATAAATTATTGACCCCACTCAATATAGGTTGTTACTAGCTCAATCCACTAGGACACCCCTTCAAATACAATAGACTGGCCAATCACTGTCGATCAATGTCCTTCAGAAAATCTCATCAAGCACAAAATCAACAAAGATCTTCAATGACGAAACAAACCATTAATGGATTGTCCCTCATATAATCAATGACCAATTGGGAAAATAAATTCCCCCCCTAGACCAATTATTGACCCCAAGAGACTCCTTCGTGATCGAATTAAAAATTCAAATATGTTACCAACTACACCAACCAAATGAATGGACTTACGTAGCAGTAAAGATCCTTAGAAATCCTCCTATTGACCAATCCCAAACCAGAGAGGAGTAGAAAGATCCATAGTAGCAAAGGTTCAGAAGAAAGACCATGTAAAACAACAAGACAATGTGTCTCGGATAGACCACAAAGAAGACCAACAAGTAGCAATTAAGATCCTCAGAAATCCCCTGATCAGCTAATCCCAAACCAAAGAAGGAGAAGGAAGATCCCAGGAGCAAAGGTTCAGAAGAAAGACCACGTAAACAACCAGTTATTATGTCTCAAATAGACCACAAAGTAAACCAACAACTAGAGTGGAAAACAAGTTGTTATTAGTGTACCTTGAAACAAAAAATTTAGTAGATATCCCTGATATCATCCAAAAAAAGGATAAAAACTGAATCTAGCTCAGATAAAGACTTTGTTGTATCTAGGACTTGACTATATAGATACAAATATGCTAGTTATTTTATGATCTTCCATATTGCTAGATTCACAAGAAGAGAATATACTCAGAGCTTCATGATTCTAACTCCAAATGCATAAGAATTGTTGGAATTTAATTCCAACTGCAAACTGAAACAGGTGGACAGAAATATGATTTCTGTGGATATTTCAGAAAGACGGATGCCTCAAAGTCGTGTTTTATTTTTGCACTCCACTGCGCATTAAATTTTCAGAGTTAATGTCCTTGCAATAGCCGACTTTGTTTTTTCCAAAAGGCATCACATTATCTCCCACCGTTTACTGCATTTAAGAGGCTGATAAGTTTAAAAGATATTTTTATTATTTTAATGTTTTACGTCAAATATGTTTTTCAACATATATATGTAATAGACAGCAGTTGTTTGAATGCTAGAGAGTTAGAGAAATAGAGAAAGACAGAGAAAAAGACAGAGAGAAGAAAAACAGAGGAAATCAGATTCGCTGTGTTTTGGAGCAGCAATGCATTTTCCAGAGTGTTTCAGCAATTGTCTTTGTGTTTCAGCAATGGATTGTGTGGAGTTTCAACAACTGTCTGTGTGTTGTTGAAACACAAATCTGTGTAAAAGCAGAAATTGAAAAACAGAGTAAGGAGTTTTTTGTTTATTCCAGAATTGTAGTTCTGAAGAAAGTTTGTATTTGTAACAGTCGTTTTTATGGTTAATGAAATAGAGCTTTTCTCCATCTCTTTGTCCACATTTCTATCATTACTTTGTGTTGAGTTGAGGAACTTTGTTTCCTCTGTTTTGTTCGAAATATTCAGAAATTTCCATCAAGAATGAGAACCGCATTGTTTATTTATAACATTTGATCATGTTTATCTAGTTACCATGACTAGAATTTGTAGTTCACAATTATGAAACATTGGCATTAAGATCGAGAGCATGAGGGGACTCATTTTACAGCATGGAGTGGAATGATGTGTAATTTCGTCTATGTTAAATTTGGACTTTGACATATTTTTTTTTTTAAAATAAAAATAAAATATTTTTTAAATAGTAAAGAAATGTCACCTATATTAAATAAAAAAATAAATATACTATTTATGTTTAGTTAATTGTCTATATAACATAATATATCATATAAAGTTATTAAAAAAAATAAACTTTTATTGTTAAAAAGTTTTAAGTGGTTTCAATATTTTACATTTTACTATATATAAATCCAACAAAAATGTTTTGAACTTTTAAGTATAAATTACATACTTTATATTTTTAAAAATTCAATTTAAACAATACAAAATTATACATTATATTTACACTCTAAAAAAATTTAGAAATAAATTCATGTTAAATCTAGTGGTTAAAATAAATTTTACTAATATTATGTCATCTCTTTAATGGAACCCTAACTAGACATTGACTTAACTTACAAAGTATAGTATATTGTAGCGAGTGACAGAAACATGATTACTATTCTGCACAGTGAAACATTATTATAATATTTATCACCTGCCGAGTGATAAAAATATGATTACAATTCTACATAGTGGAGTGTTCTACCACCCTAAAATATTATTATATAATATATGTCATGAACCGAGTAATAAAAACATGTCTATATGTCACCAACCGAGTAATAAAAACATGTGTACTATTCTATACCCTGAAGTTGTACCGAGTAATAAAAACATGTGTACTATTCTATACCCTGAAGTTGTTTAACGAGATGGAGGAATGGTGCGAAGAACTAAAATTATTGGAATTTGGGTTAGAAAAATTTAAGAAATCTTACTGTATTTGAATCACCATTTTGATGGCGAAAATAGATTTAGGGCCATCAAAAATCTCTAAAACACTTAAAATATTAAAGCTTGATAGTTATAAACTGGATTTACAAAAATCCTTGTCAAATTTTCTTAAACTCTTACCAAAGGAGTTGTCTACCCAGGCAACGAAATAGCCCAGACGGCAGTTTTTTGCCGGAATCTGGGCAATTAAAATTCAAGAAATCAGGTAGTTGGAGTGTTTGGAATCTATTTTTTACAGTGGAAATGGATTCAGCACTACCAAAAACCCTTAGGGCACTCAAAATACTAAAGTTTAACAACTGTGAACATGATTCTGATAAAATCTTTGCCGGATTTTTTAAAAATCCTTGCCGGATTCTGGGCCAAAACATTGCCTGGAAAGACTACGGTCTTACCAAAATTTCCATAATTTTCAAAGTTAAAAAACAATCTAGTTAGACTAGTGCATTTTGTCACTAACTTGCTTTATTTAATTTACAAAATACATAAGGCAGTCTCCTCTGATGCAATGGTCACACAATATTTACTGCGAAAGGAGTACGAACATTATGTTTTCCATCGCTCCAGGTGAGGGTACCGAAAGCATATCCTTTAGTGGCAACTTTCGATGGTGCAAAACTTACATTAAAAGATAGTTTAGTGGATGTCTGAGAGAATTGAAGAGTTTGTGGAAAGACCTTCACATTCAACCCGGGGGGTGCATTGATGGCAACCTTGTAAGTGGGTGCCTCATCAGGGCTGATGTTTGTGACACTTCTGATTATGGTTGTGCTCCCATTCGCAATATCTAACTTGGAGATGGCTATGCTTGGATAGTTCAAGTTACTGATCAGATCCACCTTTGCCCCAGATGGGCATTTATAGCTTTCATTCGCTGCGATGAGCTTTATCTGCGAAGAATTAAGACCGTAATTACACAAGAAATGGAAGTAATCTTCGGTTGTTGTTTCGTATACAAGTCCTGGTTGCAGAGCTCCCACTGGATTCACTACCCCGCTTCCAAAATCAAAAGGTGTACCAGGCATATCAGTATCAAGAGTCAATGAATTGCCCATATTGTTCATTGAAATAGCTGCCACATTGATTGGAGCACAAATGTTAGAAACTCAGGCAGCTTTGGCTTTGGCATTGTAAAAGGAAGCTTGTTTCATCACATGCTTGACCTAGATTTATTTAACATCACTGAAATTTTCAGAATAAAAAGGAGAGTCTCCGTATGTTGGTCGGTCTGATGAAGTACCTGTAGTCATCAGGGCTGATCTGACAGCAGAGGCGCTCCAAGCAGTATTTCTAGATTTTACAAATGCAGCGGCTCCACTTACATGAGGAGCCGCCATGGATGTTCCAGATATAATGTTAAATTGGGAAGGCATCATCCCACGAGGAATTGTGTCCGAAGATTGATCGGTGGGAATCCATGCAGCAAGTATATTCACACCTGGTGCGCTTAAGTCTGGCTGCACGTTTAAAAGGTCATGTTGTGATCATCTTCAACTCAATAAAGTTAAATAGGAGCAGGATAGCCAACTCTTTATCCCATTTATATTTTAAGAATTTTGATTATCTATTCTTTAATAATAAAGCAAATATATATTTTAAAACTCATGATTACAAAAATTTCAACAGTAAATTAAGTTTTGAAAAATGAAAGGAATATGAAAAATGAAAAGAATAAATTAATAAATAAAATTAAACTTTGTGTCTAATTTTTTTCTTTATAAAAAACTAGGATTAAAAAGATATTTCTGCGTAGTATTGCTCACACGAGAATAAAAATTAAACTTTAGTTGTAATTTTTTTTCCAAAAATAGGACAAAAAGAAAAGGAAAAAAATTTATAAATAGAGTAAAAGTGGGAAAGAAATCATCTTAAAAAATGTAAAATTAAAGAAAATTTATTTCAATACGGAAAATTGAAAAATTATTAGATTCAATAGTTATTATAGTGCACTTATCAACATTAATCAGCTATTTAATTTATACCAGTATGACAGTATAAATTAAATAAGTGATCAATAATGTTAAACATTCAAATATTTATCTCATCATATATTTTTAACAATAGAAATTTATTTTAGTTTATTATAGAATTTTTTTATTTTAAATTGGATTTATTTCAATATCATAAAACAATACTATGACTTATTAATACTACTTAATACTATATATTAAAAAAATATAACTCATATTCATATGATATATAATCTTTTTTTAATCAAATTAATTAATAAAACATAACTATTTTTAAAATAAATAATATTATTTCATTAATCAACTTAACTTAAAAAAATCATAGCAAATTTAAGAAAAATATATACTTAAAATCACTCATTTAATTATTAATAATTAAATTAAAATTTTAAACTCCATCTTTCAAAACCAAACCTAAAAAAGTATTCAATATATCCTATACAAAACGTTGAAATTTTATCCACCGGACATCTCTTAAAGCTAGATGGATCGTAAGTCGATCAATTCACACGTTTAAAATGGGCAGTAATACGTTGAAATTTTATCCACCGGACATCTCTTAAAGCTAGATGGATCGTAAGTCGATCAATTCATAGGTTTAAAATGGGCAGTAATTTAATTAGCTTGCAAAATTGTTGAAATTTTAGTAAAATTTTGAAAAAAAAATATAGTAGGGATTTTGGAATGTTACAGCAGTTTTGGGTGTTACAGAAAATTTTGATGATGCGAAATCTATTTCACTGTCAAAAATATAGTTCAAACATTACTACTATTGCTATAATTTTTTTTATTTTTTTTATTTCACGAAAGGCTAAATGGATTGTGAAGCTAAATAAATTTTTTTATTTTTTTATTCCACGAAAGCTAAATGGATTGTAAAGCTAAATAGAGTGGAAGTGGATGAGTGCGTACCTTGAGAACGTTCTGGGTGAATATTCCAGGGCCTCTTGAAGAAAAATATGCAACAACGGGAGCTGGCTTGTAATTTGTGACGGCCTGTGTTGGAGTAATTGTAGCGACAGGGTTTCTATCGTGACAGAACTTGACGATTATTTACAGTCACATTGTAATTAATTGGATTTGCCCAAATGTATAATTCATCTATATGATCACGCGACACCTCTCGAATATACTAGGCTACATAGAAAGGCTTGGCGATGTGGGTGAACGTACCTGGCCGTTTTTATGTAAGAAAATATCTCCATGGCAGACGTTCCACTTACTGTAGTGCCTGGAAATGTACCATAGTTAGTTGCTTCTGATGTTTGTGAATCATCCACAATAATCGTCCCTATCCCTCCCGCGTCCTGGACAACATCTTTCATCGACGACCTCGATGTGTCTGTGTTGTTGCCAAAACAAATTACGACCTTTCCTTTGGCTTTTCTTGCGTCCAAAGAGTCTAGCTCGCAATTGCTGCAACAATCCCCTCCATGGAAAATTAAATTATAAAAAATACTAATACGATCAACTTATGGAAATTTAACCTCAAAAATTGTGAACTGTGTGTTATTTTAAAGGATTTGAAGATAAATTTCAGTAACGATTAGTTTTCCCAATCTCATTAGGAGCAAATCCTAAAAAGTAAAAAAAAAAAAAAACAAATTGATGTGATTTTTTTTTGCATAATTTACCTTGCAGATGAAGCAGAACTGGACTTGTCATGGATGCTTCCTGCGTACACAAGAGGGTGCACTGCCGAGTGGCTAAGATTCGAGAAGTTAATGCCCTTCCCCTGAGTGCACACACAATATAAGCATAATACTCTGCAGAATGATACATCCTGTAAAAATCCTTCACAATTTGAAAAATTAAGAGTTTTGACATCATGTCTGTTTGAATTAAGTTACATGAAGTTCTGCTAGTTTTTTCAGCCACATTAAATACTAAATAGTCTTCCACCCCATTAAGAACAAGAATAAAAAAATCACTTTCAAAACTCCAAAGCGCTTTAGAATGGCAAAAACTTTCGAATCTATAAATGAGGTGCTGAATTAAAATCAAACTGGTGAAGTGAATTTAAGCTGATAGACATAATACTATTGGGTTCATTTTCCCTTGTTAACTTGTTCTCACCTGAACAATTTTACCATTTCCCAACACAACTTTTGATAGGTATTCCCTGTCGATTGTGGATGCTGCAATTGTAAAAATCCACGGAGCAGTATTGACAACCGTATTAGAGTCGGGTCCGTCGTTTCCGGCAGAGGATACAACCAGAATTCCTCTCTGAGTAGCATGAAATGCTCCTATGGCTATCGGATCTTCCACAAAATCATGCTGGCTGAAGGAATGAGGCCCAAGTGAAACGGATAAAATATCCACTCCATCTTTAACTGCGTCGTCAAAGCCAGCTAAAATTTGTACACCTGGACACATATTATCCGGTGAACATACCCTATACATGGCAATTCTTGTAGAGCTACTGGCTGGTCCGCCTCTGGCTCTTCCGCTTGCCACACCATAATAGCTTGCATTCTCCACAATGTTCCCGGCTGCAGTCGACGCTGTATGCGTGCCATGCCCCTGTTCATCTCTTGCAGACCTCGTTTGTGTCCATATCGGTTTCTGCTTAATATTTTTCTTCACCTCTCCGCCTGAGTAATATCTGGCCCCAATTATTTTCCTGCTCACATTATGTGAATTATAAACCATATGAGATATGAGACGAGACAAGAAGGGAAGCAAGGAGATCTTATATTTAGGTAAAAAATTTATTATTATTATTCTTATTAAGTTGAGATACTTGTTAATATATTGATGGAATATTTTGTACTAGGCAAGTCATTAAAAAAAAAAACTTAAACCTTATAAAAAAAATAAGAAAATTAAAGTTTTACTTATATTTATAAAAATTCCACCAACTAAACTAACTCTCTATCTTAAAATTACCAACCAACTGAACAAACCCTCCATCTTATATCTTATTGTTGTCATCAGAGTTATTCTTTTTCACATGATAAGAGGAGAATCCAAATAATTAACAATAACAATCTCAAACAATCAACAGTCACTAACTGTAAAATTCTAAGAAAGATACATTATAAAATCTCAAACGGTCAATATTAACTATAAAAATCTAAAAAAATACAAAATACAAACACATATATGAATCACATGTTTCAACTGGAAGCGTTGAAATCAAGAAAGCAAAATAGAAACACATTCATGAATGAATTACCTGTTGCAATTGGAAGCGCTGAAATCATCTCCCTTCACGCATGCTCCCTTCCACCGTTGAGGAATTGGGCCCATACCCTCATCACTGAAGCTGGCTGCTTCCGGCCAAATGCCTGAGTATATGGCCCATACATAACATGTTTATTACTGTAACTGCATGATAAAGACTCTCCCGACTACAGTTCACTGAACCAATTAAAAATTTCTGTATAAAACTAAAAGCCAAATATGACATCATACCTGAATCTAGAAATCCTATGATGATATCAGCGCCAGAATTGCCTTGTTTTCTGGAATAAGACATTGGCTTGACCAGTTCCGTTTCTAGGTAGTCCCACGAGTGTGTCGTATGAAGGTTTAACACTGGATCAGGAAACACTGATAATACTCCTGGTTTCCCTGCTAAGTCATTTGAGCATATGATCAGAACAGGAGACTGGGTTGTTACTAGTTAAGAATAAGTCATGAAGACATACCCATTAAAGTAGTCGCCTGTTCTTTGGATAGTACTGCTGCAAATCCAGTAAAGGCATATGTATAGCTATAAACCAGTGATTGCTTTGCTTGGCCGGGACTATAAACGTTCAGACATAAGAAAAGTTAAATAAATTAACAACAAATATCTGAACAGCTAAATTTTCGAATTTGAATATTTCAATTGATACCTTTCCAGAACAGACGAAAGAACCTTCAGATGGCTCGTTAGAAGTTCTTCTCTATTATTGTGGAGTGAACTCCCCATGTACACAATGTATACCTGCACACAGAGTGGAATACTTGTAGTGAAATTATCGTAACTTATAATTAGACATCATTGCAGAGATTTTACACTTCCGGGCGCCACATTATTCAAATTGGAGTGGTGCTGCAGACAAAAGATAAGTAATCTGAGAAAATTAGGAGTCCGCACCTTTTCATCCTCGGCAATGACAGAAGAGAACAAGAGGCTGCATTGAAAAACAAATGCAAAATAAAGCTTAAACCCCATTGATACAATCAATCTGGGTGAGAATTGTTTCTCAAGGAGTACTTGTGTGGAGAGGGTGGAGGGGTAGAGTTTAATAGAAAAACAAATCGAGCACAGTGAATGGTGTGCAGTGGATCTGATAATGGGTATTAGCAATTGAGGCGACGCAAGAAAATCAGAGTTGGGATCCGACGCAACACTATGGAAGGTTAGAGACCCTTATCGCAAAAACAAAGTCGCCGCTGCGTCAACTAGTGCGGGCATATTTTTCAGAATGCACGAACTATTGGTCATGTCTCGTAGAAAATAATGGACAGTGGGCCTTTGAACGGAAGTGGTGTCCAACTGTTTGGTGGAATCTTTCGGGATTTTCTTCTTTCTCTTGACATTACTTTGGTGGGGTAGTCTAGTGGTCGACAGGATGCGCTTACTTTTTGACTATCGAGTAATCTGAAGCTATGGTGGGCGGGATACTGCAGAATCGAATCAGAACTAACCCAGAAGTGGAAGGGAGATTATGTTTCCAGAAACGCTGTATATAAACAAGAAAATAAGATGCAATGATACACTCCTTATTTACTCGAAAATGAACCAGCTGGTTTTTTTCATTTAAAAAATATGAATGGCAGACAGAATGGCGGAGATTCGGATCTCGAACTGAACAGGAAGTTGAAATGAGATTCTGTTTCTGGAAATACTTATTATAAACCAACCAGAAAATGAGATTCAGAATATTTTAGTTTGTGATTCACTCCTCTTTTACTTTGCTCCTTTTACTTCATGAATGTCAATTTTTTAATTTAGCATACACTAATATAATCACATTTACTAATAAATTTATATATATAAAATATATCTATAATTATATTTATCAACGTGGTTAATATTAATATAAACTAAAATATTTGTGATGGACCTAATTTGATTTTAAAAAAATATAATGGTATAACATACTTATTTTACTTGATAAATGAATCTTATACAAAGATCATTTCTTTTATCTATAGATTCCTAATTAAAGTTTTACGAATGATTACCTTAAACTTCAATTCATTTTGTTCATGCTTGGTTGAAATTGACAAATTCTTCATTGTTGAACATTGGTGTCTAAGTTTTATTTTTTGGTTGATCACATTAAATTTGGCAAATTGCATAATAAATTAGCACAATTTTAAAGCAATTTGTCAATATAATGTGGAATTGTTTAAATTTTGAGGATTATTGATTATACAATGTGAATCTTCCATTATTTTGAAAATGAATTCAGTACTTAGATTAAAGAGCATGAGAACATTACATTGTTTTAATTTATATAGAAACTGTTTATTAAAAAATGACATGATGATTGATTGCTCTTTTATATATATATATATAAACTTATTAATTTTAAATCAAATAAATCTTTTCAAAATCTGGTTAAAGAAAAGTGAAGAACTGACTAAAAATTTTTAAGAGGCAAGAAGTGGTGCATTTAAAACATTAAAATAAACCAATTCTTTATATTAAATTCAATATTAAAATATATTAAAATATTATATATTATTTTAACAAAATTATAACTTAATATTATATAAACTATATTAAAATTAAAAACCTAAAATATATAAATTATATTACAATTTAAAATTTAAAATCTAAAATTGCTATTATAACTTAAAACTATTATTTTTATCTATAAAATCATGTTAATATTTTGCCTGTTTGATAAAAGTGCAATCAATGAAAGCCAATAAATAGATGACACATATTTGGTTTATTAAGATTTTTGAATCACACCCACAGAAATGCAACATTTCAATATCCACTTAAATATACAGAATACACCTATCCATTTAAATATACTTCTTTACTTTTGAAACTAAAATAAATATCTACCCTATTATAAAAATTAAAAATATGTAAAACCTTTTAAATTCCTTTCAGAGCTTTTCCAATTTTTTATTTGACAACGCCCTAGAGAATTTAGGAGATGAACCCCAGAGCATTTCGGAGATTCCCGAAAACATGCATCTAAAATCGAATGATTCAAATGACTGGGTTTACGGAGGGACATTAAAAGAAAATAGAATTTTAATTAAGAGGTGATATCTTATTTTTAAAAAGAAGTTGTTTATCCAAGGTATAGAATAGTAGTTTGGATGGCAGTTTTTTCGCTTGAATCTGGTTCAGTAAAATTTAAAAAATGAGGTAGTTACAGTGTTTGGAATCCATTTTTGAGAGTGGAAATAGATTCAGCACTATCAAAACCTTTAGAGCACCCAAAATATTGAAGTTTAACTACTGTAAACAAGATTTTCAGAAAATCTTTGCCAGATTTTTTTAAAGTCTCTACTGAATTCTGGGCCATTCTGTTACTTTTTTAGACTACTACTTTCTAAAATCTAAAAGTAACAATGTAATAGTTTTATGTTTTGAAAGTTAAATGGTATATGTTTTTGTCTAGTAGTCTAGTCTAATTTTAATGAAATGTTTTTTTTTTTAATTATTTTTCATGAAATGACTTTTTTTTTTCACAACAATTTTTTTGATTGATTTTAATAAAAAAACATAATAAAGATTTTTAAAAATTTGAGTTTAAATTATTTAATATGCATAATTCAAATTTTTTAATTGTTTTTCAAAACTATATTATTTATTAAAAATTAAATAAAAATTATAAATTTGATTTATAAATTGATTCCCTTTTTCAAAATGTTAAATTAATTTGTATATTCATATTATAAAAAAAAACAAAACAAAATACCACTCAATTATGTTACCAAAAACTTTATAATATAAAATAATTAAACAATTTTTTTAAAAATAAAATATATAAATTCACAATAATAATTATTAAGTAAATAATAAAACTAAATATTAAGATAAGATAAATAAAATCATAATAATTATTAAATAAATTATAAGACAAACTATTAAGATAGCTATTCACTAAGTTATCATAAGTCTAAGATAACAAGATCTATCATAAGTGCAAGATTACAAGATTTATGTTGTTAGAGATGTTATTAGAATAGAGAACATTATTATAATATAGTATCCGTATTCTAAAATTATGAAGTTGAGGTAGTATTAGTATAAGGAATTTATTAGCTAACTTTTTATTGTGATTATAAAGTTTATGGTTTGGAGAATGGTTATTATAAGGACTATACGGTTATAATAGTTATTATTTTAAGGATTATCAGGTTTATAAGGTTATTAGTATAGAGATTGTATGAGGTGCAAGAGATAGAAGCACGTGCCGAATAAAGGTTATGCATGTTATTAGCAGGAGAATCATAAGGACTACATGGGTTCATATAAGTTATTTTAAGATGGGACAATAAGAGATATGTCCTGCAATCATCCTTATTCACGTAATGTGATTCTTAAGGGTTAAGGGTCTATTAGAGTATATGATACGGTAGTTAATGTATTAATTTAATCTAACGTGTAAGAGGTCTACTATCTTTGTTGTTATTAAATAAGGTTTAATTAGTGTAATATAAATTAATGATTATTGTAAGGTTTTTAATGATTAAGGTTAGAGTTTGCTATGTAATTATATATTAGTATAGATTTATATTAATTTTTATTTTGGAGTGTAAAATTTGATGAAAATTTTGCATTTAGAGATTTTATTCTTTTCTAGTTTAGTTTAGAGCAACGCACTAATGAAATGTTTTAATTATAATAATTACTTAATTGACATTGAAATATTTTATTTATGATTCATATTTTCCACATTAAAATGTTAATACATGGTTTTCATATTTCATATTCAGAAATAAAAAACATATTCTCATTGATGCAGGGGCATTAGACACTAGCTAGCAATGTAGGAGGTTTTGTCCACATGTTATGGCTAGGAGGGTTCGAAATCATTTGCACTGTAACAGCTAGGTGTCAATACCTTAGCTACCTGTTGCATTTAGATCAGCTAGGATTAGTAGAAGTCAAATAGTTAGGTTCAGTCCATCTGTCATGTTCTAGTTATTTGAATAATTGTAATTAGGCTTTTGATTTTCTAAACGGTCCTCGCAGAGAAACCGAAGAGAAAAATGTTTATGTATATATGTAAACCCCCGGATCTCATTGAGAGAGAGATTTTCTGCAATAAAATTTGTGTGTTAAGTAATTGCTTCCGATTGAACGAATTTCAGTTCATGTTGATTATCAAACTGTCTTGAATTGATGTTTGTGACGAAATTTGTTTAACTGTGAGGCGGTTGAACTCTGTGCGTATATAATTTCTGAATGGAACTGTTGTACAGCCTCCGCATCCCTCTGCCTATTGGTTCTCTCAATTTGTTTGAACGAGCTATATGAATTAAATCCCAACCGTAGACAAAGTGTGTGTGTAAAACCGTGGTCATTGAACTCTGTTTAATGATAGTGGAAATCCCGCTAAATAAAGAGATAAATCTGTTTATTGTTAATTAAATCTGGAACCAAGGCCCGAACTAAGTTAACAAATGGAGAGCATAGGAAGGAAAGCAATTAACCTGTGGTCAATCACTGTTCCAAACCCGCGAGTGGATTAGCGAAACTGGACTACCATATCGCACCGCTTTTGCGAAGATAAGTGGTATTTTCAAATTGGAAGCGATTCCATAGAACAGTGGACACGTAGCTAAGGTGGGACCCCGAAAACCGTCTTTTCACATTGCCATCGCACGTTAACATTCGACATCGGAGCCCGCGCGATATTGAAGTAAGTCGTCGATCTAGAGGAAGGCTAATCAAGCGGTGATCGCGTTCGGAAGTTGCAAGAAGGATAACCAAGGCACTGGGCGTGTATTTGATTGGGCTATTGATTATAGATGTGGGGCTCGGAGCCAAAGGTTTATTACAAAGTCATTTGTTTAAAAAAAAACGTCGGGTATTTATATAAAGTTTGAAGGATTAAACCCTTAGTTATAAGGTTTGGCGGTAGAATATAAAGCCTGAGAGATATGTTTTAATTTTCAAAGGTTGTTGAATATGTTTATTTATCGAATTCCTCGAATTTGATAAATAAAACCGAAGAATTTGGGGAAGACCACATGGAGGAGGAGAATGGGGTTTTAGCAGGGAAATGCTGACAGAGCAACAATCGCAGACCAGCTCTCCTTAGGGGCCGACCTTCAGACTTGTTGCTGTCATTTGTGGTATCAAAGCTGTTGTTTTTAAGTTGTTTTTGCAGAGAATTAACATGGCAATCCGAGTTGGTAGAGGTGCTGGAAAAAGGAGAGGCGGACCTGTTGCCAATGCAGAAGTGTTGGGAGTTTTGCACAGGTTTGAGGCCAGAATGGATGCCATGGAGCGAAGACAGCCCAGAGATCCTGAAGACATCAGTGAACCTAAATTAGAAGAAGTGGAAGAAAATGTTGAGATTCCTCCTGACATGAGGCTCCTCAGAACTGTTCTGGGGTCTGCAGTTAAGGCCAGGATTGAAGTGTCAAGTTTTGCAGGAGGACTGAATCCAGAGGAACTGGTGGACTGGATTAATGAAATGAACAAGTGCTTTGACTATGAAGAAATGAGTGAGGATAAGAAGGTCAAGTTTGCAGTAAAAAAGTTGAAGGGACATGCTGCACTTTGGTGGGATGGAGTGCAGGCAGAAAGGAGGAGAGTTGGCAAGCAGCCTATCAAAAGCTAGACCAGAATGATGGCTAAGTAAAAGGTAAATTATTGCCTGGTGATTATCAGCTAACATTTTTTAGGCAAATGCAGAACCTGAGACAGAGGTTGTTGACAGTAAAGGAATATACAGAATAATTCTACAGAGTGAACATAAGAGCTGGGAAATTCCAAGACACACTAGAGAAGACTGCCAGGTATGTGAATGGTCTCAAGCTTGAGATCCAAGATGAGATTGGTCTTCTGTCTCCTAAGACAGTTGAAGAGGCCTATCAGATGGCCTTGAAAGCAGAAGAGACACTCCTGAGGAAGTACTCTACCAAAAAGAGAGGTACTTTCCATGGAAATGGAAGTCAGGGTGGTAGAGGAAAGCCTACTACACCCAGGGATGGAGCTAATAGTAGCTCACCTTAGAATGCATCTGCAGAGGATGATGCAAGAGGCAGAAGGGGTTCTTATAGAGGAAGAGGAGGCAGAGGCAGAGGTAGAGAAGCGAGGTGCTATAGATGTCAGCAAGTGGGACATAAGCACTATGAGTGCCCAGAGAATGTGGGTGCCAGTCCAAGAAACGTTGTTGTTGCCCAGGCTGGAGAAGAGGTAGCAATTGAAGAAGAAATTCTACCAGAAAGGGGAGAGTCCTTCGTGGTTAACAAGGTCCTGTTGAAGCAAACCAAAGAGGTCACTGAGCCTGCACAAAGGAATACTTTGTTTAGGAGCATATGCAAAGTCCAGGGAAAATGCTACCAGCTGGTCATTGATAGTGGCAGCACAGACAATCTGGTTTTCACTGAGGTGATAGAGAAGTTGAAGCTAAAGACAAGGGAGCATCCAACTCCCTACAAGGTGTCCTGACTGCATAAAGGGCACCAACTGATTGTAAAAGAATAGTGTGAGATAGAGCTGCAAATGGGAAAATACAAAGATAAGGTCCTGTGTGATGTAATGCCCATGGATGTGTGTCACATGCTATTGGGTAGACCTTGGCAGTTTGACAGAGCAGCGGTGCATGATGGCAAGAAGAACACTTACAAGTTCTTCAAGGATGGGGTACATCATACATTAATACCCATGGAAGAAGGAGAGCCATCAAGCAGAGTGATTGATCTAAAGACCTTGTTGCTGAGCGGGAAGGAATATCTGCAGCAGATAGAAGAAGAAGAGGTAAGCTTTGCTTTAGTTTGCAAACCTAAGGTAGTTCTTACTTCTACAAAGATTTCTGATTTTCCAATAGAAATCCAAGAGATGTTAAACAATTATTGTGACATTTTTGTGGATGATTTACTTGATGAGCTACCACCTGTGAGAAAGATCAGCCATCAGATAGATTTTATCCCTGGTTCAAATCTGCCAAATAAGGCAGCCTACATAATGACTCCCACAGAAAATGAGGAAATCAGGAGACAAGTACAGGAATTGGTGGACAAGGGACTGATCAGAGAGAGTTTGAGTCCATGTGCAGTACCAGTAGTATTGAGCCCAAAGAAAGATGGAGGCTGGAGGATGTGTACTGATTCCAGAGCAATCAATAAGATAAAAATCAGGTACAGATTCCCTTTCCCCAGAGTTGAGTATTTAATGGATTGTTTGAGCGGTGCTAAATATTTTTCAAAGATAGATTTAAAAAGTGGATATCATCAGATTAGAATAAAAGAGGGTGATGAGTGGAAAACTGCCTTTAAAACAAATGAAGGACTATATGAATGGATGGTCATGCCTTTTTGGTTGTCAAATGCACCTAGTACTTTTATGAGACTTATGAATGAAGTATTGAAGGAATTCATTGGTAAATTTGTGATAGTGTATCTGGATGATATATTAGTTTTCAGCAAAACTAAAGAGGAACATTTAAGGCATCTTAATTATGTCTTGAAGAAACTGCACCAAGAGAAACTGCTGATAAACTTAAAGAAATGCTCATTCATGAAGGAAGAGTTGGTGTATTTGGGTTTTGTTATTTCTACAGAAGGATTGAAGATGGACCCAAAGAAGGTTAAGGCAATTGTGGAGTGGCCTTCACCCAGAAATGTTTTTGAGGTAAGAATTTTCCATGGACTTTCCAGTTTTTACAGGAAGTTTATAAGAAACTTCAGTAAGATTAATGCACCCATCATTGAGACAATAAAGAAGAGCAAACAACCATTTAAGTGGACTGCTAAAGCAGAAAGAAAATTTAAAATTTTGAAGCAAAAGATAAATGAAAAGCCTGTTTTGATTCTGCCTGATTTTAATAAACCATTTCAAGTGAAGTGTGATGCCAGTGGGGAGGCCATTGGAGCTGTGATGAGTCAGGATGATAGGCCTGTAGCCTATTTCAGTGAAAAGTTGAATGACACCAGAAGTAAGTATTCCTCTTATGAGAAGGAATTCTATGCAATTGTTCAGGCATTGAAAAAGTGGAGACATTATTTGAAGTCCAAAGAATTTGTATTATACTCTGATAATCATGCTTTGAAGTACATTGTACAGCAACCCAAGCTGAATCATAAGCATGCCAAATGGGTTGAATATCTCCAAGGTTTCAACTTTGTTTTGAAACACATTAGTGGCCAAGAAAATAAAGTAGCTGATGCTTTGAGTAGAAGGCACATGCTTGTTCAAGAAACTAATTTTGAAGTTGTAGGATTTGATTTTCTCAAAGAACTGTATAAAACAGATCCTGATTTTAAAGAAGCATTTGAGGCATGTTGTAATCTTGTTCTAACAGATAGAAGCCAATGGCTGGATTATTTCTTGCAGGAGGACTTACTATTCAGAAGAAGCCAACTCTGTGTACCAAAATGTTCCATGAGAGAAAACTTGATTAAGGAGAAGCATAGTGGAGGACTTGCTGGACACTTTGGTACTGATAAAACTTATGAGCAGCTGAGTCACTTCTATTATTGGCTCAAGATGAGAACAGAAGTGGATAAGTTTGTGGAGAATTGCAAAATCTATCAGTATGCCAAGGGAAGGAGCCAGAATGCCGGATTGTACACTCCCTTGCCTATTCCAGACAGGCCTTGGGACATGGTGAGTATGGATTTTGTTCTAGGACTACCCAAGACTTAGAGAGGGAATGATGCAATCTTTGTTGTAGTGGACAGATTCTCCAAGATGGCACATTTTATTCCATGTTATAAAACTAGTGATGCCACCCATGTTGCTAACTTGTTTTTCAAGGAAGTGGTTAGGTTGCATGGGTTGCCCAAGAGTATTGTTTCAGACAGAGACACCAGATTTGTGGGCCATTTTTGGAGGACACTGTGGAAGAAACTTGGTACCAAACTGAGTTTCAGCTCAGCTTATCATCCTCAAACTGATGGACAAACTGAGGTAGTGAATAGGAGTTTGGGAAATTTGTTGAGAAGTCTTGCAGGAGAGCATCCCAAGCAGTGGGATCATATTTTGCCTCAGGCAGAATATGCATATAATGACTCACCAAACAGAAGCACAGGAAGGAGCCCATTCCATTTTATCTATGGAATGCACCCCAGAGGAATATCAGAGTTAAGAAACCTAGGAAGGGCAAAGCTAAGGAGCACAAATGGTGAAGAATTTGCTTCAGAGATCCAAGCCATACATGAACAAGTGAAATAGAAACTACAAGGCAGCAGCATCAAATACAAAGGCAGAGCAGACTTGAGCAAAAAAGAAGTCCATTTTGAAGTAGGAGATTTGGTTTTGGCACACTTGAGAAAGGAGAGATTCCCAAGGAAGCAGTATAATAAACTGAAGTTCAAAAATATTGGGCCATGCAAGATACTTAGAAAGTTTTTTGCCAATGCTTATGAGATTGAATTACCTCCTGATGTTGGAATGTCTCCCATTTTTAATGTTGCAGATTTGTACAAGTATGAAGATGATGGTGCAGAAGAAAGATCAGCAGACAAGGAACAGATTGAGTGGGAAAAGCAGCTACCTCCAGCACAACCATTATAGCCAGAGAAGATATTGGACAAAAGAGTGTTCAGGAAGACCAGAGGACAAGAGTAATTTTAGTACTTAATCAAATGGAAGGACAAGTCAAAGGAAGACGCCACTTGGATGACTGAAGGAATGTTGCAGAAGATAGGCAGGTCAGTGGAAGAGCTCATGGACAGGAGCCCATGAAGAAAATCACCCTCGGGAGTCTGCTGCAGGGGCATTAGACACTAGCCAGCAATGTAGGAGGTTTTGTCCACATGTTGTGGCTAGGAGGGTTCGAAATCATTTGCACTGTAACAGCTAGGTGTCAATACCTCAGGTGCTTGTTGCATTTAGATCAGTTAGGATTAGTAGAATTCGAATAGTTAGGTTCAGTCCATCTGTCATGTTCCAATTATTTGAATAATTGTAATTAGGCTTTTGATTTTCTAAACGGTCCTCGCAGAGGAACCGAAGAGACAAATGTTTATGTATATATGTAAACCCCTGGATCTCATTGAGAGAGAGATTTTCTGCAATAAAATCTGTGTGTTAAGAAATTACTTCCGGTTGAATTAATTTCAGTTCCTGTTGATTATCAAACTGCCTTGAATTGATGTTTGTGAGGAAATTTGTTTAACTGTGAGGCAGTTGAACTCTGTGCATATATAATTTCTGAATGGAACTGTTGTACAGCCTCTGCATCCCTCTGCCTACTGGTTCTCTCAATTTGTTCGAACAAGCTCTGTGAATTAAATCCCAACTGCAGACGAAGTGTGTGTGTAAAACCGTGGTCGTTGAACTCTATTTAATGATAGTGGAAATCCCGCTAAATAAAGAGATAAATCTGTTTATTGTTAATTAAATATGGAACTAAGGCCCAACCTGAGTTAACAAATGGACAGCATAGGAAGGAAGGCGATTAACCCATGGTCAATCATTGTTCCAAACCCGCGAGTGGATTAGCGAAACCGGACTACCATATCGCACTACTTTTGCGGAGATAAGCGATATTTTCAAATTGGAAGCGATTCCATAGAATAGTGGACACGTAGCTAAGCTGGGACCCCGAAAACTGCCTTTTCGCATTGCCATCGCACGTTAACGTTCGACATCGGAGCCCGCGCGATATTGAGGTAAGCCATCAATCTGGAGGAAGGCTAATCGAGTGGTGATCGCGTTCGGAAGTTGCAAGAAGGATAACCAAGGCACGAGGCGTGTATTTGATTGGGCTATTGATTATAGATGTGGGGCCCGGAGCCAAAGGTTTATTACAAAGTCATTTGTTTAAAAACAAGCGTCGGGTATTTATATAAAGTTCGAAGGATTAAACCCTTGGTTATAAGGTTTGGCGGTAGAATATAAAGCCCGAGAGACATGTTTTAATTTTCAAAGGTTGTTGAATATGTTTATTTATCGAATTCCTCAAATTTGATAAATAAAACCGAAGAAGTTGGGGAAGACCACGTGGAGGAGGAGAACGGGGTTTTAGCAGGGAAATGTTGATAGAGCGACAATAGCAGACCAGCTCTCCTTAGGGGCCGACCTTCAGACTTGTTGCTGTCACTCATAGGATCTCTATATATATTAAAGTATTATATATAGATAAATATTAATATTTTTTAAAATGTTATATATCAACTCCATATTAAACATTACAGGAATTACAAACCTCCCTCATAACTTGAATTACAAAGAACCTATGAACGGACTAAACTCTCTCTTCTCTCTCTATATATTAAAATTAACATGCATATCGAAATACTTGATTTATGAATTACACATAATAATACCAATAATATTATTTTTACATGTTATGTGTAAACTAACTCTCTCTTCTCTCTCTATATATATTATACTTAACATGCATATTGAAATACTTGATTTATGAATTACACATTATAATACCAATAATATTATTTTTACATGCTATGTGTAAACTCCTTATTAAGTATTGAAGAAATTCCATATCTTCCTTATACTAAGAAATTACATATCTCCCTTATTGAAGAAATTCTATATATGTCTATAGAATTTGATATAAATCTAAAGGGGAAATTCAAGAATTTTGTAATGTTATGTGGCAACATCTCCCTCATACTCATACTGTGCTATAGAAGGTCCTCATTACAATAACGATGGTGTTCTTATTTATTGAATGCCTCACCAAATTTCATCATATTTGAATAGGGATAAACACAAACATGTTTTTTCCTTCCAAGAAATGATTATTGTTTGATGTTACATTATTTTAAAATTTTTGAGTTTAATAAAGTGTTAGAGCTTCCTAGCATAATATTGGATATATTTCTTTTTATTCATATTGTATGATGTTACATAATTTTAAAAGTTTTGAGTTTAATAAAATCTTAGATCATAATATTGGATACATTTATTTTTATACATATTTAAAATTGAGGAAGATAAGAAGTGGTGTTAAAACCCTTCCTTAGCATCACTTTTCCCCTCTTTTAAAAATTTTCAAGATAAATTTTTCTTAATATGTATTAAATTGAAGTTAAGCTAATGTAATTAGAAGTCAAGTCACCATGCCATCTAAAATATTCACCATTTTCACAAGGACCCTCTAAAATCTTATTTTTTATCTATAGTTCAACAAATGTTGTTATTATTAGATTATTTTCTCCCACTATAGATTTCGACATTTTGAATATTCCTAATTATAATATATTAAATATTTTTTTGGAGTTAAGAGTACAAGAATCTTAACCTAGATTCCAACCTCTTACCTCTCTCATGTCTATCAAGATGCCAATAAGTTGGCAGACCTCTTGGCCAAATATGGTCTAACTCTAAAGAACTCTTCACTCGATAACAAGTAGGATCACAACATCCTAGAATATCTATGCTCTTAATGCCAAAATTAGGAATAAAGAGACCTCTCTCCCCATGATGGGCACACAAAGGTGACACCACCCCCTTTACCTTGTTAATATGATAACTCATCATCTTCCCAGCATGAAAGGAATCTAGTAGAGAAACAAGGAACGAGGCCCCTCACAGGTGAGAGCTGATAAGAGAAATCATGCTAGAAAGTAGGAAACATATATAAAGCATAGAGAGAAGGAAGGCACTTGTTTGACCATTGTGATATAGGATTATATGAATGGAATATGTTTCCATAAATGGACCCCGCTCAACCCTTGTTCCATAGTTATAGCTTGATTGGACTAGAAATATTCCATTTGATTATATTCCAATTTATTATGAAACCACTCAGCCCTCAATGCTAAGCGAAAGAATTATCCCTTAGGGGGAAACTCAAATAGTGATGGCCATGAAAATAAAGTGTTTTATGTGAGGAGGTTCAAGGTTAAAATCCCTTGATTCACCTGTGCTTGCAGAAGGGGCATATGTAGTAACCTATAGGTTTTAGTGTTATTTGTTGGAATCAACCCACTGTCATGTGAGTACGAGACCAACCAATTTGCCAATTCCTCCAGATACCAAAAAAAATGCTAATTGAAATACTTGGTCTTGAATTCAGTTGATGATGGATGCCAATATTACGTCTTTTGATTTAGTTTTTTAACTATTTAATCACTAGATGGAAATCACCAAACATAATTATCATTTTGATTGCAGATATATGACCATCAAAATTCCTTTAAGAAGAGAATATGTTTCCATTGAATTGTTAATTTTCATTCAAAGTTTCTGAGTGAATTTTCCTTCATTTGGTCCTCCAGGGAGAATTATAGACCAAACCACTCTTGCAACTACCTCCCATCGATTTCATTTTAGGGCTCTACCAAACAATAAAGCATAAGAGATGTATATTGTTCACCATTTAGAGAAATCCTTTCAGTCTAACTAAAGATGCTAGCATGATTTTGTGGGAAATTTAGTGATTTTTTTCTCTATAGAATTTTCCAAATAAATAGAAGCCGACCAACACGATTTCTCAAATTCATCTAATTGAGGATCTATCTAGCATGAAGAAGTATGGAAGAAGAATTAATGGAGAGAAAACTAAAAAAAAATTGTAATGTATTTAGGAAGAAGGATTCTTTCCTTGAATATGACTTTATTTCGAGCTAACTATAACTTTCATAGCATAAATTTGGGGATAACCATTTAGACCGATTGCAAATTAGCCTCTCATTCAAAGGAACCACCATATTATTTATGCAATTTTGCAAACAATTTTTGCTATGTGATTGGAGAGGTTATGTGAGGATGAAGACTTTTTTTAGGATATTTAAATTATAATTATTATGTTAAATAAAATATTTTTATATTTATAGAGAGAGAGAGAGTGGGGGGGAATGAAGGGGGAGGATATAAGGAGGGAGGGAGAGAGAGAGAGGGCAGTGGGGAGAAATGGGGGGGGAAATGAAGGGGGAGGATATAGGGAGGGAGGGGGAGAGAGAGAGAGAGAGAGAGAGAGAGAGAGATATGGCAGGGGGGGGAAAGATAGTGAAAGGTGCAAGAGAGAGGGAGAGAGGGACATAATGCGAGAGAGGGAGAGGTAGAGGGACAAGGAGAGAGAAAAGGAGAGAGGGAGAGGGATAGTGAGAGAGAGAGAGAGAAAAGGAGGGACAGAGAGAGGGATAGGGACACAAAGAGGGCTAGGGAGATGGTTCGAGAGAGAGAGAGAGAGAGTAATGCCCCACTTGATCCTATAAGGAGATTTTGATTAGTGTTTAATTAATCTGTAAATAATGACTTATAATTTTTGAGTAATATATACACTTGTGAATTTGTAATTTTATTTTATTTTTACTTGTATGACTTTTATTATTTGTTACTTCATTTCTAATATGTTTTCTCAAATCTACTTTTAGATAAGGTATGGTCTTCTCTAATTTATTTCTAAATCAAATATCTATATTTTTATGCCCAATATGTCTTCTCAAATCTACTTTTAGATAAGGTATGGTCTTCTCTCATTTATTTCTAAATCAAATATTTATGTTTTGTATACCCAATATGTATTCTCAAATCTACTTTTAGATAAGGTATGGTATTCTCTCATTTATCTCTAAATCAAATATATAGATTTTGTATACCCAATATGCCTTCTCAAATCTAAACTTAGATAAGGTATGGTATTCTCCCATTTATTTTTGAATAAAACATCTATATTAATATCTACTTTTGGATAATATATGGTAAGAAAGTCAAGGTTAATAAATTAAAAGGATCAGTAGGTAGTCATAGAATTAATGGTAAGTAGTTGAGGTGGATGAGAGGAAGAGACATAAAAGGGAAGGAGGATGAGAGGAGAGGGGGAGAATCTTTGGTCTTTATTTTTTCATGGGGGAGGATCATTGGTATTTTTTTTGGCATGGGGGAAGATCCTTGGTATTTTCTTGGCATTGGAGGAATTTGTTTTGGAGGGGGAGTGTAGAGAGAAGAGAAGTGAGAGAATGGAGAGAAAATGAGAGGAATCAAACTTAGATCTATTAGAGAGTGTTGGTTTTAACTTGGACACATTATAATCGGTTGGACTTGGGATCATAGGGATATGAAGCATGTGGAGGTTCCTTGGGCTAGGAAATCATTCCTAGTTGGCTAGAAGGTAAATCCAGTCAGATAGCCTAGCATGAGCATCTCAAAAGAATTAGGAGCATCATAACCAAGCTATTGGTACAAGTATTCTTCGATTCTTGATTACTTATGTAAATTGGTGCAATGAAATTTATTACTTGTTTAATATGTTGAAAATGAATTTTAATTGTATGTTAACATCAAATAAATGTTAATCTAGAAATAGACTATTTTCCTTCTTATTGTGTTTAGTTGAAATGATAATTTTAGGTTTAGTTAAAATATCTAGGCTAGTTCTTTACATATGGTACCAGATCCAAGTTCAAAATATGGGCCTTGAAACCCACCTACTAGCACCGCCTATATATATATATATATATATAAACGCCCTAAGAAAAATAAATAATTAAAATTAAAAGTGTCATCAAAATGATTAGATTTAGAACCATCTATTCTGTATAATTAGAGAGAATGAAGTCTCTCGTAGAAGTACTCTATGATGAGGTTTGAAACAGATAAATAGATCTCCTTGAGATATCAGTATAATGGTCATGTCCATACCATTTTCCAACTGGGATATAATTACATACAGATGTTTGACATAGATAAATAGAGCTTCTTGAGATATCAGTACAGTGGTCATGTCCATACCATTTTCCAACCGAGATATAATTACATACATTCACACGCAACGCTCAAGCTTTTGGTGTTACGCCATTTTTTTTAAACAAAAAAATTGTTGTTTTAAGTTGTTGGTAAACATTAAATGCATTTTACCAACATTTTTTCTCCAGTTGTGTCCCAATGGTTTCATTTCCAGGTGAAAGTGTAAAATAATTATTTCTGGCTTGAATGCGCATCGCCTCTACAAGGAAGAAAAAAAAAAAACCCAAATCATATAATTTGCAGGTTTTTTGTGCAACTAATACTATAATTATTAGGATGGATAAACTTAAGTTGTTTTTCCCTTACATGGATGAGACAATGAATCAATCTCTTTGGAATTATTCTACGTTGATGATGCAAAAGAGCACACCTTTCATGGTGGAATTCCTTCTCCTCACAAGACGAGGAATGTAGATACTCTAAAACTTTGCATAATAAAACTACATAAAGTTTTGAAATAAAGACTGTTATAACCACGAGAGTTTCACACCTCATTGTGCATTCTTTAACTAGTCAATAGACACCAATGGACACAAATCTGTACAGACTCATCTACTACATAATTTTCAATCTGTAGCATTAGTGTAAGTTCCATCACAAGTATATATTCATTAATTTATGCTCTCCTCATGGTAGCATCAATTCCAAGTTACCACTTTTCTTAATCAATCAATGATTAATTTAAAGATTGATTTTATTTATTTTTTTATTCTTAGTAGCATCAATTCTAAGTTATCACTTTTCGTAATCAATCAATGGTTAATTTAAAGATTGATTTTATTTATTTATTTATTTATTTATTCTTAGTTTCTCATTTATGGATTTTTCTATGTTTAAATTATACATATAAGTATTTCCATATCTATATTCAGTAGGAATTTTAATCCTTATGAGCATCTTGCATATTGGTTCTCTCTTGCATTGCATATATTCTGGAATTTTGGTGCTACTTTCCCCTTCTCCATATCACCATTATATGTGTTCTTTTCTTTCTCTTGAACTCAAAAATGTGTGGATAGTGCTAGTGGTGGTGGTGATTCTGGTATTGGCAGAGGATCCAAGCCACCAGCTTCCCTATATTCACACATACATTAATATTCAACTCTTATCAACTCTCCAGTCAAGGCTACACCTTAAATTCACCTTCGACCTAACGAACTCCATCGGTATCCTGCCTTCCCATACCTTTCAGCCATGGCCGAGGCCAACCTTGATGGCTAGGGCGATCCTAGGCCGAGGCCGAGGGTGGTAATTCTGCTGAGAAGATCATCACCATTGAAGGTTTTTCACTTCTCTCTCGGGCACTTGTGAGAGGCCTCGCCGTTGATGAAGTTGATGAACTATGACACCATTCGTGCACGGTCTCCTTCGTGTCTTTGGAGATATTTTCATTCCCTGAGAGTGCCAACTCCTATTAAAAACCCATGAAATGTTGAGATTTCGTACATCATGCATTGTCGCTAAATGAACATGATAGTTGAAACAAACAACAATTGCAAAAAATTTTAGTTTTGTTTTTCAAAAACTGAGATGAAGGTATCATGACAATTTTAAAAAAAAAATATTGATTATTTAATTGATTGTGGGAATTGATTAAAATTGATTGTGGCAATGTAGGACACTTGACTTCAACATTTATTAATGAAATATTACCAACAGAGAATACTTAAATAACAATTTATATGAGAGTCAAATTACACGGTCAATGCTTTAATTTGAATTCTGAGGAGACCTACAACTCTGATTTGTCATTTACACCAGCCTAGATCCATCTTAACTCCGGATTTATGAAGCGCCGAGAGGGATCAAATCTCTCGAGGTGAAAACCTCTTTTTTGAGTGTAAAACTTGAGGAAAGGTTTTCACCTCAAGAGATTTGATCCCTCTCGGCGCTTGATAGATCCGGAGTTAAGGTGGATCTAGGCTGGTTTCAATCATGTGAAACCAAGGAAAATCTATCGATAATATGAGGAACATATACTTAAGTTTATCAATAATATTTAAATACATCTAATATTAACATAACCACTTTAAAATACGGAGTTAAGATGGATCTAGGTTGGTTTCAGTCATGTGAAACCAAGGAAAATCTATCGATAATATGAGGAACATATGCTTAATTTTATCAATAATATGTAAATACATCTAATATTAACATAACCATTTTAAATATGTTAAATATGTCTTAGATTTATTGAGTCATTTTAATTTTAAATTTGATTAGTTACCTCAGTTTGTTGAGATGATAAATATTGTAAAATAACTTTAATAATGAAATAAAATTTTGAATGCAAAGTGACAATGTAATAATATTGAATGATAGAAACTGTGAATAATAAGAATGTAGTCAATTACGAATAGTCTTCATTGTGATCAATTTCAAACTATTTTCTTCTACTATTCTTATTTTCACCCATGTTAGTTTTGTCATATTTTCATATTGATTATTTGAAAAGGACAGTTGGAATCGTAAACCATTTAAATATTTAGCTCGAGTTGTTCTAGTAAACATCATACCTTGTCTCTCTTTCTCTCCAATATTAATAGGTTGAATTACTATAACACAAAAATTGATGTACATTGTCAATAATTTTTTGTTCTTACATTGAAATCATTGCACACACACTATTAATCCAATGACGTTAAAATTAATGTACCATCATACATCCAATTACGTCAAATTAGAAATCAACATATACACTGAAATCAATGCAACTAATGCAAGAAATCAAATAATAATAGAAGACAACATCTACACTAAAATCAATGCATCTAATGCAATTAATGAAATATGATTAAAAATCAACATCTACACTCAAATAAATGAGTCTAGTGCAAGTGGGAAAATAGGATTTAAAACCAACATCTACACTGAAATCAATGCATCTAGTGCACACAATCAAATAGGATTAGAAATCACCATCTACACTAAAATAAATGCATTTAGTGCAAGGAAGCAAATAGGATTATAAATCATCTACATTTAAATCAATGCATTTAGTGAAATCATCTACATTTAAATCAATGCATTTAGTGCAAGCAATCAAATATAATTATAAATCAACATCTACGTTGAAATTAATGCATCTAGTGCAAGCAATAAAATAAGATTAGAAATCATGATCTACACTGAAATCAAGGCATTTAGCGAAAGCAATCAAATAGGATTAGAAATCACCATCTACATTGAAATCAATCCATTCAGTGCAAGCAATCAAATAGGATTAAAAATAATCTACATTGAAATCAATTCATCTAATGAAAGAAATCAAATATAACAAAAAATAAAAATCTACATTAAAATTAATGCATCTAGTGAAATCAATCAAAGAGGATTAGAAATCATCATCTACACTTAAATTAATGCATTTAGTGCAAGCAATCAAATAGGATTAGAAATCATCTACATTAAAATCAATCCATCTAGTGTAAGTAATCAAATATCATTATATATCAACATCTACACCAAAATCAATTCATCTAGTGCAAGAAATCAAATAGGATTAGAAATCACCATCTACACTGAAATCAATGCATCTACTGCAAGAAATCTTCTTCCCTCTCTCCCCCATATATATCTATATATCCCTCCATCTCTCCTTCTTTTTCTTTTTATCTCACCCCACAATACACACACTCTCTCTCACTCCATATCTATCAATTTCCTTGTCCCTCCCTCCTTCTCTATGTTTATCTTTTTTTCTCTTCACCTTACATCTATATCTATATCTCACTCTATCTCTCTATATCAACTCCAAAACATAAACTCTCTTTCTCCAATCTATATATCTATCTATCACTCCCTCTTCCTCCTCCTCCTCCTCTCTCTCTCTCTCTCTCTCTCTCGCTTCTATCTCTCTTCCTTCCTGCTACCCTTTCTCCCTCTCTCCCCATCTTCTTTATCACTCCCTCTCTCTCTCTCTCCACCTTTCACCCTCTATGTCTTTATCCTTACCTCACCCTCTCTCCCTCTCCATCTTCATATCTCTTTCCCTACCTCTCTTCACTCTCTCTCTTCCTTTCTCTCCCCCCCCCCCTCTCTCTCTCTAAGTTCACCTTCCAACTTTGTTACCATATGCCTCTCTCTCTCCTTCTCTCCCCCCTTCTCTCCATATCTCCTTGTTTGTCTCTTTATCTCACCCCAAAACATACACACTCCCTCTTCATCTCTCCCTTGTCACTCCCCCTCTCTCTCCACTACTTGCTCTCTATGTATTTCTCTTCCCGCCCTATCTCCTCCCCTCTCTCCTCCTCTCTTTAAAGTACCCTCTCCTTTCCTTCCTCTCTCTCCCTTTCTCTGCTACCTCCCTTTCTCTTCCCCCATCTCTCTTTCTCCATCTCTCAATCCCTCCCTCTCTCCCCCTCCAAATCCATATTTCTATCCCTCCCTCTCTCCTCCCCTCTCTCCTCCTCTCTTTCAAGTCCCCTCTCTTTTCCTTCCTCTCTCTCCCTTTATCTCCTACCTCCCTTTCTCTTCCCCCACCTCTCTCTCTCTCTCTCTCTCTCTCTCTCTCTCCCCTACAATTTTCTCTTCCCCCATCACTCTCTTCCTCTCTCGCATCATTCCTCTCTCGCCTCCTTCTATTTGACCCCCCAACTCTCTTTCTCTCTCTCTCTCTCTATCCTCCAATCCTCTCTCTTCCCCCATCACTCTATCTCACTCTCCAACTATCTTACTGTTTCTCTCCCTTTATCCTTCTCTCCCCCCTTGTCTCCATCACTCCCCCTTTCTCCTTCTCTCCCCCCTTGTCTCCATCACTCCTATGTATCTTTATCCCACCCATAAGCATACACACTCTCTCTCCATCTCTCCCTTGTCACTCCCTCTCTATGTATTTCTTCTTCCTTTCCTCGCTCCGCCTCCAGCTCCATCTCTCTATCCCTCCTTCTCTCCTCCTCCTCTCATCCTTTCTCTCTCTCCCTTTCTCTCTCTCCCTTTCTCTCCTACCTCCCTCTCCCTTCCTCCTTATTTCTCTCTCTCTCACTCTCTACCCTCCAATCCTCTCTCCTTATCCCTCCCTCTCTCCTTATCTCTCTCCCACCTCCATCTTTATGTCTCCCTCTCCCTCTCTTACCCTTCTCTAACTCTCTCACTCTTCTCCCTCTCTCTCTCTTCATTCCTCTTCTCCCTTCTCCTTCAATTTATCTCCATATCTCCCTTGTCACTCCCCCTATTTCTCCACCTCTATCATATATCATGATATATTAATATATATGACAATTGTATTAATCTAAACATATTAAATTTAATAATATTAATGTTAGGGTTAATAATGTTTTTTTTGGCATGGTATTAATAATAATTTGGTCCATGGTATTTGACCCTTATATTTTATATATAATTAGATCTTGATTTCTAATCGTATTTGATATATTTTAATTTATTTACCTTACCTCTTTATACCTCTTTTATATTTATTTATTTACCATACCTCTTTTATAAATATATTATTTGGCCCATGGTATTTGCCTATGGTATTATTAATAATTTGTTCCATGGTATTTGGCCCATGGTATTAATAATAATTTGTCCCATAGGCTTCGCCTAAATAAAACCTCTTTTTGAGTTTTTATAAATATAAAGTGGTTTATTGAGTAAATATAAAAATCAGTTTTATTTATTTACCATACCTCTAGTTTATTTATATTTTTATCTATTTACCATACCTCCTAAGTAATATAAAAAGAGGTTTTATTTATTTACCATACCTATGGTTTATTTATATTTTTACTTATTTACCATATCTCTTTTTTGAGTGTTAGTAAACCTCTTCATATTTTAAGTTTATATCATTTAAATTTATTTTTAATAAATTTTTAATTGTTCATTTATATGTTTATGTAAGTTATTGTTCAAGCCCACATTTTTTTTTTGGCTTCGGACATACTTACACATCGGGGTCATACTGGGCTATAGAAGCGCAATAATTTTAGGGGTGTTTTTATATTACATTAGTTTTGGTTTTGGGTGATATTTTGATAATTTGATTTAAATCAAGACTTAGTGAAAGTTATGTTTTTAAGTTTTTATTTTTTAAATATTACATTAGTTTTGGGTAATATTTTGGTAATTTGATATTTACATTTTTATTAATATTTAAAACAATAATTGATACAAGTTCATATGAATAAATTTACAAGAAATTATTTTAGATACCACTTGAATAAAATTATTTTATAGAAATAAAATTAGATTTTCTAAATCATTAGCTATCGTGATCTAACAATACCCATCAAGTTGATGTTCAATTTTTATCTTCATTAAGGAGGGATGGATAATTATTTTATTGCAAATGAGGGATGGATAATTATTTTATTACAATGTTCACTTCTTATATTCTCATGGGAAAACAATTAGGGATGGGTTTTTGATGCAGGAGCATCAAGCTTAAATTTTATTATTCATTTATGTAATTTAGGGGGTGAGATGTTTTAATTATTTTATTAATTATTTTGCTCAAATTTAATAAATTAGGAGAGAAAATATAAATGTGAGGATTATTGTAAATATTCCTTAAATAATTAAGGATATGAGGGAATGGAATTAGGTAGATAATCTAGGTATTAGGAATTTCATAAATGGGACTTAGCTGAGGCCAAAATAAGATAAATCTAAATTGGATTTTAGTTGAGATTTGTGTGGAGGAATTTATGGAGTGGAATAAATTCATATTTATGTATAAATAGGAGGATTGTGTGAGGATGAAAACCAAGTGAGAAAGTGAAGAAGTGAGGAAGTGAGAAATACAGAGAGAGTGAGGAATGGATTGAGAGTTTTTTGTAAATGGCCGAGAGCTAAAATGACATTCATTGTAATATTTGGCCAGATGTTGGAGTTTGTAAATTTCATTATGTTTATTATTATATCAGCAATTTTATGTGGATGGCTCTCTCTCCTTTCATGTATGTATATCTTAAGCTGCAAATGGTTTTATTAATGAAGAATTAGAGGAGTGTTTTCATGTCAGAGGAAGCACACTATTTTATATGCGAGGATCGGATTTAACCCTGTATCTTGGCATCATTTGGTATCAGAGCCTGGGAGAGAATTGATTAAATTATGTAAAATATTGTGGCATTGAGTTTGATGTGTGAGAGCAAATCGAATGCTTGGAAAATAATTTGGAGCCTTGTTCGATGTGGGAGGTCATTACACATAGCATGGATGTTGAACGCAGAGACTAAAGGGAAATATCGTGGACCTGCGTTGGCGACTTTGTAAGTGCAAAGTCTATTATGCATTCATGACTGTATTACCAATGGTTGGAATTGCCAAATTGGAGCAACACAGAAGCATCCAAAGCAGCAATTGTTCATTCTTGTCGTAAATTTTTTCTTGAATTTATATTTACGTTGCCAAGCTTTTGAGGTCATCAGGTTATGAGAGTATCACAGAAACTACAAATTGTTGTTTCCATTAGTGCATGAAGAGCGGCATCCAGGTTCTTATGATGGTGAAGAGACAAACAAGTCAATATAAATTTCGATTGATTCAATGGACTTAGGGATGAATTGGGTTTCAAACAAATTCGTTGAAGCTACAACGGCGTGATAAAACATGAGACTTGGAAAAGAAACAAAAGAGAAAATGAATGAATGAAGGAGAACGTACTTGAACTTGGGAATTGGAAAAATTTAGGGAGAAGAATGAGAGATTGGGTTGGCCATCAGGAGAAACCCAATCGCAGCAAGCCTCCAATCTTCCATGAGGCCGGTGAGGAGAACTGGTTCGTCGGCCTTCATATATTTATCTAGAGAGAGAGTTTTTTATCGCAACTCACAACAAATTTATGGATACAATAGTAGAGGTGTCGATTTCCAAAACCCACAACAATTCATTTAGGCTGAAGGCCGAGCCTACGTGGAGGAGCACACATAGTCCATATTGCTGAAAAGGAAAGTTGGTTTCATGGTTGTCTTCAGAGATAGCCCCATTATTGTGTTTAGCCAGGAGGGAGCCACTGGTTTTATTTTTAGTTGAGGGACAAATTGGGACTTCAAATGCTTATTTGTGTTAGCAGCAACACTTGGTTTGTAGGACGACATTCGGAGCAGGAAGGACGGATTAAAGAGACAGCATATCCGTTAATGAAGCGGCCAGCAAATTAACATAGGGGAAGGAAGATATAAAACTTTAAATGCAGTATTAACACCTGCAAGGACGTGTTGCCAGCATCTAGTGGTTGACCGTGATGCAGATGCGTTGGTTGCCAGCGTTGGTTGAAGGAGTCAGATGTGTGTGATAATCGTATGGATTTGTATGTATCGTGGTTCAATGTGTAAGTCATCCTTGTGGAATTGCGTAGATATGGTGTCCGTTCCAATCCAAATAACGAATTCTAAAATTAATCCCTTCTTTTTTTGTGGAATTTCCATGGAGGGTGTGACGCTATGGATTCGACCAACCAGTGGTATGTTATAATTAAACCCATCATTGTTTAATTGCCATGGAGATGTGGTGTCGTAGATTCAACCAATCTAATGGTATGTCATTGTTAAGCTATTGACCTCCTTGGTTTATTCATGAAATACGTTGTCTTAGTTGGCTTAGGTGGATTCCAAATGCCAATTTTGGATTATCCATTATTACATAAGATGGTCCTTAAAAGAAGCCATTTATTATGGAAATGTGGAGATTGCATAAATCTACAATATATCAATATTATGTGTTAATGGAGTAGAATATGTAATGGCACCCTAAGTGGTGAAGAACGAATCAATTGCATCAAGTAAAGATTAAACCTGGGTCTTAGTAAAACTGAATATTTTACTATACTAATTTGAAAGTGGAAATTTGCTTTCTACATCAAGTTTTTGAAAGCCAACCGTATCAGGGCACTTAAAAGTGGCATGTGTGGAGCTTGTGAAAGAGGTGAGGTTGTAGCGGAACATTCAAGGTATGAATCCAGTATTCCACGGTACAACCTTCCAGCATAAGAAAAGGTCACTAGGATTGATCGAGGTAAATTTTTTTAAAATTCATGTACTTTGTTTTTGGAGAATGTAATCTTGAAAGGATTTCATGTTTTCAAGCAAGAAATTGAAATCAAAAAGATTGAGATGAAGGAACTTGGCTTAAACTAAGGGGAGAGATTGTTAGAGACTAGACCTTGCACATTCAAAGTAAATATGTGGAGGCTTGAATGTATTCCTAAAATAATACGCAAGAGGAGGGTTGGAACATTTCAACTATGAGAAGATTCAAGGTAAGTGCTCATTGAATGAATCAATATTCATTGAGTAGAGGTATTTTAATCTAGATGATTAAACTTCCTTGCCATACTCATTTCAAATGCGGAGGTATAAATGAATGGAAAATGAATGGAAAAATGTGCTAGTCCTGGGTGATATAAAGAGAAACATGCATTTTTATGTGAGAGGGTTTATTATGCATAATGTGGATTCTTCACAGTTTTGGTTAATTTATTTTAGACCAAAACTTGTAGTTGGAAAAAGGAGAATTATTTTGATTTGTGATTGAAAACATAATTGCTGGATGTTATAAAATCTTTGTTTTACCACCATATGGCGGTAGCAAAGAGGAATTATTCAGAATGAAGGGAAATGTTTGCATTAAGATGACGAGCTTATGGGCATGCGAGTATTTACAGTAATAAAGATGACACATAAGAGTGGAAACCAGAGAATTGAGATTGCAGAGAAGAAGGTTTATTAATAACCTAGGAGCATGAGGTATGATAATTCAAGAAGGTAGTTTTGAACATCGAAGATTGAATGGTTTATTTATTTTCACCTTAAAATAAATCTTGAAAAACCTGAATTGTATTTCGACTAAAGACTTCAGTATCATGTAAAATGATAAGGGAAAACTGATGATTTGTCGTAAGAATGAAGTAGGAAAGGGAGTGAAGATTTTACATCCTAAAGATATATTAGGGGTGTATGTTTGTTAGAGGATTGTATAACTTGAATTAAGTCAAATTATCCACTACTATAATTATTGGGAAAAACTTGAAGTCAAAACAGATGTTAGAGTCAAATGAAAGTTTGGATAGTTTGAGTGAATATTGAGTATTTTAATCCAAGATGAAGAATTGGTGTAAGTCTTAAGTCAAGGATTCATAAGCTAAGTAAAAATCCTAAATGTAATTGGGTGCATGATCGGCAGAGCTCGACACCTAAAGATTTTGGTCATTGTAACCTATGAATTATTGAAATTGTTGTTTGCAACAAAGTGAAGCAAGAGGGTTGCCAGAGATTGGTTCCAAGACAGAGAACCAAGAGAAGCCAAGCACAGGAGGAGAACTTACATTTTTTGATGAACGACAAGTGTGAAGGACTGCTGAAAGGTGGATTGAATGAGATCCACACGTGAACAGATGAAATTCACAAAAGAAGAGAAGATGACTGGTGTCAGTCATTTCTGAGGATATGATGAAGACCATAGCAAAGGGAAGAAGAAGGAAAATTCCAAGGTAAGTGGCATATATGAACAATTGACAGATGAAGATTATGAGCAGGAGAAGGTTGAGATGACAGTTCACCTTGAATTGTTAATGGAGTTGTTGCAGAAAAATGTGAAAGACCAGACACATGGTTGGACCATGAGGAAGACAATAAAGTGGTAGAGGCTACACACAAAGAGGGGAAATCAGATAAACATACAGTTGGAAGAAGAGCTGAGGAAGCTCGAGCAGATGTTGAGGTATGAAAAACTCAAAGAGCTTGAGTTAAAAATGGATGTTTCCATTTGTGGCCCAGAACAGGGTGAAATTCTGGGTGAAGAGATCAATGAGGAAGATCTTCTGAACTATTGGGATAGTTTAGCAGAATATGAATATGTATTGACCAGAGTAGCAGATAAGGCTATGAAGCCTTGTATTTTTAAATCTCAAAGTTTATGTATGTTTGCAGGATGTGCGAAATATGGTGAACAGTCTAGTGAAACTGTCACAGAGAAGAATGGAACTCTTGAGGTAAATTCTGATGGAAAAAGGCTTTTAGAGAAGGAAGGTACTGATTTTTTACAGCAGGAAGAATTCTTGGTTGGGTTAAGACATTCAATTGAAGCTGTTATGGAGCAGAAGCATAAAGGAAATGCCGAAGAGATATTCCAAGGAGGTAAACAAATGTATTTGTTTAGTGAATTTGTTGACGGAATTTCACAATGTGATGGAACAAAAACTAGGACAACTCGGGAAGATTTCCAGAAGAAGGATGAAGTTGGGAATAACCAGTAGAGTATTGAAGCAGAGGAATAAGGGCCGTCTAATGATTAGTCAACAGCAAGTGAAGGTATGGAAAGTTCTGTAAAGTTTCCAAGTTCTACTCCAATTGAGATTGTTGAGTTATATAGAAAGTTAGATCTTCAAAGAAGAAAGTTAGAAAAGCAGAGGATCTATGCTCAGGGTGAGTTGCTGAAAGAGGAAGACAAAGAAATTTTCTTCAATAATAATCAGGAAGGAAAGGATAAGGATGTAGGAATGATTCAGCGAATCAAAGAAGTTCATTATTGTGAAACAGAACATGAAGACATTCTTGAAACAGATGATATGGAGGAGGGACTAGCTCACAGTCTCATAGAGGATTATAATCGGCATACTGATGTGCTGATGGAAGAGGAAATTTCAGAGCAACATACTGAAATGTTGCCACAGGATAAAGAGGCACTGAGGCTTTATGTTTTTTATTTTAATGATTTTTTTTTTTGAATACAAGTTTTATTGCAGATGTTGAAGGAAATTCGACACAAGTGAAAGAAAAGGAAAAATTTTCTGTGGAAACATGTAATCCATGGAACTGAGAGATTAGATTGCTGGAAAAGCAGGATTCAAAGCATGAAGAGGAATCTCAATTTCAATATTGGGAAATGAAGAATGTGAAGGTGCAAGACAACAGTAAACAAGAGGGTAAGGATGAAAGGGGGGCAGTAAATGTTTAGCAATCACGAAGTGATAGTAAACAACAGACAAAAGATCTACTGGACAAAGAAATTGCATTGATAAGGAGGATAATGATGGAAGTATCCCATAAGAACACAATAGCAGTAAAACAAAGAAGAAGCAACAAGAGGAAGACGACGGAAGACTGTGAAATCATACCCAGTGGGGCAATGCAACATAAAGTGTGGAGACCTCGAGAAAAACAACAAACCAAGGCATCAAAAAATGGGAAATTGCAGAACAAGGTATGAGATCCACGAAGAAAAATATCCGAAACACATGATCAGGATATCGTGATTATTTTCAACCTTGGGAGTCTGATGCAGAAGCATCAAGATTAAATTTTATTATTCATTTATGTAATTTAGGGGGTGAGATGTTTTAATTATTTTGCTCAAATTTAATAAATTAGGAGAGAAAAATATAAATGTAAGGATTATTGTAAATATTCCTTAAATAATTAAGGATATGAGGGAATGGAATTAGGTAGATAATATAGGGATTAGGAATTCCATAAACAGGACTTAGTTGAGGCCAAAATAAGATAAATCTAAATTGGATTTTAGTTGAGATTTGTGTAGAGGAATTTATGGAGTGGAATAAATTCATATTTATGTATAAATAGGAGGATTGTATGAGGATGAAAACCAAGTGAGGAAGTGAGGAATACAGAGAGAGTGAGGAATGGATTGAGAGCTTTTTGTAAAGGGTCGAAAGGCAGGCCATTCATTGTAATATTTGGCTAGATGTTGGAGTTTGTAAATTTCATTATGTTTATTATTATATTAGCAATTTTATGTGGATGGCTCTCTCTCCTTTCCTGTATGTATATCTTAAGCTGCAAATGGTTTTCTTAATGAATAATTAGAGGAGTGTTTTCATGTGGAAGCACACTGTTTTATATGCGAGGATCAGATTTAACCCCGTGGCATCAATTTTTTTATTTAGTAGCATCTTGAGATGATAGTTTAGAGTAGATGATATTTTAGAGTTTATAGGCAAGTTTAGAAGGGAATGAAGGCAATTATGGCAATAATTATTGTGAATTTAGATGTATCACCAATATTAGGTGTACAATAACTTTTGGATAACATAAAATTATTTTTACTCAATAGTAAATGATATAGGGTTTGTTGACTAAAAAGGATGGTTAGGAAAGATACATTATTTCTTTTTTAGTGACTATTTTGTTAAATTTTCATTTGTTTAAATAATAATCAAATTTTGTTCTATATTTTTTTTTTTTGAAAATCTAGCTACTTTCATTCGTTGAAATAATAATCAAATTTTGTTCCATTTTATTATTAAAATATATTTACTTCCATTCATTTAAATAATAATATTTGTTTTCATTTTGTTATTGAAAATTTATCTTTAATATTTTCATTAATAATATTGAATACCTTTATTTTTATCATTAAATAATTCTATTGAGTACTCTTGCATGTGATATCTCTCCCAAAATATTTATGAGGCTATATATTTTATATCATATTAGGTGGCTCTGACTATTGAATTCGAGCTTTTCATCTACTTATTTTCGTATTATTTATTCATTAAAAAAATATTAAAATTATTGTTGTGAGAATTTCAAAAAAGTTGTTTCAACATCGGTAATCACTTCCAAAAGTTACTTCCACTAGTTCGTGCTTATTTTTGTTGTGAGAACTTCAAGAAAGTTGTTTCAACATCTGTAATCACGTCCAAAATTATTTCCACTGGTAGATCTTGGAATGATATAATTTATTTTACTAGATCCAAGGAAATGAATTATGTTATCAAAGGATATCAGGATTCAGGATTGTTTCAATAACAATGGTAAGTGGGTTGTTATATATAAATATATTTTAGACCTTGTTACTGTATATTATGTTCCCATCATTGAGAACAATTTTTCACGGTCTCATTTGGTTGTTAATTAGAATTAAAATTTATGTGAGCTCTCTGCGGTGAGCCTCTGAGTAATGGTACTTCACGCCAAACAGTGTAATATGTAACTGCATTCACTCAAATTTGCTGGAATGGCATTGCACAACTAACCCTGAGGTCACTAAATTCACACTTTGAAATTTTAAAGGTATCTTTGATTATTAACCAAGAGCATAATCATTTTTCATTTTCATTTAGATAATACCTCAGTATCATTTGTAATTACTAACTAGCTTAGACTACTTTTATAATCATATAAATTTAATTTTTAAATGTTTTATTTGTTGTGTTTTTACTGAGTAGTTTGAGCTATTTTTTAATTAACTTTGGTATGATGTTTTATTATTGTTATTATGAATGTAAAGATTAGTCTTGAAAAAGTGTTATAAAATTTTAGGATCAAAAGAAACACAAGGGTTGTAGAATGCATAGTAATTTCTTTTTCTTAGTTTTTCTTGGGTAGTAGATTGGAAATAAATATTTGACAAGATTTTCAATAAATCACATAAATTTGTGACATAAAAAAAAATTAAAAAAATACTGCATGGTGATGTCTTTTTTAGCTGTTATATTCAAAATATATATGTATATAATTAATTGAATGTACTGGGGAATGTTTCAAAATAGATTTATTCAACAAAAGTTTAACATACACAAATTTCAGTGTTTTTATTTTATTTTTACTATATCAAATATGTGCTTAAAAATAAAAAATTAGAAGTACTAATTCAATTTTGATTAAAAAAAAAAGCCCAATTCTTACACTTCTATCAATCAAACATCTAAAGAATTATAGAGGACCTTCACGAGTTTATATATTGCCTCCAATTAACAAGAATATAAATGATATCAAATTAAGGAGAATTTAAATTTAAACTTTGTTTAGTAAGAGAAAGTCATGGTCAAGTAAATTTTAAATAATTTATATACTATGCCTTGCTATTTATTTCATTTATGGTTGTGCTTTCTATTAGGTTAACATGACAAGGAGGGTAAAATATCACATTAAAAGTCAATGTAGTAGATTCTATCAAATTCTTAGTTTGAATTTCTCATTAGTGGGGTAATAATAATTATAATAGTAAAAATGAAACTATGGTAAAATGAAAAGTAGTAGTAATTAATCACAATCTTTAATAAAATTAGTAAGGTTTTTAGTACAATTGTTTACTGCCCATATTATTTTGGAATTACTCTCTTCGTCGTCCACTAGTATTTATTGTTGGATCTTTCTCAAATTAGTGGGCATTAGTGATTATGGATGTTCAATGAAACTTTGTATTTATTCCAATTGATGAATACTTTTTTTGATTTCCCAATAGAGGAGTAAGTCCAGTTAATAGAAGATATTTTATTCAAAGAAGAAGGTTATTTATTTATTTTAAATGGGAAAGAAACACCTCAATATTGAAATTGTTTTTGTGTTTGGGAGAAGCTTCCAATTATATTGGGAAAAGCTTCCAATTATATTTAAGGAGGCTTCCATATTAAGTAATACTTAACTACTTTCAACCATTTTTATTACTTATAAATATGGTTGAAATGGTTTACACAAAAACAAAAACACTTTAGAATCATAAATAGTACATACCTCAACTTATATAATTAGTACAAGTAGGTTTAGAAAGGGTTCTTTATGCACTCTTTACATATATGTGATTTTGTTGTTTGGACTCCCAAGCTCATGTGAAAATCATTATCATCCAGTTTTGAAATCTTATGTTGGGAATGAATTTTTTTATTGTGTTCATTGGTTAGTGAATTGTACATTTAATTTTAGTATCATAAAATTCACAGCCATAACCTCAATGATTAAAATAGAAACAATAAAATTTGTATTCATAGATAATTAGTAAGTTGTTTAAATTTTTTTATGTGTATTATTTTATTTATTTATTTTGTTATTTTATTTATTTATTTATATATTTTTGTATGACAAGTCAAATAAAATAGCATGAAATGTACAACCCCAAATGAATACAATAAATGGTATAGCAATATTGAGCAAATACAAGTGTATTATTATAATAGTAGAAAATATAAAATACATTTATTAGTCATAGGAAGTGTTTGTATCTAAATTTTGAAAGTGATAGATGATTTGTAATTAATTAAAAAAAATTTAAGTGAAGCTAATTTAATATTTATTTTAGAAAGGAAAATTGGAAGTCTTGCACTTATTGATTCAAGCTACAAATGTCATAATCAAAATTTGTGATATAATTTTCTACTTATATAAGTTTCTACTTATATATAATATTAATAGCCATTTTGAATTTTCAAACCACCATTGATCTAGCTACCTACTTGTTTAAAATGATAATTTAAAGAACCTCCACTATAATATAGTTTAGTTGAACGTACAGATTATATAAAATTTAGGTTATTGAAAGTATACTTGATGTCTTCATTTTAATGGTTAGATATTATCCAAATCCAAAACTAGCTATATTGATTTCGATGAATATACATTACATGGAACTTGGAAACAATCATGTTATGGTTGAATAGATGTTATATAGATCCATAATAAGATAGAGTCTTTATTTATTAGTCAAATGTATAACATTTGGATATTCATGAAATATTGAAAAAAAAAAAATTAGTCTTGAAAGGTTGAGATGGTATTGAATTTTTTATTTATTTTTTTATTTAAAATAAAAAAACAAATATTTTCCATATGAATAGGTTTGTTTTTCTGAATGATATACTAATGATTAGGGTCTATAATGATAAGTGAGGAAAAAATTTCATAAGAAGGAGATTCTCTGTTTTTTTTCGGAATGATTATTTCTAAATAGAAAAAAAAACAACTAAGAATGATTGTAAGATCCCAAACCTTAATAATTTAGTCAAATCTAGCACATTCTAGTGTTCCCAATAAAGAATCGTTTAGTAAAAAACCATGAACATAGACAAGATTTGGAAATGCAACCTTTTATTTATATTATTAACTGAAAACGAAATACATTCCCATACAATAAAACTGAGCTCCTGCAGATAGCATGTTTGGCTGCTCCTTAAAACAGAAATCAAACAATGAAGCACAATCTTGGACCCTGGATGAATCCACCAGAAAAATTGACCATGGGGTTTTCGTCCCGGGATCAATGCTAGAACTGGCCAGGCCAAGTTCCAACCCAAACACAATAAGATAGATAATACCATAATGAATCTAAATGCGTAGCTTCTCTCCCCTTTTATAGGCTTGATGGACTTTCTAGAGACATTATTTTATTATTTTTCTCGGAAACTGACAACAAATACCATGGGCCAATACCATGGGAAAATACCACGGTAAGTACCATGGATCGATTCTGTCCACTTTGACTAGATCAAGAAAGGGAATATTACAAATCCTCCCACCCAAAGATTGCTTGTCCTCAAGCGATCCACTTATATCCACAATAGAAGCATCTGTACATTGATACCAGGATCCCATAGAATCTGATGTACCCTCCATGTTGAATGGTCCTGAATGGATCCTTTGATACCTATATCCCAAATAATCCTCTGACCAATCCTTTCCTCAATGGATTCTCCTGGATCCCAATACCACCTAAATCCTGGGACTTGTGGGTTATGGTACCATTTCAACTCTCCATTACTGCCTGCACCAAATGGTCCATGCTGTAATTTTCCCTTGGCTATGGGTATCCTCCAAATAATCAACCCATCAATAGAATATCAACTCATAATCTCTTGCCAATCCATACTTGGGAAATAATGAATATCTACAAATCTACTATGTTGACGTTGTTTGATGCTCGATTCATGCTGCTCTACTTGGTTACCCAACATGATGTATTTGGAGAACTCTGCTCTACTCTTCTCAGTGTATAAAGGTGGGTTTTTGGTGTTACAAGCCTTATCTATGTATTCCTGTAGAGCATTGCTATGAAACTCCCAATTGTACTCCTCATGCGGCCTTGTGAGGGACTTGAGTTGTTCCTCAACACTAGACAGCTTGGTCGATGATTTGACACATACTCCTATGATTTCCTCAATTTTTGTGTTCTCCTATAAGACAGTGTCTTGGACTGTCCTAACTCTTTTCTTCAACAACATAAGATCTATCTTGAAATGCATGATCCTTTCGTGGAAGTCTTTCACTGTAAATTCTAGTGCCCTGTTGAATGTCTCTGTATTTGACTGCACTGGATGCCCCGCGACCACAGCTTCAACTTGAGCCTTTGACCAACTCTCTAGGAATGGTTCATTTTGCACATTATGTTTGTCATGTTGCTCCTCATGATCATACTTATCATGTTGGTTCACTATGGTTGGATCCTCACTCAAATCTCCCTGGTCTCCTCCATCTGTGGAGTCAATATGTTCATCCCTTTCAATTGTTGAACATAGATGCATTGGTGGAATTTTATCTATACTCGATCATTCATATTATTTATGGATATTCCCTTGGGGATCTACAAACTCAGTTGTATAGGAGTCTACCTCATCAATTTCATTAGGTAGAATTTCCTCTGCACTTCCAAATGCTTGTCATCCTGCAAACCTCCCTGAATAATGTCATGATGTTTCTCACCATCTTGAAGATTAATAGACCCAGCTAGAAAAGACTCCCCATGATCTAAAGGAATCTCCTCTTTTTTTGTCTTTTTTGCCTCCTTATCACCTTGACATGAATGGTTAAGGGCCCAAACTCCCTTGCATACAAAGCATAAGCCTTTCCTCCTTAGTTCATTCTTGCTACCTCCACAAATTTTTGTTAGTTCCTCCTTGGTTAACTTCATTCTAAGTAGTTTGATGCTCTGTTTGATCAACCCCTCAACTAGTTCATAAGCAGCAGGTGATACAATTAGCTCCTTCCTCCAAATGGCCAACAATTTGGATCTAAATTGTTCAAAAATGGACCTATCTTCTCTTAAGATCGGAGACATGATATTTTGCATGTATGTTTTGATGAAGTTTGGATGAGATGTTATGATTCAAGTGCAGAAGTATTGGAGCATCTGAAGGATTAATTCATCACACTCTAGATCCAACACAAGTATACCAAATCTAAAGTTCGCCATGCGTTCCAAAATTTTGCGCTTCTGAAAAAAAGTAATAAGGGTGGTGTTTTCCAACCCTTGGAGTGCTTCTACCATTACCCTAAAAGTCCTCCTGATGATGTCATCATTGTAAGGCAATAGTAGTGCTGTTAAGGCTATGATTTTACTGAGACAAGAGGTGACTGTGAGTCTAACCTTTTCAGAAGAATGCTTCAAGAACCTAGGTTGTATCAAAGCAAGCATGGATGGCTTCAAGGCCCAACTTGGCCCTTCCCATTCTGATTTCTCTATCAAGCTCAAAGCCATATTTAAGGTGTCTAGTTGTAGGAGGAAATATTCTAACTTTGTATCCTGGAATTTGGATCCAAGTTCGAGGAGACACTTTCTTGTTACATCTTCCTTCTGGATATCTTTTGACTCCAGAAGGATAACATGGACCTTTCAAGAGAAAGGCCTGTTGTTCTGCTCTTGCTTCTTATTTGTATGTTGTTGCCATTTGTGATCCATAGAAGTATTGTAGCCCATAGAATTGAGTGATGTATCATTATGTTGATTCTTGTGGCGTTTCCAAAAGTAAAATGATGACATTATTGTTTGGCATCAATGGATCTCAATAATTTTTCTTCTCTCCTCGACTTTCTTCAATAAAACTAATTTAAATCCTTTTGAGAACTCGACTTGAATCTTCTGCCTCCATAAGGAGATCAATCACCTACAAATAATAATATTAGTGAAAATAATCCAATGTAACAATCAAGAAGTCAAAGCCTCAAAATATATATATATAGATATATATTTCCCAAAATATTTCTCACACCCCATTTTTTTTTAAGAGCGATCTTTATTTAAGACCAAATAAAAACTAACAATGGAAAAATTTGGAATGACTGATATGTAACTGATTTGAGACCAAAATAACTGCTACAGTTACAACTATAAAGAGTACTCCATATCCATAATCTTATCTCGTTCCAGCACTACTCGTCCCTCATAACCTTAAAATACGTAAAAATTAGGAAATTAACTAGGGTGATATCAAATACCATCGAAGCTGGAAGATGCAGGCTTAGGGTGAGAAGAAATCCCACCGAAGATCCCTACATAAAACCCTTAGGCTGGCAGGATGCATAGCTCTAATACCACTGTAAGATCCCAAAACTTAATAATTTAGTCAGATCTAGCACATTCTAGTGTTCTTAATAAAGAATCTTTTAGTAAAAAACCATGAACATAGACGAGATATGGAAATGCAACCTTTTATTTATAATATTAACTACATGCCCATACAATAAAATTGAGCTCCTGCAGATAGCATGATTGGCTGCTCCTTAAAACAGAAAACAAACACTGAAGCACAATCGTGGACCCTGGATGAATCCACCAGAAAAATTCACCACGGGGTTGTCATCTCGAGATCAATGCTAGAACTGGGCAGGCCAAGCTCTCAACCCAAACACAATAAGATAGATAATACTAGAATGAATCTAAATGCCTAGCTTCTCTCCCCTTTTATAGGCTTGATGGACTTTCTAGAGACCTTATTTTATTATTTTTCTCGGAAACTGACAACAAATGCCATGGGCCAATACCATGGGAAAATACCACGCTAAATACCATGGATCGATTATGTCCACTTTGACTGGATCAAGAAAGGGAATATTACAATGATGTAAATTGGAAATGAGAATTTAATATTAATAAAAAATAAAGATTATATATACTTTATCATATTGATTTTTTTGTGGTTCGTTGGACGAATATGGGTGGGCAAGTTTTATCAATGATCATATCCCATTCATATAAGAGAAAATATTCTATGTACGATATAAAGTATATACTAACTAACCCGGACGAGAATGGTTGGAAATCTATTTGGCTTCTTTCATAGTTATAAAGTATCATAAATGGTGTGTTTTAATAACAGTTTTTTATTTAATTGAACCATATACTATACTATAGATATTACCAAAAGAGAATCCAAGTATTCATAGAACAAATTCCGTTATCAAAAGATATCAAAATTGTTTGAATAACAATGGTAGTCGGTTGTTATACCAAAAGAGAATCCAAGTATTCATGGAATAAATTATGTGAGTTCTCTCCCCTGAGCCTCTGAGTAATGGTACTTCACCCCAACAGTGTAATATGTGACTACATTTACTCAAATTTGCTAGTCACTAAATTCACACTTTGAAATTTCAAAGGGTATCTTGAATTCATTTGATTATTATCCAAGAGCATAATCATTTTTCATTTTCATTTTCATCATTTTCATTTAGTATCATTTGTATTTACTCTCTAGCTTACACTACTTTTATCATCATATAAATTTAATTTTCAAATGTTTTTTTTGTTGTGCTTTTACTAAGTGGTTTGAGCTATTTTTTTTAATCAACTTTGGTATGATGTTTTATGATTGTTATTATGAATGTAATGATTAGTATTGTAAAAGTGTTGTGAAATTTTAGGATCTAATGAAACACAAAGGTTGTATAATGGCCCACTAATTTTTTTCATAGTTTTTTTTTGGGTATGTAGATTGGCAATAAATATTTGACCAGATTTTCAATAAATCACATAAATTCTTGGCATAAAAAAATAAAAATAAAAAACTATTAGATGGTGGTGTATTTTCTAGATGTTGTATTTAAAAGAAAATATATTTTTTAATATAATTGAATGTAATAGGGAATGTTTCCAAAGAAATCTATGCAAAGAAATTTTTACATAGACAAATTTAAGTGTTTTTATTTTATTTTTACTATATCAAACATGTGTTTAAAAATTAAAAAAAATAGATATACTAATTCAATTTTGATTAAAAAAAACCCAATTATTACACTTCTATAAATAAAACATCTAACGAATTACACAGAGCCTTCAAGTTTTTATATATTACCTCGAATTAACAAGAATATAAATAATATCAAATTAAGGAGAATTTAAATTTAAACTTTGCTTAGTAAGAGAAAATCATGGTAAAGTAAATTTTAAATAATTTATATACTATGCCTTGCTATTTATTTCATTTATGGTTGTGCTTTCCATTAGGTTAACATGACAAGGAAGGTAAAGTCTGCCATTAAAGGTCAATGCAGTAGATGCAATCAAAATGTCGTAGATGCAATCAAATGCTTAGTTAGAATTGCTCACAAGTATATGGTAATAATAATAATAGTAAAAATAAAGCCATGGTAAAATGAAAAGTAGTAGTAATTAATCACAATATTTAATAAAATTGGTAAGGTTTTTAGTACAATTGTTTATTGCCCACATTATTTTTGGAATTAATTTTTTCGAATCTTCCTCCACTAGTATTTATTGTTGGATCTTCCTCAAACACTCAACATTAGTTATTATGTTTGTTCAATGAAACTTTGTCTTTTATTCCAATTGATTAATACTCTTTTTGATTTCCTAATAGAGTAGGAGTAGGTCCCGTCAATAGATGATATTTAATTCAAAGAAGAAGGTTGTTTATTTATTTTGAATGGGAACGAAACACCTCAATATTGGAATTGTGTGCTTGGGAGAAGCTTCCAGTTATATTTTTAAGGAGACTTCCATATTAAGTAATACTTAATTAGTTTTAACCATTTTTATTACTTATGAATATGCTTGAAATGGTTTACATAAAAAAAAATAAGACGTCCAAATCATAAATAGTACATAATTCAACTTATATAATTAGTAGAAGTAGGTTTAGAAAGGGTTCTTCGTGCACTCTTTACCTATATTTAGGTTAAATCACATATATGTTAAGAAAAAAAAGAGAAAGGGTTATAATTTTCAAAATTGTGCGACATGGAGATTGTATGCAACCATCAAATTTCCAACCTTCAAATCACATTTAAGGAACCTTCCAAACAATAAGGCATGTCATGAGGCATATCAGAAAGGTCTAGGGGAAAGCTTCGATGTGTGAGGTGGTGGAGGCCTGTTAATAACATTCCCTCTACCAGTTTGTGGAGTATGACAGAAAGTGGATTTCAGAGCACCAGGAAGAAGCTAGGGGATTAGGCGCGAGCTCTGTCAACCTCGATGTGTCGTCTGTGAGTGTATGTATTCAATTTTATCCCTACCTATGTGATGCAGATTACTGTTGATTTGTATGTATTTGGTCCTCCGTTCATGTTTAGAAAGACTGTTAATCAGGTCCCAATAACCAGGAGTGGATTAAGAGAAAGGGGATTGATTTGAATTGCATTCTTGTCATTAGGGAGTTTTGTAACCTGGTTCTAGTCAAATTGTATTACTCTCCCCTACTACAATTCGAGTGTGGGGTTCTGGTTTACGCTCCAGACATAGAAACTACAGAGGAGGTGGTATTGCAATGCCATGATCCTCATAATTTTGAAGCCTCTGTTAAATTGCATGTCTGCATTTTATAGACTCCTATATTTTTGTAGCATGTGCATGGCTATATTACATCGACTTATATCTGCCTGTAGCCCCTGCATGTTACATTTATGACCTTGCAGGGTATAGTGAAGACTTTGAATGTCCTTCTCTGACCTCTGGCCATTGTTCTCTCAACTATGAAATCCTATTTCATTTCTCTCTTTCTCCTCCCGGCTTTCATCTGCATCATGCATACTTTTTCCCTCTGCATGGCTATGTAGCTACCCCTACCAGAATTTAACATAATTACCTCTATAATGATTTTGATGGTAGTCAACAACTATGGGAAATCGATCGTATGATCATAATGATATTTCTGTGGGTTAGTGGTTTGGTAAGGAATGGTTACACAGGTTTAGGTAGTAGGGTTGTTAGAGGATTGGTTAAAACCATTAGTCATGTCATTATGAATAACACCAGAAATTTAATTCTCGGGCAAGTAGGGGCTAGTTTTTGTTCTTTGGTCTGGATGTGTAATGAAGTTTATGTGATGAGTATGGGGGTTATTTTCAGTTTGGCAAGAAACAAAAATTTTAGGCTGTTAAGGAAAGTCATCTTGTTTGTAGTCAGTTTTAGTAAGGAATTTACTGTTAAGTGTAATGGGGTTCTGTCGAGTTTGATCTAAAATTTTATGGTTTCAGTTAATATTTGGAAGGGTTGGAATAACAAAATTTGGAAGGTTTTGACTTGTCTGGATGTAAGGGAGTCTCTAATCATGCAACCTGATATTACTTCTGGCAAGGTTGACAGGCATCTGCTGGATCCCAGTCAGCATAATACACTTTTTAATAGACTTTGTAACCTTAAAATTGCTATGATATGTTCTTCTATAGGTCTTCCTAGAAATTTTCACCTGCAGGCCATTACACGTCGGATCAGCATCTCGGTGTGGAGTTGGGTGAATGGAAAAATTCTGGGAGACCGAGTTCAAGGAAACATGGTTAAATCTCAGTCAGGAAAAAAGGATGAAAAAGACAAGGGGAAGGATAAAGCAGGTACAAATAGACGAGGACGAAAATTCTAGCAAATAAATTATGGAGAATTATTTTCAGGCCTATCCAGAAGGAACACCCAACCATGTCAAATCCTTGATTTCTGGGTGGGAACAGGATGTAAGGGCGAAAGAGGAAGAATACCTTAATGAGGAGGATATAGATCCAATTCTAATGGATCCTAGTAATAACCAAAGTAGACTGTCTCTTTATCAATAGTCTATTCGTATCTACTGGAACCTGAAATGTCTATTGGCTAAGGAGAATGTCATAGTTCAAAAGATTAGGGGGCACCTGCGGGTAGCGTCAATTTTGGTGGAAATTTGCACAGATATTTAAGAGATCCATTTACAGTAGCACCACCAGAACGTCTTTCTCGGACATACTGATAGACAACTCCAAAATATACACCAATTTGACAAGCCTGGGTCGAGTGCCAAAGACCCGACACCCATTGAGTCTTCTAAAGACTGAACATTCATAATTTTTGTTTTTTGTTGATATGAATAGAGATAGAATTTACTTTTTCTATATGTTTATACATTTTAAGATAGAAAATATACCTTTAAAGATAGCAAGTGACCGTTTTAAACTTTTTAAGTTTTGGATGGCCTATAACTCTTTAAGATGTCCAACAAACTTGGTTTCCTACGGGGAGGTTGAGGTTAGTAGTATTATATTTTGATGTAACGTGAATTTTTTTACTATGGAATGAATAGTGAGGCACTACGACATTTACAAAAAAAAATATATTCAAAATTCATAGAATTAATATGGAGGATTTGAATCGAGTTGTGTGATTTTATTGTTTCGACTCCCGAGCTCATGCTACTGTGAAAATCATTATCATCCAGTTTTGAAATCTTATCTTGCCAATGAAAACTAAATTTTATTGTGTTCATTGGTTAGTGAATTGTACATTTAATTTTAGTATCATAAAACTCACAACCATAACCGTAATTATTAAAATAGAAACAATAAAATTTGTATTCATGGATAACTAGTAAGTTGTTTAACATTTTCTATGTGTATCATTTTATTTATTTATTTTGTTAGTTTATTTATTTATTTTGCATGAAAAGTCAAATAAAACAGCATGGAATGTACAACCCCAAATAAATACGATAAAGGGTATCGCCATATTGAGAAAATACATGTGTATTTTTATAATAGTTGAAAATATAAAATATATTTATCAGTCATAGATGATTTTTAATTATTTTTTTTTTTTTTTAAATGAAGCTAATTTAATATTTATTTTAGAAAGGAAAATTGGAAGTCTTGCACTTATTGATTCAAGCTCCAAATATCATAATCACAATTTGTGATATGAGTTATTATCTATATATAATATTAATAGCCATTTTGAATTTTCAAACCACCATTGATCTAGCTACCTACTTTGTTTAAAAATATAATTTAAATAATGCCCACTATAATATTTTGAATGTATATATTATATAAAATGTAGGTGTATTGAAAATATACTTGATGTCTTCATTTTAATGGTTAGATATTATCCAAATTCAAAACTAGTGATATTAATTTCAATGACTCTGCATTACATGGAACTTGGAAACAATCATGTTCTGGTTGAATAGATGTTATATAGATCCATAATAAGATAGAGTCTTTGTTTATTAGTGAAATGTCTAACATCTGGATATTCATGAAATATTGAAAAAAAATTAGTCGTGGAAGGTTGAGATGGTATTGAAGTTTTTATTTTTTATTTTATTTAAAATAAAAAATAAGCATTTTCCATATGAATAGGCTTGTTTGCCCCAGTGAGATACTAATGATTAGGGTCTATAATGATCAAGTGAGGAGAAAATTTCCAAGTTCATTCATAAGGAGGAGATTCTCTATTTATTTTTTTTGGGGATGATTATTACTAAATTGAAAAAAATGAAAAACTTAGAATGATGTAAGCTATAAATGAGAATTTAGTATTGATAGGAATTAAAGGTAGCAGATACTTTATCATATTGATGTGTTTGTGGTCCGTTGGAAAAATATGGGTGGGTAAGGTTTATCAATGATCATATCCGATTCATATAAGAGAAAATATTCTATGTATGATATAAGGTATTTATAGAATTAGGAGTTGATTTGAAATATATTTAACCTCTCCGAAAATTTTTATATAATACATTCATTTATTCAATAGTTAAATGAAAATAAATAGACTTTCTTCTTTGGTACTTACTTAAACTAGAATGTGCTAATTGGAAGGATGCATAAATTATAGGTTGCAACTACCCTTCACTTTTTACCATGTGTTATGCCTATTTTCCCTAGATAGATACCTATGTTGAGGTTTTATTTGTATTTCCATGTTATTTTATTTATGAACGTTATGTAATATTCATGCATTTTAGTTGGACAAATGAAACTACTTATATAAATCATTACATATATTAGGTATTGTTGATTAAAATATTTGTTGTATGACTTATTTGATGTACAATTTCCATGATGTACAACTTACTTGGTTATGATTTATTTAGTGTATGAATTATCAGACCTATTGTTGTTGGATGTATGACTTAAGAGGATATGATTTATCTGATGAATGATTTATCAAATGTAAGATTTATTTCCAGTATGTTTTTAGGAAGTAAAAAATTAAGACATGGGTACTAGACTTAATAACATGATGATTAATATCACTTACCTATATATTTTTTGGTTGTTATGTACATGCATGAATGAGAATTAAACTGCAAATTGGAAAGAACTATATGATAGCCAAGATCTACTCTTACAATGGGGAAATGCTGACTTATCCAACAAGGAATGGTATGATGTAAATTGTTCTATTACATTTTGTATAAACTTGATATGCACTATTATGACATGGGTAAAGTGTAAATGATAGGTAACAATATTACCTAACTGGAATATTCCTTGACAAGTATCCAACCAGCATTGTAGTGTGGTCCATATTAGGGTGTTGACACTAGTTTTGAGGAGGGGTGGAGGCATTTCCCACCATGTAACCTCCAAGCCTAGAATTGTGGGATGGAATTGATGTACACGCTCCCCTTGACATGTGATAATGATTTCTAGTTTCCTTATGGGGAATTTAGGTCGATATAGTCGATGCTTCTACCATATTGGTTTTATTAGTGGTTAGACCGGTATAATCGATGCCATAGTATATTCCAACAGAGGATGGATAGGATTTGAGCGGAAGTAGGTTAGGAAGGATACGAGGTTATAAGTTAGATTGAAGACTCTTGATGGGAGGTGGTATCATTTCTTGAGTTAATTTGACTAGTATGTCTCTCTCTGTAAATAATGACTTATAATTTTTGAGTAATATTTACACTTGTGAATTTGTAATTTTATTTTATTTTTAATGATATGACTTTTATTCTTTGTTATTTTATGTCTAATATGTCTTCTCAAGTATACTTTTAGATAAGGTATGGTCTTCTCTCATTTATTTCTAAATCAAATATATAGATTTGTATAACTAATATGTCTTCTTAAATCTAATTTTAGATAAGGTATGGTATTCTCCCATTTATTTCTAAATCAAATATCTAGATTTTGTATACCCAATATGTCTTCTCAAATCTACTTGTAGATAAGGTATGGTCTTCTCTCATTTATTTCTAAATCAAATATCTAGATTTTGTATACCCAATATGTCTTCCCAAATATACATTTAGATAAGTTATGGTCTTCTCCCATTTATTTTTGAATAAAATATCTATATTCATATCTACTTTTGGATAAGATATGGTAAGAATGTCAAAGTTAATAAATTAAAAGGATGAGGGGGTAGTCATGGAATTAATGTGTTAGGTCCCTATATTACTAGTATAGTCCCTTATTGTTGTTAGTGTAACCCTCTTATTGTTATTGTTGTACCCCTGTAACCCCAATATTATTATTTTTGTGTCCTTACATTATTATTGTTAGGTCGTCTAGGATTATATTGTGGCCCCATGGACTACTATATGTAGATGGAGGTTTTGTCATTTGTATCATCCAAGAATTGTTCATTTATGTAATGTAAAGGAGGTTTCCCCCTTGTCGTGACTTATTTTTAAGGCATTGATCTCTATTTTCTTCTATTTTTGGAGTTGGTTTCATAACATTTGGTATTAGAACCTTTGGATTCTAGGGTTTTGCTGCTCCGAACAAGTCATTGTGGAATTTTTGCTATAAATTTTTTTGTACGAAGGTTCAAAAGCTAAAATTTTTACAAAGTGAAGCCGCAATCTGGAGGAACGCCTTGTACAAATTTCATATCGTGGTTCACAATATTTTTGAAGGTATGATCTGTGGAAGTTAGGGTTTTGTCAGGATATCGAATTTCACCTAAAACAGGTCATCGTGGAATTTTCGCTATAACTTCTTTTATACAAAGGTTCTGAAGCTTCAATTTTTATAGAGCGAAGCTGAAATCCTGAGGAAATTCCTGTAAAAATTTCAGATTTTGGTTCACAATATTTTTGGAGATAGAATTTGTGGAAGTTAGGGTTATTTCAGGCTCTTGAATTTCATCTCAAAGAGGTGACCGTGAGAAAATCATCATAACTCTCTCTCTAAGAATTGGATTAGAATTCTGTAAAAGGTGGCCACAAGTACACGGACTATAGTTTACTGTGTAGAAATTTCAGAGCCGAAGGAGGAAACAGTAACACGTGGCACGTCATACAAGTTCGATCTACTGAAAAAGTCCATAATTAGGTCAATGTGGGAGATTGGGCATAAATTTGTCTTGACGAATCCAAATCAGGTAAGACCTATAGCATTCTAAAGAAGATTCAGAGGGCTACTATAGGGAAAAATTTCAAATACTAAAGATATGAAATCATAGAGATAATTCAGTTTCAATATTGAGCTCCTCAAAACTAAGAAAAAGGTGTGTATTTTCTTTTCTTTTCGAATTGCATAAGTTTGGTGTGAAAAATCAGTTTGAAGTGATTCCAAGGGCATATTGAAGCATAGATATTAGTATAGGGTTCTAAAATTCCATCTAAAAATAATTCAACACCCATTAAGCCTCCAGAAGGCTCAGCTATGACTCATGAATGGGAAGAATTGCAACATCACATATCAAAATTACAAGAGCAAGTGCACCAAATTTCGCTCTCGCAAAGAGAAACAAAAAATGAAATGGAAGTTTTGAAGAAATGCGTGGAATCTAAGATGGATGGTTTGAAGAAAGTCGAGGAAGTGAAGACGAATGGCATGGAATATGGCATGGAAGCTAAGATGGATGACATGGAAGCTAAGATCGATGAAAAAATGAAAGACAACATGGAAGACATGAAGAATGATCTAAAATCAGACATGGAAGGTTTGATGACAAGGTTAATACAAGAAATGATTCCTAATGGCGGAAATATAGTAGAGGAAACTCATGATGAGAAAAAAAAAGAATGTTAATCGTGATTTCATAAACCCTAATGTTGGATTAAAGAACCACCATATTACAAATATGGATATGAGGAAGTTTGATGGCAATGATCCCGTAACATGGATACTATAGATGGAGCAATATTTTGATCTCAATAATGTGAAAAAAACACAAAAGGTACACATTGCAACTTTACATTTAGAACAAAATACATTTGTATGGTATCGATGGCTTTGCTCCCGTAAAATTGTTTTCACTTGGTCAATTTTTACGGAGGAAATGATAGCACATTATGAGGATACAAAGAGCAACACCTTCTATAGCCAATTGATAAATCTCAAACAAAAGGGTTCAGTGGTGGAGCACATTGAGGACTTCCAATAATTGAATATAAGGCTAACTGATATTCCATAGAAACACATGATTGATGTCTTCATAGGGAATTTAAAGGATAACATCCAACATGAAGTTCATGTTTGGGAACCTGATTCATTGGAGAAGGAATTCAGGTTGGCAAAAAAATTGAATGTAAAATTATGGCAACAAGGAAGCCTACCACTCACATCTATAAAGATGGAAGTGTTGATACTCCTAGACTTCCACAACCTACAAGGTTGACACCACAAAAATTGGAAGAAAAAAAAGCAAAAGGACTTTGCTACAGTTGTGATAGAAAATACACTAAAGGTCATAAGTGTGCTGAGAAGAAATTATTTTACATAGATTATGAAGAGGAGGAAGAAAATTAACAAGAAACTTCAAGAAGAGGATATACACTAGGAACCAACCCTAGAAGAAGAAGAAATGAATCTGACCATATCGTGTAATGCATTGGTAGGAATTACCACTCCTCAAACTCTCAAGATAGAAGGACATATCAAGAAGAAAAAGGTGATAGTGTTGATTGATTCAGATAGTACCCATAATTTTATTCATTGTAAGGTATCCAAGGAATTGAATTGTTTCCTATGACCAACACCAAAATGTCAAGTGATGGTTGCAAATGGAGGGACTATAAATTTCTCTATAAAATGCCTTAATATCAACCTAACCAGTGGGGAATATGTATTGAGTAGTCAATTCTTTCCATTCCAATGGGAGTTGTTGATGTTGTACTAGGAGTACAATGGTTACAATATTTGGGGACAATAGATTTTAATTTTCAAGAAATTTTCTTGAATTTTTTTTTGGAAGGAAAGGAAATTGAATTACGGGGTATCACAGGGAAGACATGAAAGATAATAAGCTCTAATGTCATCACAAAACTTCTGAGGAAAGAACAACGATGCGTAATTGCACAATTATGCTCACTAGAAGTTCCAACATCAAAATAATATATTTCTCCATATCTCCAAAAAGTCTTGGACAAGCATTCCAAGATGTTTGAAACTCTCAAAGGACTCCCACCTATTCATGATCATGATCATGCTATCCATTTGATTCCAGGAAGCGTTCCTCCAAACATCAGGCCTTACAGATATCCTTATGTCCAAAAGAGAAAAATTGAACGTATGATTGCAGAACTGTTAGAGGCTGGTATAATTCAACCTAGTCAAAATTATTTCTTTGTTCCAGTAGTATTGGTGCACAAGAAGGATGGATCATGGTGCATGTTTTTGGATTAGAGGGAGCTCAATAAGCTCACTATTAAAGATAAATTTTCCATTCCTGTGATTGATGAATTATTGGATGAATTACATCGAGAAATTTATTTTACCAAGTTGGATCTTCATTCAAGATATCATCAAATTAGAATGAAGACTGATGATATTCCGAAAAAAACATTTCGAACTCATGAGGTTCATTATGAATTTTTTGTCATGCCTTTTGGCCTTACCATTGCACCTTCTACATTTCAAGGGTTGATGAATTCCATTTTCAAACCCCTCCTTAGAAAATTTGTGCTAGTATTTTTTTATGACACACTAATCTATAGTATGTATTGGAAGCATCATGTTCAACATGTTGACAAGGTGTTCAAACTATTGGAGGAGAAACAATTATATGCAAAAACATACAAATGTTTCTTTGGAGTACAAGAGGTGGAATATCTGGGTCATACTGTATCTCACGAGGGTGTTAAGGTAAACCCTAACAAAATTAAATCCATTAAGGAATGGAAATTCCTCACAACCATAAAGCAGTTGCATGGATTTCTCGGGTTGATAGGGTATTATCGCAAGTTTGTTAATAATTAAGGGAGAATAGAAACACCTATAACAAAATTATTGAAGAAAGATGCATTTTCATGGACTCCTGAAGCAACTAAGGCCTTTGAACATCTTAAAGAGGAAATGTGCCTAGATTTTGATGCCTTAGGAAATGGAATTGGTGTTGTTTTAATGCAAGAAGTAAGACCCATTTCTTTTGAAAGTCGTCCCGTCAAAGGAAAGTATTTATGAAAATCTATTTATGAGAAGGAAATGTTGACAATAATACATCCACTAAAGAAATGGAGACCTTACCTAATGGGAAGAAACTTCAAGGTAAACACTAATGATGATAGTCTTAAACACTTTTTGGAACAAATACTATCTTCAGAAGAACAACAAAAACGGGTCACAAAGATGTTTGGTTATGACTTTGAAATCATCTACAAAAAAGAGAAGCTAAATGTTGTTGCAAATGCACTCTCAAGAAAGGATGAAGAGGTGGAAGCATTGCTTTGTGTCATGTCTATTATCCAACCAGATTGGATAACCGAAGCAAGGGATGAATGGAAAAAGGACGAAGAAGTGTGAACACTCATTCAAAAGTTGCAGCAAGATCCTAGTAGATCTGATACATTTAGTTGGAAAAATGAGTCCTTATGGTACAAATATCGCTTATATATTTTCAATAATTCCCAACTTAAACAAAATATTCTTTTGGAATTGCACACTTCTCCTTTAGGAGGACACTCAGGATTTTTAAAAACTTACCACAGGGTGAAGAAATATTTTTTTTGGGATGGCCTTAAATCTGATATTCAAAATTTTGTGGCAGAATGTTTGGTTTTCCAACAAAATAAAGTTGATACAATTAAGACCCGAGGTCTTCTACAACATTTATCCATTCTAAGTCAACGGTGGGAGGAGATTTTAATGGAATTTATCATAGGTTTACCTAAGTCCAAAGGAAAGAGTGTCATCATGGTGGTAGTTGATAGACTTACTAAGTATGCACACTTTTGTGCATTATCTCATCCATTTAAAGCAAGTACAGTTGCTACTGCATTTATGGAAACAATTCAAAAGCTACATGGAAACCTGAAGCTTATTGTAAGTGACAGGGATCCCATTTTTACTAGAAATTTTTGGACAGAATTATTTTCTTGTTTGGGTACTCAACTAGCTCATAGCTCATCTTATCATCCTCAATCCGATGGTCAAACTAATATAGTGAACAAATTTTTGGAAGGATATCTTCATTGTTTTATATCTAATAAGAAAGCACAATGGGTCAAGTGGTTACCTCTCGCTAAATGGTGGTATAACACTTCCTTCCATACTGCAACAAAAATGACCCCATTTATGGAACTTTATGGATATCATCCACCATCCATCACATATTCTTTAAGAGAAAATTCTAAGGTTCAAGCAATGGAAGATCACATCCAGCATCAACAAGAAGTTCTCCAACTCTTAAAGGATAACCTAAATTTGGCTCAAAATTGAATGAAACAACAGGCAAATCAACATCGCAGCGAGAGAAATTTTGATGTAGGATATTGGGTATTTTTACGGCTACAAACATACAAACAAATTTCCCTCAAGGAAGCTAAGAAAGATAATAAATTATCACCAAAGTACTATGGTCCTTACAAGGTGTTGCAAAAGATTGGTACTGTGGCATACAAATTGGAGCTTCCTGCTTCTTCACGAGTGCATCCAGTTTTGCATGTTTCATGCTTAGAAAAGGTTATAGGGAACAAAATTCTAGTTCAAACAATATTTCCAGGACATGATGAGGAAGGAAAAATCAACTTGGAACCTGAAGCAGTCACGGAAACAAGAACTCGACAACTATGAAATCGATCAATTTCAGAGTATCTCATCAAATGGAATAACTTACCTACTGAAGATTCTACATGGTAGAATGATAATTTTGATACAGAAGCACCCGGAGCTACTCAAGCATTGAGGACAACACTTTTTTGAAGTAGAGGGCATGCTAGGTCCCTATATTACTGATGCAGGAGCATCAAGACCTTTTTCTCCATTTGTAAATATGGGGTGTGATAATATTAACTTGTAAATATGGGGTGTGATGATTTTAATAATTAATTTGAATTAAATAGGAGAAGGTGAGGATTTATGTAAATATCTTTTTATTAATAAAAGGATATGAGGAAATTTAATAAATTGAAGGATTTTAGTGATAAAAACCTATCCTTTAGGGATGTTGAGAAATTTAGGGGTTTGTTGAGGATTTTAAGGGATTGAGATTAATGTAATGGCTTTCATGGCTTTTAGAAATTGTAAAAAGGAGGGCTTTTTGTGAGAGAAACCATGAGAGGGTGTGAGAGTAGGTTTGGAATGTAACCAAGTACAGAAGCCTTGCAAATTTGTAAGGGCCATCAATTTGAATATCACAGCTAAAATAAAATTTGTAAGTATTTATTTGCATTTGTTAATGTAAAATGTTTGCATTTCGTAATTGTGGATTCGATTCATTAAGTGGTGGATATTTGAATACAAACAGTGTGTTTCAGAATTGTGGGTTCGATTCATTAAGTGGTGGATATTTGAATACATGTTTCATATAAATTGGTTATGAAGACATCGAGTTGAACGCTGTGTGAATAATTGTTCGTTTTATTGTGTGGATCGTGGGACAAATGGAAATTGGTAATTTTGAGTTGAAAACTGTGATCGTTGAACGTCAGAAACATTAGATTCTGTGTGAAATTAGTAAACGATTTCAATGTTAATTAATTGATGTGTGAAATCATGGAGTTAGTAATTTTAGACTGCGCCTTTATTGAGATTGTGGAGTTAAAAGCGATCACAATGGATCGACTTCAAAGAGACAGAATTCTGTGTATGTAAATTGCCAGCATGAAGGCGCTATTGCATATTTTGTGGTTGAATTGCAGGTTTTTGAGGAGCAAATTGTGAATAAAACAATCACGGTGTATTTGTACCCATACAAGCAATGGATCAGTATTGAAAAACTGATAGGCGCAGTATGTGCATTGCACAGCTACAATTGCAGAGTACGCTCTGTGTAAAATAGAGCAGATCTTTGCCACAAATATTGTGAATGGTAGAGGAAGGTTGAATGAGATCGAGTTTTATTTCTGTTATGAGATATATTGGGTGCAGGTGAAGGTTTTAAAATCCCTGTTCAAGTTGAAAGAGCGCAGGTGAAAGCGTTTACAATGAAATTCGATTCTCCAAAGCTGTGGAAAATTCGATGAGGGTTCAAGGGCGATTTAATGGAACGTTATGTAACGATTTCCAGAGGCTTACCTGGAAATTCGAAGCATGAGTATTAAGAGTTTAAAATCGATCTCATCAGAGAAAAAAACTAGAGAGCGGCCATGAAGTTGAGTTACAGCGTTTGCAGAGTTGTTAAAACACTGGATTTAACAGCGTGGAAGGAAAAATCGAAAGGTTCAATTGCGGTGAATTCCAGAATCTGAAGATGTGCTCTGAAGACTATAACGCAGAGATGTAACAGCGTTTGAATCTGGAAACAAAAGGAAGTGCGTTCGGAATTATAAAGGTAAGCAGTTATTTATTGATATTCGATTTTAAACAAAGTCAGAATTCCATGAATTGTGAAAACGCTGTTGCTGGAAGTATTCCTAAATGATATTTGAGTGATTGCTCTGATATGTATTGAATCACTGAAAAGAACTGGCAGATGGTGGTAATGAAGTCAATGCGAGAAAGATTTCATATGTGTAGAGTTTATTGACATGTCCAGCGTATTTAAATAAAAAGGGCGCACATATAAATACAATGGAATTAGGTTGAATAACGCTGGCATAATAAATTTTGGTTGAGGTTCATTATAATGCTTGCATGGGAAGACCATGAGCGCATGGTCTAATTGGTTTTTATTCAAATTATGGAATATTGAACTCATATACTCATGTTGCTGAATTGAGTTGAATGAATAGGGAGTGATGGGTGAGTTTTATGGAATTTATGTGAAGGCTTCCATATAATAATGGTGTTGTATGAATTTGCCAACTATTGAAATTTTGATTTGGGAAAAATGTTGAGATTGTCCAATTTGAGTTTATTGGGGATTAAATAAGTTTGATAACTCAAGAGCGCATTTAACAGGAAGAATTTTGGGATGGTGTGTAATGGTTTCATAACCATTGTTGTTTGTTCAAAGAAGCTTTCATATAAAGATGAAATTGCCATGTATTGAGAAGAAGAGGAGACGCATGCTTGTACATGTATGATTGTGAAATGATCCTGGGTATGGCAAGCTCTAAGCTTGCATCATTTTTGGTATCAGAGCTTGGCTCTGTATGAAGGTTTTTGAAAAGCATTGAAGATTGAATTTGACTTTATATCAAATCATGTGTGGAGAGATGTGCATGCAGGCAAAGGAGGTCAGATTCTAATCTGACAGTCAAAGCAAACCAGAGTACAGCTGAAGAATTGAGCAGGTATTGGGTGTGGTTAATCTTGATTTGAATTTTACTGATAAGAAATGGAATGAGAATTGATGATTGCAGCAAACTCAGCAAGGAAGGAATTGTTGCTGACAGCTAAAGTTTGCCAGATCAAGCCAGAAGGTTGGAAGAGAGAATCAGATTTTAAAATCTGATTGACAGTGAAATTTTGCAGAGGAAGCATAAAGATGAAATTGAAGTACAGGAGAATGGAAGGACAAGATCAGACTGAGATCTTGAAGGTAAGGTGATCCGGGTTTATTTGAATTTGAAGATTGTAGTCTTTGCATTAAAGCAGAAGTATTTTTGCAACTCCCAAAAGGAAAATCCATAGAAGACATGTTTAAAATTGCTAACAGAAAACTGGTGAAAGCATAGGTGTGGCAGAACCTTGAGGAAATCCAATAGAGATTGGATAAGGAAGACAGTTGTGAACAGGCAGATGAGTTGAAGCCCAGGAAGAGAAAAGGGAAGTGCTCAAAGGAGGTTCCAGAGATAGAACCAATTGCTTGCCAAAAGACCGAGTGAGGAGGGCTTGGTGAGGTAAGTGGCGGCAGGACATGACTTGCTGCTAGAGAGGCTTTAGTGCAACTCATAGTAAAGTGAGTGAGGAACTCATAGAGATGGAAAGGATGATGACTAGTGACAGTCGTAACAGAGGTTCTGAAATAAACCACAGCAGAGGACAAAAGAAGAAGGATGCCAAGGCAATTGGCATACAGAGACAGTTAAGCAAAGAGGAATATGAGAGGGAGAAGGCTGAGATAGCAGTTCAGCTTGAAGTGTTAATGGAGATGTTGCAAAGAAATGAGGAAGACCAGAAGCGTGGTTATGTCATGAGAAAGAAGTTGAGGTGGCAGAGGCTACAAAAGAAGTGGAATCATCAGATGAATATGCAGTTGATAAAGGAACTAAGGGAACTTGAACAGGTTATAGATGCCAGACAGAAGAAAGAGAAGCTCGAAACAGTTGAGCTACAGCAAAAGGAAGATGCTGAAGAAGATGTTGAAGTTTCAATATGTTACCCAGAGAGTGGACCATTACTTTTTGAAAGTGATGAAGAGCTAGAGGAGTTGAATCATATGAATGATTCGAAGCAGCCCGAAGATTTGATGACTGAAGCATCAAATAAGACCGTAAGGTCTTGTGATTTTAAAACTGATGATTTGTGTGTGATTGCAGGTTTGGAAGAAGATAGACAGTCTTTTAAAGCTGACAAAGATGTGAAAGAGTACCTTCCAGAAGATGAAAGTTTTGAAGCAGAGGCTGGGAAAGAATAAGTTCACTACAGTGGACAAATGCTGGAAGACATCATTGAAATAGCTGATGAGAAGTGGAGACTAGCTGACAATCTCAAGAGTTCTTTGAGTTTGGATCAGCATACTGATATGCTGACAGAAGAAGAGAAATCAACGCAACATACTGAAGTGTTGCTAAAGGGAAAAGAGGTACGGAGGCCTTATTTTTTTTATAATGATTGTCTTATGATTGAAGATGTTGTTGCAGACGCCGGAACATATTTGGCACAGGTGGATAGCCAAATGGAAGAAGGAGAGGAAGAACATCTACTGAATGATGTTAAGGATAGATTGCTGAAGAAGGATGACAAAGCAGTTGTCATAAAAGAAATTGCAGATGATGAGCAAAGGAATGTTGCAGAGGGGCAGGAAGTTTGGAAGGCCGCAACATCCATATTGACAGCTAGAGCAACATGTGAGGCGACATTTATAGTAGCAGCAGCAGAAAAGGAGCAATCAAGAGATGGAAGCGACCAGCAGACAGAGGACATACTGGACAGAGAAATTGAGTTGATAAGAAAGTTAATGATAAAAACATCCCAGAGAAAGACAGCCGAAAGAAAGAAAATGAACGACAACAAGAGAATGACAGTGAAAGACTGCAAGAGCAGAGCAGGTGGAGCACTACAACACAAAATATGGAAACCGGGAAGACAACAGCAGGTGACAACAGCGGTGAAGCAATCGACAAGCACGAAAGATTTACAAAATAAAATCTGGGATCCAGGAGGAGATATCCAGACTTATGACCAGGTGGTCATGAATTTTCTTACATGGGGAGTCTGATGCAGGAGCATCAAGACCTTTTTCTCCATTTGTAAATATGGGGTGTGACAATATTAATTTGTAAATATGGGGTGTGATGATTTAATAATTAATTGAATTAAATAGGAGAAGGTGAGGATTTACAAATATCTTTTTATTAATAAAAGGATATGGAGGAAATTTAATAAATTGAATGATTCTAGGGATAAAAACCTATCCTTTAGGGATGTTGAGAGATTTAGGGGTTTGTTGAGGATTTTAAGAGATTGAGCATTTAATGTAATGGCTTTTAGAAATTGTATAAATAGGAGGGCTTTTTGTGAGAGAAACCATGAGAGGGTGTGAGAGTAGGTTTGGAATAACCAAGGCTGTAAGCCTTTGGTAAATTTGTAAGGGCCATCAATTTGGAATATCAGGCCAAATAAAATTTGTAAGTATTTATTTGCATTTGTTAATGTAAAAACAGTGTATTTCAGAATTGTGGATTCGATTCATTAAGTGGTGGATATTTGAATACAAACAGTGTGTTTCAGAATTGTGGGTTCGATTCATTAAGTGGTGGATATTTGAATACATGTTTCATATAAATTGGTTATGAAGACATCGAGTTGAACGCTGTGTGAATAATTGTTCGTTTTATTGTGTGGATCGTGGGACAAATGGAAATTGGTAATTTTGAGTTGAAAACTGTGATCGTTGAACGTCAGAAACATTAGATTCTGTGTGAAATTAGTAAACGATTTCAATGTTAATTAATTGATGTGTGAAATCATGGAGTTAGTAATTTTAGACTGCGCCTTTATTGAGATTGTGGAGTTAAAAGCGATCACAATGGATCGACTTCAAAGAGACAGAATTCTGTGTATGTAAATTGCCAGCATGAAGGCGCTATTGCATATTTTGTGGTTGAATTGCAGGTTTTTGAGGAGCAAATTGTGAATAAAACAATCACGGTGTATTTGTACCCATACAAGCAATGGATCAGTATTGAAAAACTGATAGGCGCAGTATGTGCATTGCACAGCTACAATTGCAGAGTACGCTCTGTGTAAAATAGAGCAGATCTTTGCCACAAATATTGTGAATGGTAGAGGAAGGTTGAATGAGATCGAGTTTTATTTCTGTTATGAGATATGTTGGGTGCAGGTGAAGGTTTTAAAATCCCTGTTCAAGTTGAAAGAGCGCAGGTGACAACGTTTACAATGAAATTCGATTCTCCAAAGTTGTGGAAAATTCGATGAGGGTTCAAGGGCGATTTAATGGAACGTTATGTAACGATTTCCAGAGGCTTACCTGGAAATTCGAAGCATGAGTATTAAGAGTTTAAAATCAATCTCATCAGAGAAAAAACCAGAGAGCGGCCATGAAGTTGAGTTACAGCGTTTGCAGAGTTGTTAAAACACTGGATTTAACAGCGTGGAAGGAAAAATCGAAAGGTTCAATTGCGGTGAATTCCAGAATCTGAAGATGTGCTCTGAAGACTATAACGCAGAGATGTAACAGCGTTTGAATCTGGAAACAAAAGGAAGTGCGTTCGGAATTATAAAGGTAAGCAGTTATTTATTGATATTCGATTTTAAACAAAGTCAGAATTCCATGAATTGTGAAAACGCTGTTGCTGGAAGTATTCCTAAATGATATTTGAGTGATTGCTCTGATATGTATTGAATCACTGAAAAGAACTGGCAGATGGTGGTAATTAAGTTAATGCGTGAAGGATTTCATATGTATAGAGTTTATTGACCATGTCCAGCGTATTTAAATAAAAAGGGCGCACATATAAATACAATGGAATTAGGTTGAATAACGCTGGCATAATAAATTGTGTTTGAGGTTCATATTAAGTTCAAAGGTAGAACTTTGTTATAATGCTTGCATGGGAAGACCATGAGCGCATGGTCTAATTGGTTTTTATTCAAGTTATGGAATATTGAACTCATATACTCATGTTGCTGAATTGAGTTGAATGAATAGGGAGTGATGGGTGAGTTTATGGAATTTATGTGAAGGCTTCCGTATAATAATGGTGTTGTATGAATTTGCCAACTATTGAAATTTTGATTTGGGAAAAATGTTGAGATTGCCCAATTTGAGTTTATTGGGGTTTAAATAACTTTGATAACTCAAGAGGACATTTAACTGAATCCAACACATACAGGAAGAATTTTGTGATGGTGTATAAACACATGAGGACTATTGGTGATGAAATGAATGAGGGACTTAAGGCATAGTTCTGGTGTTATGAGGCATCTCTAATCTGACAAATAAATAATATGATGTTTAAGAAAGGATTATTGTGGAAGGGCTTTATAACCATAAATATGAAAGAAAGTTTCTGCATAAAGAGTGAATTGGGCAAATTAGAGCATGTATGTTTATAAGCATTACTTTATGAAGATCCTGAATTTTTGCAGGCTGGCCTAGCTTGCGTCATTTTTGGTATCAGAGCCAGAATGCTCTGTTGGAATGTTTATCTTCTGAATGATGACAAGAAGGTTTTTGTTGAACTGGAATATATTTCTGAATGTGTGATGAATGATGAAGTAGCAGATGTGCATGCAGGCAAAGGAGGTCAGATTCTAATCTGACAGTCAAAGCAAACCAGAGTACAGCTGAAGAATTGAGCAGGTATTGGGTGTGGTTAATTTTGATTTGAATTTTACTGACAAGAAATGGAATGAGAATTGATGATTGCAGCAAAGAAGAAACTCAGCAAGGAAGGAATTGTTGCTGACAGCTAAAGTTTGCAGATAAAGTCGGAAGATTGGAAGAGAGGATCAGATTTTAAAATCTGATTGACAGTGGGTGAATATCGAGAATTTATGCAGAGGAAGCATAAAGATTTGTTGGACAGAACTGCAGGAATGATGAAATTGAAGTGCAAGAGAATGGAAGGACAAGATCAGACTGAGATCTTGAAGGTAAGGTGATCTGGGTTTATTTGAATTTGAAGATTGTAGTCTTTGCAGAAGTATTTTTGCAACTCCCAAAAGGAAAATCCATAGAAGACATGTTTAAAATTGCTAACAGAAAACTGGTGAAAGCATAGGTGTGGCAGAACCTTGAGGAAATCCAATAGAGATTGGATAAGGAAGACAGTTGTGAACAGGCAGATGAGTTGAAGCCCAGGAAGAGCAAAGGGAAGTGCTCAAAGGAGGTTCCAGAGATAGAACCAATTGCTTGCCAAAAGACCGAGTGAGGAGGGCTTGGTGAGGTAAGTGGCGGCAGGACAGGACTTGCTGCTGAAGAGGCTTTAGTACAACTCATAGTAAAGTGAGTAAGAAACTCATAGAAATGGAAAGGATGATGACTAGTGACAGTCATAACAGAGGTTCTAAAATAAATCACAGCAGAAGACAAAAGGAAAAGGATGCCAAGGCAAGTGGCATACAGAGACAGTTAAGCAAAGAGGAATATGAGAGGGAGAAGGCTGAGATAGCAGTTCAGCTTGAATTGTTAATGGAGATGTTGCAAAGAAATGAGGAAGACCAGAAGCATGGTTATGTCATGAGAAAGAAGTTGAGGTGGCAGAGGCTACAAGAGAAGTGGAATCATCAGGTAAATATGCAGTTGATAAAGGAACTAAGGGAACTTGAACAGGTTATAGATGCCAGACAGAGGATAGAGAAGCTCGAAACAGTTGAGCTACAGCAAAAGGAAGATGCTGAAGAAGATGTTGAAGTTTCAATATGTTACCCAGAAAGTGGACCATTACTTTTTGAAAGTGATGAAGAGCTGGAGGAGTTGAATCATATGAATGATTCAAAGCAGCACGAAGATTTGATGACTGAAGCATCAAACAAGACCGTAAGGTCTTGTGATTTTAAAACTAATGATTGGTGTGTGATTGCAGGTTTGGAAGAAGATAGGCAGTGTTTTGAAGTTGACAAAGAAGTGGAAGAGTACCTTCCAGAAGATGAAAGTTTTGAAGCAGAGGCTGGGAAAGAATCAGTTCACTACAGTGGACAAATGCTGGAAGACATCATTGAGATAGCTGATGAGAAGTGGAGACTCGCTGACAGTCTCAAGAGTTCTTTGAGTTTGGATCAGCATACTGATATGCTGACAGAAGAAGAGAAATCAACGCAACATACTGAAGTGTTGCTAAAGGAAAAAGAGGTACAGAGGCCTTATTTTTTTTATTATAATGATTGTCTTATGATTGAAGATGTTGTTGCAGACGCTGGAACATATTTGGCACAGGTGGATAGCCAAATGAAAGAAGGAGAGGAAGAACATCTACTGAAGAATGTTAAGGATAGATTGCTGAAGAAGGATGACAAAGCAGTTGTCATAAATAATAATCAAAAAGAAATTGCAGATGGAGAGCAAAGGAATGTTGCAGAGGGAAAGGAAGTTAGGGAGGCCGCAACATTCATATTGACAGCTAGAGCAACATGTGAGGCGACATTTATAGTAGCAGCAGCAGAAAAGGTGATCAAAACAAGTGAAGAGCAAGCAAGAATGAGAGTTCAGCAATCAAGAGATGGAAACAATCAGCAGACAGAGGACATACTGGACAGAGAAATTGAGTTGATAAGGAGGTTAATGATAAAAACATCCCAGAGAAAGACAGCCGAAAGAAAGAAAAGGAACGACAACAAGAGAATGACAGTGAAAGATTGCAAGAGCAGAGCAGGTGGAGCACTACAACACAAAATATGGAAACCTGGAAGACAACAACAGATGACAACAGCAGTGAAGCAATCAACAAGAACGGAAAGATTACAAAATAAAATTTGGGATCCAAGAGGAAATATCCAGACTTATGACCAGGTGGTCATAAATTTTCTTACATGGGGAGTCTGATGCAGGAGCATCAAGACTTTTTTCTCCATTTGTAAATATGGGGTGTGATAATATTAATTTGTAAATATGGGGTGTGATAATATTAATTTGTAAATATGGGGTGTGATGATTTTTAATATTTTATTAATTAATTTGAATTAAATAGGAGAAGGTGAGGATTTATGTAAATATCTTTTTATTAATAAAAGGATATGAGGAAATTTAATAAATTGAAGGATTTTAGGGATAAAACCCTATCCTTTAGGGATGTTGAGAAATTTAGGGGTTTGTTAAGGATTTTAAGGGATTGAGAATTTAATGTAATGATTTTTTAAAATTGTATAAATAGGAGGGCTTTTTGTGAGAGAAACCATGAGAGATTGTGAGAGAGTGTGAGGCTGAAAGCAGGCTTGAACAGCAAGGCTGTAAGCCTTCAGCAATTGTAAGGGCCAAATGTTGAATATCAGGGCACAAAAGAAGTTTGTAAGTATTTGTTTATTAATATGATAAGTGTGGTTTTTAGAAATTGCGTGTTGATTTCTGAAATGGTTTTAGTGAGGCGCACTTGTATGAGTTGTGTTTATAAACCAAAAGCATTGAATGATCTATGAGGATGATGGTTCCTGTGTTGTGGTGAACGCTCTTATATAATCATATTGAAAGGGCAAACTGTTATATAGTTGGGTGTATCGGTGCTTGATTTATACCTGGCTTTTTGTTGATATATCGATGTCCCATAAGAAATATTTAAATGAATGGTTGATAACACATTTCAAATTGTAGTTATTATGATGTAACGCCTCGAGGGAAGCAAATGCTGAATTTGAACCGTAGTTATTATGATAGAACGCTGAGGAAGCAAATGGTGCTGAATCAGTATTTGGTTTAGAGATAGGGTTCGAGTAGCATTTGAAGAGAGCGTTGAATGAAAAGCATAATAAATGGTTGCTGTAGATAAATCTGTGGTTATGAAGATCGATTAAATCTCTGCTGTGGCATTATTTGTGAATGATGCTCTCACACGTTGTTCCAGTTGCGTAACAGCGCCATGGAGAAGTAATGGAACGGTTTCTTTTTTAATCTGGATGCAGGAGTAACAGTAACCGGTTCCGAATTCATGAAGTCTTTATGTTAATCGATGAATTGAATGAATGCCTGCAATGTATTTGTTTTACCCATCTCTAAAAAAATGCAAACCGCTGTCATTAGAATGAGAAATGCGTGGAATACTGTTCACTCTAATTTGTAGCAGTTGCAATTTGTTGAATCGAATTGTTTTATGCGGAGTGGATTGATAAATCGGATGCAGGGATTTTGTAACGTATTGAAAGAGTTAAAACAAGACACAGAAAGGTATGGAATTTGTTGTTGGAGCAGAACGTTTATACAGCAATTAGCCAGCGTTGGTAATCAAGACTGTGTTTGCGGTGAATTCCAGAATCTGAAGATGTGCTCTGAAAACTATAGTGCAGAGATGTAACAGCGTTTGAATCTGGAAATAAAAGGAAGTGCGTTCAGAATTATAAAGGTAAGCAGTTATTTATTGAGATTCGATTTTAAACAAAGCCAGAAATCGATGAATTGTGAAAACGCTGTTTGCCAGAAGTATTCCTAAATGATATTTGAGTGATTAAATCTGATATGTATTGAATCACTGAAAGGAACTGGCAGATGGTGGTAATTAAGTCAATGCGTGAATGATTTCATATGTATAGAGTTTATTGACCATGTCCAGCGTATTTAAATAGAAAGGGCACACATATAAATACAATGGAATTAGGTTGAATAACGCTGGCATAATAAATTGTGGTTGAGGTTCATATTAAGTTCAAAGGTAGAACTTTGTTATAATGCTTGCATGGGAAGACCATGAGCACATGGTCTAATTGGTTTTTATTCAAGTTATGGAATATTGAACTCATATACTCATGTTGCTGAATTGAGTTGAATGAATAGGGAGTGATGGGTGAGTTTATGGAATTTATGTGAAGGCTTCCGTATAATAATGGTGTTGTATGAATTTGCCAACTATTGAAATTTTGATTTGGGAAAAATGTTGAGATTGCCCAATTTGAGTTTATTGGGGTTTAAATAACTTTGATAACTCAAGAGGGCATTTAACTGAATCCAACACATACAGGAAGAATTTTGTGATGGTGTATAAACACATGAGGACTATTGGTGATGAAATGAATGAGGGACTTAAGGCATAGTTCTGGTGTTATGAGGCATCTCTAATCTGACAAATAAATAATATGATGTTTAAGAAAGGATTATTGTGGAAGGGCTTTATAACCACAAATATGAAAGAAAGTTTCTGCATAAAGAGTGAATTGGGCAAATTAGAGCATGTATGTTTATAAGCATTACTTTATGAAGATCCTGGTATTGCAGGCTGGCTCCAGGCTTGCGTCACTTAAGGAAGAGAAT